>CM042403.1:33718344-34188344 GCA_023634145.1 Thymallus thymallus | reverse complement strand
GCAGTCACGAATATACACACACGCTTACACAGCCAAGTAATCTGTGATACAAGTCAGTATTCGACGTCCATCCATGTCTGAGGACATTGGGAGATTACTTGGAAACTGTCCACTAGGGGGCAACAGTGAGCGCTGTTACCTTTAAGTAAATTTCGGATAGGCATGGCGGATGAGTGTAAGCATCTGCCTTCAGTGCCAAATCCAGCAATAGAAGCTGCTTTTGAGATTTTGGTTTTAAGCCTAACCATTCGGAGTTAATACTTAACCTTACGATTTCAGAGTTAATTCCTAAACTTAACCCTAAGCCTAAACATTTTGAGTTTTAGATAGATGATAGATAGATAGATAGATAGATAGATAGATAGATAGATAGATAGATAGATAGATAGATAGATAGATAGATAGATAGATAGATAGATAGATAGATAGATAGATAGATAGATAGATAGATAGATAGATAGATAGATAGATAGATAGATAGATAGATAGATAGATAGATAGATAGATAGATAGATAGATAGATAGATAGATAGATTGATTGATTGATTGATTGATTGATTGATTGATTGATCCCAGAGAGGAAATTTCTTTGTCAAGCAGCTACAACAAAACATAGGGCAGGTGCAAAATGCCAGAACGAAAATAGACAAAAGACAGATACACAATACATAGTGGTGGCAACCTTTGGTGCCAAAGGTTGCATGTTCAAATCCAGCGAAAGAAAGTTGTTTTGAGATTTTTGTTATAAGCCTATCCCAAACCTTAACCATTCGGAGTTAACACTTAACCTTAAGATTTCGGAGTTAATGCCTAAACTTAAATGTAACCTTTATTTAACTAGGCAAGTCAGTTATGAACAAATTCTTATTTACAATGATGGCCTACTTACAGGATCAGCCCCTGGAGCAAATGAGGGTTAAGTGCATTGCTCAAGGACACATTGACACATTTTCTTCACCTTGTTGGCACGGGTATTCGAACCAGCAACTTTTCAGTTACTGGCCCAACGCTATAACAGCTAGGCTACCTGCCGCCCATGTTAACGCCTAAAGGTAACCTTAAACACTTAGAAATTTGACGTTTGGAATAACTTCGAAATGTGACATTTGAGAAACATGGATGAATGCCTAATTCTGACGTGAGACTATGAGAGCTAGTTGCACTTAAAATAACTAATTGTTGGGCTTAGTGAGATTCCTCTCCGGCAGAGAGCTGTGGTGACAAAGGGCTCCAGGAAGGAATGAAAGTATGACAGATTGAAATTACAGTCCTTCAAAAATGAAATAATAAGATGGAATCGTCTCAACAGGAAGGGCCTGTGCAGCAGTGCAGTGTGTTCTTTATGCCTAACACCTTTATGAATGGGGTTTTGAAAACGCAGGAAGAAAGGCAGCTGTAGGAGGATCCTTTCAGGTAAAGCAGCTTTTTGGTTAGCAGTGACAACAATGATACATCAAAAGAACAGATTAAATTTCAACACAAAGCCGCCACGCTGTGGAGCAGGCTGTTCAAAGCCGCCACGCTGTGGAGCAGGCTGTTCAAAGCTGCCACGCTGTGGAGCAGGCTGTTCAAAGCCTCCACGCTGTGGAGCAGGCTGTTCAAAGCCGCCACGCTGTGTAGCAGGCTGTTCAAAGCCGCCACGCTGTGTAGCAGGCTGTTCAAAGCCGCCACGCTGTGGAGCAGGCTGTTCAAAGCCGCCACGCTGTGTAGCAGGCTGTTCAAAGCCGCCACGCTGTGGAGCAGGCTGTTCAAAGCCGCCACGCTGTGGAGCAGGCTGTTCGTGTCATGCCGCAGCGGGCCTGTTTGGGTTGTAAGTATGTGTGTGTGTCTTTGTGGTGAGGAGAAATAAAACAGGGCCTTTGAGGTAGAGGCAGATGAGATGTAGCTAGGCAGGAATGGGCACTAGTCGGTGGAGACCAGACCCGGACTGGGCACTGGCGGAGCTAGGGGCTCCAGACCAGATGCTGGACTGGAAGCCGGATCCGGACTGGGCACCGGCGCAGGACTCATAAAGACAGTGTCAAATATTACCAGATACTGAACCTCTTTAATAAACAGGACTCATAAAGAGAGTGTCAAATATTGCCAGATACTGAACCTCTTTAATGAACAGGACTCATAAAGAGAAGCTTTATCTACTGCATCTTGTATATATGTGATGTGTGCTTGAGCGAACATACATTGAATGTGCGTGCGTGGATATGCAACCGAGGCGTAGTGGTAGATACTGCTCCCAGAAGACACGGCTGGGCCAAGATGTTGTTTCCTCAATGCTTTCAAATGAAGTACAGTATAGTAATAAGATCATTGTTGAGTAATACACCCCACATCACTGCAAGTCTGCTCTGTCAGAGTGTTTTCTCTGATCTCCCTCCACTTGTGTCAAATACTGAGTCATAACAGAAATGTGGTTCAGAGAAAGGACTGGGATAGTCCCTGTTCCCTGCTCCTCTGATCTTCTCATCCAGTACATGTTCTATGCAAGTGTAATATTGTCATATTGTAGTATGTATGTGTAATATTGTATCAGTTTGCAGACGTGTTGAAGAGGAAGCCTATCATAGATTCAGAATGTACCCAGAGCAAGGTCCTACAAAAAGCTTTTCATTAATATTTACTGAGCTTGAATTCTCAGTAGTTCTCAGCCATGACAACACTAATACCATACTGGAGTGATGTTGTTAGAAAGAGTCACTGTTTAAATGTTACCAGACATCACATGAATATGGACACCAACGCAGGGAGGAAGCAAATACCCATCAGGCTATTGGTTGAGTGTGTAATGGGAGAGCCAATGAGCTGTCGGCTATGGAGGATCCGAAGAGAGTCCGAAATCACATCAATCAACCCCAGAACACCAACAAGACAATCCGGTTGTGTCTCCAGTGAACAACTGTGAGACTCCAGTGAGACTTCAGTGAGACTCATGAGCCTCAGGTCTGCTGCAAGGGTCTAATTAGTATGCCATTGTTTCATGTTGTATGTTTATGTATGCATGATGCATGTACCCATTTGCTGTGCTCATCCAGCATAATTGCCCCTTGTGGAATAAATTAAGTATTCTGGAATTTAGTTGAATTGATGGTAATGGTTCAGGAAATGGAAGCAAAGGGATGCCACAGCAGCCAGTCTGGGTCACTCTCAGGAGAGTGTTCATGCCACATTACTGTCCATAAATATGTTCAGGCCGGTTCCCAGCAAGCTGGACAAACTGGAAGGAGAGAACTCCATGATGGGGCTAGGCCAGGGCGGGGCAGCTGATGAGTTTCGGCTGTCCAGGGGTGGATAGAGGCAGAGATGAGTGGAGCAGGTACCCAAGCCAGATCTCATGGCTGCATTGTAAAATGCATGTGTCTTAGTGAATGACTGGTACACCACAAAAGACGGTGTTGAATTAATTTATGTACAAGTGAACATAAGGCAAAGTGCTCAATCATGTCAGAGAGCTAAACCAAACACTGACAAGCTGTGTATCCCAAAGCCATCTGTAATCATACAACACCCAGAGAACACTTAGAGCAGCACCTGTCACCAGAGAAGAGCGAGACCTCAGACTACAGACATTTTGCTTCCAGTATAAAGTAAGACATCATATATCATCCGTAACAATGCAAGGTTATTACAGTAAACCAAAACTTCAAGTAAAACAAAAACTAAACGTAAAAATAATTTAGAAAACTGAAATAAATAATTAACAAACCCATTTGAAAAACATTTTTATGGGGATTTCAAGATTCTGAATCTGGTGGGTCACATTGAGTTTAACTATTAGGTCAATATCAGCACCGCAGATATTGGTTGCGTTCCCCTGCTCAGACATTACATGCATCAACCAATGGTTGCGTACCACATCATCGACTGTGCAGTCGGGCACCAGATTGCTATAACATGTTGTGTTCCTCTGCTAATGCATGCCAGATTTTACAATGCCTAGATAGGTGTTATACGTATCAACTGATATGCAAAACACTAGGGATGTAACGATTCACCGATATGCATCGGTCCCCGGTACACATGTTTATGGTTCGCTACAAGATCAATAGTATGTGGACACCTGCTCGTCAAATTCATTCCAAAATAATTTTGCGATAACAGCTTCTACTCTTCTGGGAATGCTTTCCACTCAATGTTGGAACAGTGCTGCGGGGATTTGCTTCCATTCAGCCACAAGAGCATTAGTGAGGTCGGGCACTGATATTGGGTGATTAGGCCTGGCTCGCAGTCTGCGTTCCAATTCATCCCAAAGGTGTTCGAAGGGGTTGCGGTCAGGGCTCTGTGCAGGCCAGTCCAGTTCTTCCCCACTGATCTCGAAAAACCCTTTCTTTATGAACCTCGCTTTGTGCACGGGGGCATTGTCATGCTGAAACAGGAAAGGGCCTTCCCCAAACTGTCGCTACAAAGTTGGAAGCACAGAATCATCTAGAATATCATTGTATGATGTAGCGTTGAGATTTCCTTTCACTGGAACTAAGGGGCCTAGCCCGAACCATGAAAAACAGCCCCAGACCATAATTCTTCCTCCACCAAACTTTACAGTTGGCAATATGCATTCGTGCAGGTATTGTTCTCCTGGCATCCGCCAAAACCCAGATTCGTCCCTCAGACTGCCAGATGGCGAATCGTAATTCATCACTCCAGCGATCACGTTTCCACTGCTCCAGAGTCCAATGGCAGCGAGCTTTACACCACTCCAGCCAACACTTGGCATTGCACATTGTGATCTTAGGCTTGTGTGTGGCTGCTCAGCCATGTAAACCCATTTCATGAAGCTCCTGGCAAACAGTTATTGTGCTGACGTTGCTTCTAGAGGCAGTTTGGAACTTGGTAGTTAATGTTGCAACTGAGGACAGACTTCACGACTGTGTACTCGGTTTTATATACCTGTCAGCAACGGGTGTGGCTGGAATAGCCAAATCCACTCATTTGAAGGAGTGTCCACATACTTTTGTGTATATAGTGTATGAGTAAATCCGCGGGACCCCAAATCGATCCAAATGTAGCATGCATCAATGTCGGGGAAGTTACTCTGAAAATATAGTACCAGGCAACCAATTACTTCACACTGGAAGAAGTTAAGCTACACTAAAGCTACCTTTAAAAACATCTACAGTTCACTTAACTAAAGTTACTTTGAAAAAGTAGTTCCCTGCATCCAAACTACTTCACAAAAATGATCATACCTAAATCTGAAATGTCAGACTACAAATTGCAAGATAGATCACTCTGGAGTCCGATTTGTAATTTAGCCTGTTAAACATAAAAACTCTTAATTTGATCACTTTTATGTTGCTGAGAAGTTTTCTGCACAGCAGGAAATGCAAACTTGTAGTTCATTTGAGTTTTAAAAAGGGTTCTAAAGTTTGTAATTTCGACTTTGAAATGTCAGACTTGATTTGCCATAACTAAAAATGTATCAACCTCTACAAAAATGTCCATTAATTATAACCCACATTCACGTTTCCTGTTGATGCAAGATTATTTTCCTTCTGTAGCAAACTGGCTCAAATTAAGATCCTACATATGTATGTTTCAAGTGAGAATTAGGCAGGTATGATGCTGACAAAGAGAAGGAAATTCTTGCCTACTTTAACTATATTTTATTTTAGCAAAAAAAAGTAGTGTGTAGTTCCAGTAGTTAGCTACACCACTACATGGCAGAAAAGTAATGAACTACTGAAAACACTACCAAGATTTCCATTTAGTTCAACTACCACAAAGCTAAGATGTAAAAACTAGTTGAAGTTGTTGAACTAGATGTAGTTCACTACTCCCCGATGCATCGGTCAGAAAATCGATTCAAACTTTAGGAATAGCTGGTTCACTAAAATGTTTTGCTCAATATTACTTTCTTTCTACCTTTAGAAAATACCTCATATTTTGTGACAACTGTGTCGAACAAAGCATGTAACTGTGTTAACAGTCATCAATAACTCAAATTGCTCAATAAGTCAAATTGCACCAATGAGGAGTTCACCTTATATAAAACACACCTTCAGCATTCAAATGTTTGTATAACGACTTGTGCAATATTAGGCTTCATTAGCTGAGTGACAACCCATGTCTTTTTCTAGGTTATTAACAAATGCACTGTTGAAAATAGTTTTTTACTGGAATAAAGTAGCCTAAGATAGTGCCGGAGACTCAACTCTCATCTGCTTATAGCATACCTGCTGATCGGGGTTTGGGCTACATTAGATTCTATTTTGTTTGTTCAGGTTCACCATCAGCAATAGTTTTGGTAGTTTCGCTTTTAACAATCAGTGTATACGGTCGTTTTTAGATATACAGTGTAAAGTTGATGATTTCATAACGAGGACAGCAATCACTGCACTGACGAAGCAGGAGGATAAGAAAAGTCCAACTTCCATAGATAGATAGATAGATAGATAGATAGGTAGGTAGGTAGGTAGGTAGGTAGGTAGGTAGGTAGGTAGGTAGGTAGGTAGGTAGGTAGGTAGGTAGGTAGGTAGGTAGGTAGGTAGGTAGGTAGGTAGGTAGGTAGGTAGGTAGGTAGGTAGGTAGGTAGGTAGGTAGGTAGGTAGGTAGGTAGGTAGGTAGGTAGGTAGGTAGGTAGGTAGGTAGGTAGGTAGGTAGGTAGGTAGGTAGGTAGGTAGGTAGGTAGGTAGATAGATAGATAGATAGATAGATAGATAGATAGATAGATAGATAGTTCAAAAACGAAACGAAATCAAAAACAAAATATAAATGTTTTTATAAAACTAACTGAAAACTAACTGAAACTAAACTGAATTTCAAATAAAAATCGAATAGAATTAAAAACAAATATATAAAACACAAAACTATAATAATCTTGCAACAATGACATAAAAAACAAAGCCTCGGACACAACCCTGGTTATTTTGCTTTTTCAATCTATGCGGGTGATGAAACATTCACAACACACTCATTCTGCTACATGAAGTAAGTCTCTCGGCTGTAATGAAGTTGACTGAAGATGTGCTGTGGATGTCAGATAGTAGCCTAGCGCTGACATGGTAAAATATATGAACACTACTGTAATTCGCTTTAGATAAAAGCATCTGCTAAATGGCATATATTATATACAGTATGATATATATTATATTATATATATATTATACGATGATGCTAAAGCGCCGCACGGGCACTACACGGGCACTACAGCGGGCACTACACGGGCACTACACGGGCACTACTCGGGCACTACACGGGCACTACACGGGCACTACTCGGGCACTACACGGGCACTACACGGGCACTACTCGGGCACTACACGGGCACTACATGGGCACTACTCGGGCACTACACGGGCACTACACGGGCACTACACGGGCACTACACGGGCACTACACGGGCACTACACGGGCACTACATGGGCACTACTCGGGCACTACACGGGCACTACACGGGCACTACATGGGCACTACACGGGCACTACACGGGCACTACACGGGCACTACACGGGCACTACTCGGGCACTACATGGGCACTACTCGGGCACTACACGGGCACTACACGGGCACTACACGGGCACTACTCGGGCACTACATGGGCACTACTCGGGCACTACACGGGCACTACATGGGCACTACACGGACACTACAAGGGGCACTACACGGGCACTACACGGGCACTACACGGGCACTACTCGGGCACTACATGGGCACTACTCGGGCACTACACGGGCACTACACGGGCACTACTCGGGCACTACATGGGCACTACTCGGGCACTACACGGGCACTACACGGGCCCTACACGGACACTACAAGGGGCACTACACGGGCACTACACGGGCACTACACGGGCACTACACGGGCACTACACGGGCACTACACGGACACTACAAGGGGCACTACACGGGCACTACACGGGCACTACACGGGCACTACACGGGCACTACTCGGGCACTACATGGGCACTACTCGGGCACTACACGGGCACTACATGGGCACTACACGGACACTACAAGGGGCACTACACGGGCACTACACGGGCACTACACGGGCACTACACGGGCACTACTCGGGCACTACATGGGCACTACTCGGGCACTACACGGGCACTACACGGGCACTACACGGACACTACAAGGGGCACTACAAGGGGCACTACACGGGCACTACACGGGCACTACAAGGGGCACTACAAGGGGCACTACAAGGGGCACTACACAGGCACTACAAGGGGCACTACACGGGCACTACAAGGGCATACAACACGGGCACTACAAGGGCACTACACGGGCACTACACAGGCACTACAAGGGGCACAACACGGGCACTACACAAGCACTACACAGGCACTACAAGGGCACTACACGGGCACTACACGGGCACTACACGGGCACTACAAGGGGCACTACACGGGCACTACAAGGGCACTACAAGGGGCACTACAAGGGGCACTACAAGGGGCACTACATAGGCACTACAAGGGGCACTACACGGGCACTACAAGGGCACTACACAGGCACTACACGGGCACTACAAAGGGCACTACACGGGCACTACAAGGGCACTACACGGGCACTACACGGGCACTACAAGGGGCACTACACGGGCACTACAAGGGCACTACACGGGCACTACAAGGGGCACTACACGAGCACTACACAGGCACTACTAGGGGCAATACACGGGCACTACGCGGGCACTACAAGGGGCAATACACAGGCACTACGCGGGCACTACACGAGCACTACAAGGGGCACTACAAGGGGCACTACACGGGCACTACACGGGAACTACACGGGCACTACGCGGGCACTACACGGGCACTACAAGGGGCACTACACGGGCACTACACGGGAACTACACGGGCACTACAAGGTGCACTACACGGGCACTACACAGGCACTACACGCAAATTGAGGCTCAAGTCAAAGTCACAGTCAAAGTCACAGCACAGCTCGTCTCTTCCACTCCACATCCGGCACAATAGGGGATCATGTACCATGCATGTCAGATACTCAGATGATCATGTACCATGCATGTCAGATACTCAGATGATCATGTACCATGCATGTCAGATACTCAGATGATCATGTACCATGCATGTCAGATACTCAGATGATCATGTACCATGCATGTCAGATACTCAGATGATCATGTACCATGCATGTCAGATACTCAGATGATCATGTACCATGCATGTCAGATACTCAGATGATCATGTACCATGCATGTCAGATACTCAGATGATCATGTACCATGCATGTCAGATACTCAGATGATCATGTACCATGCATGTCAGATACTCAGATGATCATGTACCATGCATGTCAGATACTCAGATGATCATGTACCATGCATGTCAGATACTCAGATGATCATGTACCATGCATGTCAGATACTCAGATGATCATGTACCATGCATGTCAGATACTCAGATGATCATGTACCATGCATGTCAGATACTCAGATGATCATGTACCATGCATGTCAGATACTCAGATGATCATGTACCATGCATGTCAGATACTCAGATGATCATGTACCATGGATGTCAGATACTCAGATGATCATGTACCATGCATGTCAGATACTCAGATGATCATGTACCATGCATGTCAGATACTCAGATGCTGGCGGCTTTCTTTAATTTTAATGGAACCTAATACAATTTTGAGTTCTCTATGATTGAGGGGAGGAATTTATAAAAAGAGAAGAGTGAGTTTAGTGACTGGACACTGGGATGTCTGTACGACAATGACTTGACATGTAGTACATAGCCTACACAAAAAATACAAGCCATCAGCAATACAAGACTGCTGTACACTTCTAGCGAGAGGGAGGGAGAATGGGCCGAAATGCCAGACGAGCAGTCTTTAACGTCAGATATTCTAGCGAGACCAGTGGTGTAGTGAAGGGTTAAAGGGATGTCTGTTCTTCTCTGTGTACAATGCTAACACACAATCAAACCACAGCACGCGCTGAAAGCATCATCCATCTCTCCATCGTATCCATGATCTCATTACTGCTGCGTACATAGCCCTGAAACGGCATGTACAATTTACCCCAATTTGATGGATTGTTCTCATGATATGGTAATACCGGCCCCGGGCCGCACTATGGAAAGCAATCCTCCTCCAGTGCATTGTGACAGCTCCCCTTCACTTTCTCCTCCTCTCCTCTGTTTTTTTTTCTCTCTCTCTCCTCACATGAGCGGCTTGAGTAGACAGTCAATGTGGTGTTCCTGGCCCGGGAACCCTCCCTCCCGTCCCACAGTGCATTAGATTAGCAGGAGCAGCAATGCATCATTCCCAATGTGCATTTGTTACCATGAGAAATAGGCATATGAAGCTGGAGAGTAGTATGTTCTAAATGAGGCCCTGTGTGTAGTTTGGGATCTGTGTCAAATTAGTCAAAGCTATAGGCAAATATATACCCAGGAAGTCTCAATAAAGGATGTTTTCCCCTTTTCATTCCCAGTTACTGCATCTGAAGTTTATGAATGTGTTGATATTTCCATCTATCCTGAGTACCCAACAATATATGGATATGGCAGTGATCGCTGCGTTGGAGAGTCATCCAAGGCAAGCCTCATTGACAGATCAATGATAAGTTCAGATTGAATGGTGGAGGGGTTCGATATCTAACCCTCTCTAGTTTATAAGGACACCCTCAGACTTTCAGTCCCGAGGCCACTACGCCAAGCTCAAGGCACACCGCCAAGGAAAACAGCCAACCAATGGTAAGTTGAGGCCATTGGAGCCACATTTACAGCTGCGAATTAGAGTTAATGTCCCACAATGCAATCAGATTCCAATGATGACTGGCAGTGCTGTGCATCAGCCAGGTGGATGGATACAGGGATGTTATTGACCAGTAAGAGTGGGATGTGGGAGTGCATGGAGAAACCAGGCCACCATTAGTTACTGTAACACTGTATCCTAAAGGAGGGTGACACTTCTGATTAGTTCTCAGCTGTAATCGGGGTAATTATCCCTCCATAGCAATGGTCCACAGGCCCAGCCACTCTATACTCTACCAGCACCAAGCCACACTGCAGGAGAAAGGGAGAGAAGGATGTATAGGGAGTGTGGGGGAATGGGGGAGTTCAGAGTTCAGTAAACTTCTGAATATACAGTGCATTCGGAAAGTATTCAGACCCCTTCCATTTTTCCACTTTTTACAGATTGATTCTAAAATGTATTAAATAAAACATGTTCCTCATCAATCTACACACAATACCCCATAATGACCTTAATAAGTACCTTATTTACATAAGTACCTTATTTACATAAGCATTTAGACCCTTTGATATGAGACTTGAAATTGATCTCAGGTGCATCCTGTTTCCATTGATCCTCCTTGAGATGTTTCTACAACTTCATTGGAGTCCACCTGTGGTATATTCAATTGATTGGAAATGATTTGGAAAGGCACACGCCTGTCTATATAAGGTCCCACAGTTGACAGAGCATATCAGAGCAAAAACCAAGCCATGAGGTCAAAGGAATTGTCCGTAGAGCTCAGAGACAGGATTGAGTTGAGGCACAGATCTGGGGAAGGGTACCAAAACATTCTCCATCCTTTTTAAATGGAAGAAGTTTGGAACCACCAAGACTTTTCCTAGAGCAATCGGGGGAGAAGGGCCTTGGTCAGGGAGGTGACCAAGAACCCAACTTTCACTCTGACAGAGCTCCAGAGTTCCTGTGTGGAGATCAGAGAACCTTCCAGAAGGACAACCATCTCTGCAGCACTCCATCAATCAGGCCTTTATGGTAGAGTGGCCAGACGGAAGCCACCCCTCAGTAAAAGGCACATGACAGCCTGCTTGGAGTTTTCCAAAAGGCACCTAAAGGACTCTCAGACCATGAGAAACATGATTCTCTGGTCGGATGAAACCAAGATTCAACTATTTGGCCTGAATGCCAAACGTAACGCCTGGAGGAAACCTGACACAATACCTACGGTGAAGCATGGTGGTGGCAACATCCTCATGCTGTGGGTATGGGAACTGGGAAACTAGTCAGGATCGAGGGAAAGATGAACGGAGCAAAGTACACAGAGATCCTTGATGAAAACCTGCTCCAGAGCGCTCAGGGCCTCAGACTGGGGCTAAGGTTCACCTTCCAACAAGACAATTACCCTAAGCACACAGCCAAGACAACGCAGGAGTGGTTTAGGGACAAGTCTCTGGATGTCCTTGAGTGGCCCAGCCAGAGCCAGGACTTCTCTGGTGAGACCTGAAAATAGCTGTGCAGCGACGCTTCCCATCCAACCTGACAGAGCTTGAGAGGATCTGCAGAGAAGAATGGGAGAAACTCTCCAAATACAGGTGTGCCAAGCTTGTAGTGTCATACCCAAGAAGACTTGAGGCTGTAATCCCTTCCAAAGGTGCTTCAACAATGTACTGCGTAAAGGGTCTGAATACTTATGTAAATGTGATTTCAATTTTTATTTTATTTTTTATAAATGTACAAAAATATCTATAAACCTGTTTTTGCTTTGTCATTATGGGCTATTGTGTATAGATTGATGACGTAAAAAAATTATTTCATACATTTTAGAGTAAGGCTGTAACGTAACAAAATGTAGAAAAAGTCAAGGGGTCTGAATACTTTCCCAATGCATTGTACTTCACAATCCTTTTAAACTATCATCCTTCCATTCCTATACTTATCTGTGGGAGCGCTAATGCATGGACAACACACTACTTACTGCCTACTGATATTAAAAGGGATTTGTAAGGCAGGCCGAGGAGCGCTGCGATTGTTAGAAGGATCATGGGCATCGATCACGCGTTATTTAATTTGCGTGAGTGGCGTATGAATCTTGGTCGCGTTGCGTGGGCTTCGCGTGGTTATGAAATCATAAATGCCCCATAATGCAGGCGGCCTAAGCCGATGGGATCATAATAAAAAAACGCTGATTTATTTACGTGGGCCTGTCATCATTAATGGAAATCCTCAAAATGGCCGTCCAAAGTGAATGTAATAAAATTAATTTAATCTCCCTCTGTGATTTATGCTACCACCTCCCACTCAGACTCTCCCTTGCCTCCTCACCCCTCTTTCATATCATATCTAAGACATCACATTAAAGATCTTCATTTGAGCCGGTTTGCTACAGCAGGAAAATAATCCTGCAGCAACAGGAAATGTGAATTATTATGTGGATTAGAACGTATGTATAGTTCAAAAGGTACTCGCACTCAAAACCATGAAAAGGAATAACCCAGGGAGGCTGAGATGCAAAAAATAATATACTTATTTTAATCCATGCTCAAAAGAATACAAAAAGTGAAAGTGCAAGGTGCTATAAATTATTTTATTTTTTTAAAGCGCAGCATACGTTTCAGCCTTATGCCTTCATCAGTGCTGTACATACAAATTAAAAAGACAGGTACTTAAGGAGACACACCTTAACAAGGAATATGTAGAACATAGAAACATTTCTGAAATGTCACATATAATTGAAAAAAGACAACGGTCTAGGCTGGCTACATAACAATATCAGAAGCAGTAGATATTAATGAAATACTCAAGTATGCTAAAAAGCTCAGAGGGAGGGGCGGGGCATGACGGGGCAGGGCGGGGGTCTGCTGGTGCGTGTAGACACAATTTTAAGAAACATGCAAGGTCCAATTTCTCATTAAGCCCTTGGGGGTGTAGAGTTTTTAGGTAGAAGATCCACTGGAGAAAGCACTCATCCGTATTGCTGCATCTGTGGCTAGAGAAAACACTGTCAATGGCACATAAGCCTCATGAAAATGTCTAGCCACTGGTGATTTCAGGTTGTTTCTTCTGAATGCACTGCAGGTCTCGTTGATGCATAACTGTAGTTGTCTGCATGTATTGCAAGCCACATGGACAAGACAGTAGATAGACTATATTGCTAGATCCACAGGCAATTCATCTATTGATAGTGTATTCCTTATTTGTGACGAAAGGTCTGGAGATCTTGCACTTTTTAATACCTGTACAGGCCGCACAATTGAGTCAGGGGAAGAAACCATGGGCATCATCCAGACATTCCTTAGAAGATTTTGATGAGTCATAAGTATCTGCACACACCAGTATGTCCCTGAGGCTGCGGGACCTGGATTCAGTGAACAGGGGAAGATCATGAAACACATCAGAGCACACAGTGAGTCGATATAATCAGGAATTTTGCACTAAATTGAGTGAGATCCTTAAGAAGGGTTCTCTGTACCTAACTGTCCTCGCCATTGACCTCAAACAGAAGGAACTCACTAGTATTCAGACAGAAATTGATGAACAAGAACAGATTTTTTTTATTTAACCAGGTAAATCAGTTAAGAAGACGGTGGGCCAATTGTGCACCGCCCTATGGGACTC
The DNA here is from genome assembly GCA_023634145.1 of Thymallus thymallus. Taxonomy (NCBI): domain Eukaryota; kingdom Metazoa; phylum Chordata; class Actinopteri; order Salmoniformes; family Salmonidae; genus Thymallus; species Thymallus thymallus. The sequence goes on along the minus strand of CM042403.1, from coordinate 34,174,057 downwards.
CCAATCACAGCCGGATGTGATACAGTCTGGATTAGAACCAGGGACTGTAGTGACGCCTCTTGCACTGAGATGCAGTGCCTTAGACCGCTGCGCCACTCAGGAGCCCTAGAAACAGAAACTGAAATCCTCCATATCCGAAGCTGACATTAATAAGATTTAAGGACGATTTGAAGTCCCTAATGGAGGAATACTACAAGAACTCAGAAAGAAAACATTTAGAACATTCAAGAAGGGCACTGTTGACTACAAAGATGGTAAGGTCTATCCCTGGCTCACCAAACCCCTGGCTCACCAAACCCCAAATCTAGTGCATCAGAATTGCCCTCTGATGGTGATTTCTTAGGACATGCTTCAATTTAGCCACAAGAGCATTAGTGAGGTCTGCAACTGATGTTGGGTGATTAGCCATGGCTCACAGTCGGCGTTCCAATTCATCCCAAAGGTGTTCGATGGGGTTGAGTTCAGGGCTCTGTGCAGGCCAGTCAAGTTCTTCCACGCCGATCTCGACAAACCATTTCTGTGTGGACTTCACTTAGTGCACAAAGTTGGAAACTGTCACAGACCTTTGAAATTGTCTGTTTAAGTTTGAAATGTTATTATTATTATCATCACTAGATTAATTACCTGTGGATCTAGCAATATAGTCTATCTACTGTCTTGTCCATGTGGCTTGCAATACACTGGCATGACGTTCAGACAACTACGGTTACACATCAACGAGCATCGCAGTGCCATCAGAAGAAATTACCTGAAATCACCAGGTGCTAGACATTTTCATGAGGCTACTCATGCTGTGACTGATCTTAAGTTCTGTACCGTTGACAGGTTTTTTTTTTCTCCCTATTTGCCAGTATCTAATCAACTATCTGGTTGCACCTGTTGCGTCTGTTACGCACAGCCGGTGTGTCTCCTAAAGTACCTGTCTTTTTAATTTGTTTGTACAGCGCTGATGAAGGCATAAGGCTGAAACGTTTGTTTTATTTTTTATAGTAACTTGTACTTTCACTTTTTGCCTTCTTTTGAATGGATTAAATTAAGTATATTACTTTTGCCGTCTCGGCCTCCTTGGATTATTCCTATTCATGATTTTGAGTGTGAGTACCTTTTGAACTCTACAGATATGTTTTCTCCTACACACCGGAAGCCTTTCATTCTAGCCTGAATGCTAACCGTCATACTGTCTTTCAACGATTACAAATCCGGGACATTTTCATAGGGTTTGATACATTTTTTGAAAGGGAAAATACATATTGACAAGCCTTTTTAAATCTTAAATACACTACAAGTTTTACATTTCCTGGGTGATCAAATTAAGATCCTACATCTGTAGATAATCTACATGGATATCATCTCCTCCTACACACAGCCTTGACTTGTATCTCTCCCCTATATCTGCATGTAGAAAGGGCATGCACTCTAATAGCTATTTGGACTGGCGACCTGGGCTGTGTCCCTAATTCCACCAAATTTTTCCTACACTCCCCTCCATATGTATTTGATAGTTAAGCATTTTTTTTTATTATTTGGCTTAAAAGTCCAGCCGCTATGGGCCCTGGTCAAAAGTAGTGCCCTATATGGGAATATGGTGCCACTTTGGACACAGACCAGGGATGGGAAGGGGTGGAAAACATAGTTTCCAGTCGGGGGGTGGGAGGTAAGTGGTTGGAGGAAAACCTGTTGGATGGGTGGGGGGGGGGGGGGGTGTGGAGGTGGGTCTCGCATCCTTGGCAGAGGAATGAGGTGGAGAAGCAGAGATAAGAGCGCAGGTCAGCGCGTGGTCACCCAGGGGTCAGCAGCCTCATTAACTCTGTCCAGACAGCCCAGTTTCATGGACTACACCAACAGGGATGGTGTGGGGGGACGGGCTACTAAGAGTAAGTCATTTGAGTGCTGATGCTAATGTTGTTTGTGTCAGTGCATGTAAAAGCAGAGTGAATAGCTCTAGTTAATGTTAATGCTAGTGTCAGGGAAATTCTATACAGAGACACTCGAAGTCTATCTTAAATGAATCATTCTTTATTAGAAGGTTCCAACCAACTCAATGCACCAAGTACACATGTCGATCAGGAGCTCTACCGGGGCAGTCCTGTTAGTTCTCTTACATACAGACAAGTTATTTGCATGATTTAGCATATTCATCATTCCTAATTAATTAACGTTTGCTTCATTCATGTGACCGACAAATACGGGCTCATGCATGTGACAGACCAATACCTGCTCTCTAAGCTGAGACCTTGACACTGTTTATTCCCGACTTCCCAGTTGCAATGCTTGCAGTTAGCCAATGTCACAATGTCACCTGGCACCTACCACCATACCCTGTTCAAAGGCACTCAAATATGTTGTCTTGCCCATTCACCCTCTAATGGCAGAAATACGCAATCCATGTCTAAAGTCCTTCTTTAACCTGTCTCCTTCCCTTCATCTACACTGATTGACATGGACAGCAATAAGGGATCATATCTTTCGTCACACCCCATACCCTCATTCACTTTGATTCACCTGGTCAGTCTGTCATGGAAAACATGTTTTGTACACTCAGTGTATTTTCCTGAAATAACAGTATTTCCTCGGCTGCTCTTTGTGGATTGACTGGTTGTGTGATGAGGGTATGGGGTGTGATGTGATTGGCGGAGGATTGTGTGGAGGCACAGTAGGTTCCTCCTTTCATTTCACACACAGTTTGACAGTAATGTGAAAAAACACCACAGAGAAGAATGTGATACAGCAGGAGAGAAAGACAGAAGATGGAGAGAGAAAGAGAAAAGAGAGAGAGAAAAGGAAGGAGGGGGTGTGGGGTGAGAGAGACTTCTATGAAGAAGGATAGAGGGGTAGAGAGAGACACAGTAGATATAGCAACAAAACAAGAGGGGGAGGGAACGTTTTGGGGACCCCACAGAGACACTGAGAAAAAAGGCAATTTACAGTAGACCGGAATATTCTGTCTTTTTTCTCCTCAGTCTTTGGGACCTCTGTGACACTAATCTCCGCTAACAGAGATAGAGATGACATGGTGACTGATGGTTCCTGGGGGAAATCTCTACAGCACACACATTGGTTAGTCTTCTTTTCACCTGCCTCCTGACATGGTTTAATTTTTTGATCTCTTTCATTATGTGTCTGTCATATGTCGATGTTTATCCATCCATAAACATGTCCATTATGCTTCAGCTCAGGTTGAACAGACAAACTGAGGATGGAGGGGTTTTCTCATGACACTATCTGGTCCCAATCATAAGTGAGTGTTTTATACAGTCACATACCATCAGTATAATAAACCAGTAAACGTTCAATACACTGTCCATGGTCCTGAAATGTATGTACATCAGGCCTATTCTTTCTCATCTCACTCTCTCTCTCTCTCTTTCTCTCTCTCTAACACAAACCATGGGAGGAAAGGGAGTAGGGTAGCAAAGAAATATGGTAATCTACAGTACAAGTCAAAATGTTGGTTTCTTAGGGATCTCATTAGTGAAATCTGGAAAGCTACAGCACCAAGCAGACCATCAGTATAGTACAGTACTTCCTGGTACACAACTACTAATTTTAGAGGTACAGGACACCTGGTGAATTCTGGGGCCCTGATTTCACCAGTCTGAATTGTATTTTATGATCAGCTAGAAGGAAATCAGAATTTCAACACTTTGATGCTATATTTATAATTATATAAAATATATGCAACACTTTTCCACCAACAGGTTTCTATGCCAACGCACCACACAAACAGTAAGCAACACACAACTGCATACCGATTACCGACTTCGAGCACTTCATCATAATTTGTGTTTTCAACACCACAATCAAATAGAGTATGTCAATCTTGACAAACAGAAAATACATCCCTCCCTACTCAGTATCGAAGGCATGGCTTGACAATCTCGAAATGTCATCTCTTTCCATTAATCGAATGGCCGGTGTGCAGTTTGTATGCTGGAATTGTACTAGAGTGGAGTGGATGAACGTGTGCACGTATCCTACAGGAGACTTTTGAATTAAATCAGATTAAAACATTGTGACTGGTTGTGTTCATGTCACACATAAAAGGTAATACATTTTAACATTTAAATGACAAATAAGTATTTGTACTATGACTTTCTAGACCTCGTAATCCGTCGTGAGTAAACCCACAACTGATCCAAATGGAATAAAACCTTTTGCGACATGATTCAAATTACATTTTTACTGCAGTTTACAACCTAGAGAAGAATTGTATTCTATTACAGGCTACTCACTTGAAAACTAAACATTAAATTGTAGTGTTGTAAACTAATCTAGGTAGGATAATTGTATTGTCCATACACATGTAATTAAAGGTATAATGGATCATTGTTTTTGGAAAAGTGAGTCGAGACAGCAAAAAAAATAAGTGTAAATAAAATAAATATATGTATACACTACCGTTCAGAAGTTTGGGGTCACTTAGAAATGTCCTTGTTTTTGAAAGAAAATCAAATGATCAAATTGATCAGAAATACAGTGTAGACATTGTTAATGTTGTAAATGACTATTGTAGCTGGAAACGTCAGATTTTGTACGAGACCTTCAGTTTCTTGGCAATTTCGTGCATGGAATAGCCTTAATTTCTCAGAATAAGAATAGACCGACGAGTTTCAGAAGAAAGTTATTTGTTTCTGGACATTTTGAGTCTGTAATAAAACCCACAAATGCTGATGCTCCAGATACTCAACTAGTCTAAAGATGGCCAGTTTTATTGCTTCTTTAATCAGCACAACAGTTTTCAGCTGTGCTAACATAATTGCAAAAGGGTTTTCTAATGATCAATGAGCCTTTTAAAATGATAAACTTGTATTAGCTAACACAACGTGCCATTGGAACACAGGAGTGATGGTTGCTGATAATGGACCTCTGCACGCCTATGTAGATATTCCATAAAAAATAGTCATTTACAACATTAACAATGTCTACACTGTATTTCTGATCAATTTGATGTTATTTTAATGGACCAAAAATGTGCTTTTCTTTCAAAAACAAGGACATTTCTTACTTCAGCTCAATGCGGTATTTTTAAAAACAATAACAGGACAAAAAGCGACTCCTCGTTAGTGCGCTTCCTTCAGAGGAGTTTGAGTGCTGGGCGCTGTGGCCACGTGCGACCAGCTCTACTCCTATCCCCCCTCTGTTTCTTGTGCCACTCCTTAAGTAGGGCTCGCACGGCTGGTAGGTAATCACCTAGATTAGCCTAGCAACCTCGATTTTAGCCTTTTGGTATTGTAGCGTTCGGTGGGCAGGGAATACAACTCAGGTCGCAGGCGTGAAAGACAAACACCCTACACATCGTAACAGTAGGGTTAACTGACTTGGTAGGACAGTATCATTACATTTAACATTTGAGTCATTTAGCAGACACTCTTATCCAGAGCGATTTACAGGAGCAATTAGGGTTAAGTGCCTTGCTCAAGCACACATCAACACATTTTACACAAAATCGGCATGTGGATTTGAACCAGTGACCTTTCAGTTACTGGCCCAACGCTCCTGACCTCTAGGCTTTCTGCCGCTCTCATCATGGCTCATATAGTGAGTATTGTGACAGTATAATGGTTTTGGAATGACAGTCACAGGGACCAGGGTTTGAGTTTCCAGTCAGGGTACCCACCTAATCCACTATATTGGTGTCAGGGGTCAGAGAGCACCATTGAAAGAATGTCCCAGAGTTTTAGTCACAGTACATTTGTGTTAGTGTTACTGTCAGTTTTCTGTACTGCTCATGTGATGGCAGAATATGCTAAACAAATCAGTCAACATTTAATGTGGAAGGTTTTTTGGGGAAAACCGTTGAAAATGACTGTTTCAGCATGCATAACTGATTTTATAGAGCCGATAGGCTACATATCTTACCTTTAGAAGTGTCAACTTCAGGCTGACTGCTAGCATCTATTGAGTTGCAATGTCCCAGACATTGAATGTCTAAATCAAATTAAAGTATATAGAAAATGGGTTTTGCATTGGACACAATTCTGAAGAAAGGCTACAGTACGGCTACAGTCTTTCCTTTTATTGTTTGTGATTCATGTATTATTATTTTGATTCCCATGATTCGATTCACCGCGATTTAACCAAACCACATCTACTACAATGATAAAACACATCATTCAGTTCATTAAAAAGAATAGTCTAAAAAGAATAGTTTCATATGAATCAAATCAATCAGTATGTATTGTTATGATGTGAAATGTGAAGAGGTGCAGCCATTATATAGTAAATACACTTGTATGGCCTAAATAAGATCAATGGAGGAGCTTTTTGAGCTGCGTGTCTCATGTCTTGACTCTTTCAAGCGCAATGACGCAACTAGCCTCTCCGCGGCTATTCCTCTATGTTCTTGTGGAGTTATATAGAACATTGGTGCAGATTTTAATAATTTTATGTGTGGTATGATTACTAGTTAACCTATTGCAGATCTGGACAAATTATCCACCTACCACTATTGTCACTATGGATAGAGCGCAGGATGGAGTTGACTGTATACCAAAACACCTTGATAGGAGAGGCGCATGCAAGCAGATTAGGAAATGTGGCTATGTGGAAGAAATTATATAGTCAACCCTGCAAAATAGGGAATGTAAACCACTGACAAAATGCACTACCCTCTCCTGTGGCTAATAGAAACCCCTGGCCAAAGCAACAACAACAAAAAAGATAGACAACCCTACCCTATTTTGGACCAGCCCCTCCACCCCAGTAAATTTTGAACTGTCCCTAAAAGAGCTTAATAAACAAAAAGAGAAGCAATGCATCGATCTACGAGACTTCAAAAAGGGCCAACATACTTTTTGATACAGAATGCAGTGATGTGGACTGAACCTGTCGCCCGTAATAAAGCGTAGTGCGCTGTGATAAATGTCACCGCTGATTATGTTAGAGGCTTATGGACACAATGTGACCTTTCTGTGTCTTTATATACTCTGAGAGGCAGGGTCATGTGACACACATTACTGTGTAGTTGTGTATACATATTGCTCTGTGTGTAGTTTCATGTAGGCTGTTATAAACAATAATATCCTCTTGGAGAACTGGGGAAAACCTAATAGCTTTACAAAGTCTAAGAGAGATGTGCATTAAGTCTAAACATTTCCTTACCCAGTGCCCAAACTGAATCACGTATGTTGCTCGACAGGAAATGTAACTATGAAAACACAATAAACTCAACAAATATATATCTTCTTTAGATATCTCCCTGCACAACCTGAATTTCAAGGAAGAGAGGGAAAAAACGATCTACTAACAATGCAGTACTTGACTATAATTTGTAAAGAGGTCCACAGGCAAGGAGGCAAGATTTGTTTGTTAATGTTTCCTCTCCTCGAGCACAAGAAAGCCTCACCACAATGAATTCTTTACATCTCTGTCAGTAAGGCTTCCTCAACTCCCTCGATACTTCCAGGTTGATGCCGAGCCTACCAGACGAGCTAAATTACTTATATGCTCACTTCGAGGCAAGTAACACTGAAACATGCATGAGAGCATCAGCTGTTCCGGACGACTGTGTGATCACGCTTTCCGAAGCCGATGTGAGTAGACCTTTAAACAGGTCAACATCCACAAGGCCGCAGGCCCAGACGGATTACCAGGATGTGCACTCCGAGCATGCACTGACCAACTGGCAAGTGTCTTTACTGACATTTTCAACCTGTCCCTGACTGAGTCTGTAATACCAACATGTTTCAAGCAGACTACCATAGTCCCTGTGCCCAAGAACACTAAGGTAACCTGCCTAAATGACAACCGACTCGTAGCACTCACGTCTGTGGCCATGAAGTGCTTTGAAAGGCTGGTCATGGCTCACATCAACACCATTATCCCAGAAACCCTAGACCCACTTAAATTTGCATACCGCCCCAACAGATCCACAGATGATGCAATCTCTATTGCACTCAACACTGCCCTTTCCCACCTGGTCAAAAGGAACACCTATGTGAGAATGCTATTCATTGACTACAGCTCAGCCTAAAAACACCATACTGCCGTCAAAGCTCATCACTAAGCTAAGGACCCTGGGACTAAACAACTCCCTCAGCAAATGGATCCTGGAAATCTTGACGGGCCGTCCTCAGGTGGTAAGGGTAGGTAACAACACATCCGCCACTCTGATTCTCAACATGGGGGTCCCTCAGGAGTGCGTGCTCAGTCACCTCCTGTACTCCCTGTTCACTCATGACTGCATGGCCAGGCACGACTCCAACACCATCATCAAGTTTTCCGATGACACAACAGTGGTAAGCCTGATCACCGTGTGGTGCCAGGACAACAACCTCTCAACCCCTCAACGTGATCAAGACAAAGGAGATGATTGTGGACTACAGGAAAATGAGGACTGAGCATGCCCCCATTTCCCAACAAACTATCATGGTCCAAACACACTAAGACATTCATGAAGAGGTCACAGGAATGCCTATTCCCCTCAGGAGACTGAAATTACTTGGCATGGGTCCTCAGATCCTCAAAAGGTTCTATAGCTGCACCATCGAGAGCATCCTGACTGGTTGCATCACTGCCTGGTATGGCAACTGCTCGGCCTCCGGCTGCAAGGCACTACAGAGGGTAGTGCGTATGGCCCAGTTCATCAAGCTTCCTGCCATCCAAGAACTCTATACCAGGCAGTGTCAAAGACTCCAGTCACCCTAGTCATAGACTGTTCTCTCTGCAACCGCATGGCAAGTTGTACCAGAGCGCCAAGTCTAGGTCCAAAAGGCTTCTTAACAGCTTCCACCCCCAAGCCAGACTCCTGAATAGCTACTCAAAGGCAACCAGACCTCTTTTTTACACTGCTGCTACTCTCTGTTTATTATCTATGCATAGTCACTTTAACTCTACCTACATGTACATATTACGTCAACTACCTCGACTAACTGATGCCCCCACAAATTGACTCTGTACCGGTACCCCTGTATAAAGCCTCCTCACATTGACTCTGTACCGGTACCCCTGTATAAAGCCTCCTCACATTGACTCTTAACTGGTACCCCTGTATATAGCCTCCTCACATTGACTCTGTACCGGTACCCCTGTATAAAGCCTCCTCACATTGATTCTGTACTGGTACCCCTGTATATAGCCTCCTCACATTGACTCTGTACCGGTACCCCTGTATATAGCCTCCTCACATTGATTCTGTACTGGTACCCCTGTATATAGCCTCCTCACATTGACTCTGTACTGGTACCCCTGTATATAGCCTCCTCACATTGACTCTGTACTGGTACCCCTGTATATAGCCTCCTCACATTGACTCTGTACTGGTACCCCTGTATATAGCCTCCTCACATTGACTCTGTACTGGTACCCCTGTATATAGCCTCCTCACATTGACTCTGTACTGGTACTTCCTGTATAAAGCCTCCTCACATTGACTCTGTACCGGTACCACCTGTATATAGCCTCCTCACATTGACTCTGTACTGCTACCCCTGTATATAGCCTCCTCACATTGACTCTGTACCGGTACCCCTGTATATAGCCTCCTCACATTGATTCTGTACTGGTACCCCTGTATATAGCCTCCTCACATTGACTCTGTACTGGTACCCCTGTATATAGCCTCCTCACATTGACTCTGTACTGGTACCCCTGTATATAGCCTCCTCACATTGACTCTGTACTGGTACCCCTGTATATAGCCTCCTCACATTGACTCTGTACTGGTACCCCTGTATATAGCCTCCTCACATTGACTCTGTACTGGTACTTCCTGTATAAAGCCTCCTCACATTGACTCTGTACCGGTACCACCTGTATATAGCCTCCTCACATTGACTCTGTACCGGTACCACCTGTATATAGCCTCCTCACATTGACTCCGTACTGGTACCCCTGTATATAGCCTCCTCACATTGACTCTGTACTGGTGCTTCCTGTATAAAGCCTCCTCACATTGACTCTGTACTGGTACTTCCTGTATAAAGCCTCCTCACATTGACTCTGTACCGGTACCACCTGTATATAGCCTCCTCACATTGACTCTGTACTGCTACCCCTGTATATAGCCTCCTCACATTGACTCTGTACTGGTACCCTTGTATATAGCCTCCTCACATTGACTCTGTACTGGTACTTCCTGTATAAAGCCTCCTCACATTGACTCTGTACTGGTACCCCTGTATATAGCCTCCTCACATTGACTCTGTACTGGTACCCCTGTATATAGCCTCCTCACATTGACTCTGTACTGGTACCCTTGTATATAGCCTCCTCACATTGACTCTGTACTGGTACTTCCTGTATAAAGCCTCCTCACATTGACTCTGTACTGGTACCCCTGTATATAGCCTCCTCACATTGACTCTGTACTGGTACTTCCTGTATAAAGCCTCCTCACATTGACTCTGTACCGGTACTTCCTGTATATAGTCTCCTCACATTGACTCTGTACCGGTACTTCCTGTATAAAGCCTCCTCACATTGACTCTGTACCGGTACTTCCTGTATATAGCCTCCTCACATTGACTCTGTACTGGTACTTCCTGTATATAACCTCCTCACATTGACTCTGTACCGGTACTTCCTGTATATAGCCTCCTCACATTGACTCTGTACCGGTACTTCCTGTATATAGCCTCCTCACATTGACTCTGTACCGGTACTTCCTGTATATAGCCTCCTCACATTGACTCTGTACCGGTACTTCCTGTATATAGTCTCCTCACATTGACTCTGTACTGGTACTTCCTGTATATAGTCTCCTCACATTGACTCTGTACTGGTACTTCCTGTATATAGCCTCCTCACATTGACTCTGTACTGGTACTTCCTGTATATAGTCTCCTCACATTGACTCTGTACTGGTACTTCCTGTATATAGTCTCCTCACATTGACTCTGTACTGGTACTTCCTGTATAAAGCCTCACTATTGTTCTTTTACTTCTGCTGTTTTATTATTTGTTGCTTTTATTTTCTAGTTAAATTTTTTGGTCTTAACATGTCTTCAAGCATTGTTGGTTAAGGGCTTGTTGGTAAGCATTTCACTGTAAGGTCTACACATGTTGTAGTCGGCGAAAGTGACAAATACAATTTGATTTGATTAGATTTCTTCATATAGAAATATGAGTTATAGATCTGTCATTCTCATTGAATGGAAGTCGAAGAAGCGGTAGATCTGTTCTATGTGTGCTATTGCTATGCTTCTCGTTTTAAAATAATTTATTATGTCTTTTACTCTCGGTTTTGTACAAAATATATTTCCCAGTGGTTTTGTCACATAAACTGAAATTAGGCTATTAATTAGAATGGTGGAGTGATTTATGCATATTGCGCCTTTTAGGGTTAGGTTTAACAGATTTTATGACTTTGTGGCTGTGCCAGCTAGTGACCACTCTGCAGAGCTGCCCCCAGTACATGAGTCATCCCAATAAATGCCAGCCTGCTCCCTACTTCCTTATCTCTAAACTGACACATGTCACCACTGAGGAAGTTTTTCACACAGATTTCTATAGTTAATGTTTGAGAGAAAAAAGCACAAATAACCTCCACTTAATTAACATTGGAAAGTGTTGCCGTTGTTTTTAGCCACTAACTGGGGACTGACTAATACTAATACGTATTCATGAGATGAATGTAAGTTATGCAAATGCCACCAGGGGTAGACCATAGGGAGAGAGAGTATGCCAAGGAATGTGGCTGTCAATCATCACAGCACTAGACTGATCATTAATCCCAAACACACTGCAGGGGAGAGGGCTGGTAATATGAAACACATAAGGGACAGGTCGAAATTTGGTCATAGTCCCTACGAGGCCCCCTGCCCCCGGCGTGACTGGTCATACTCTATGTGTCATTAAAAAACCCTCCGCTTGTACTGTAAAAACAAACTGCACACCCTAACCCCAACCCTAACCCCCTCATTTACTCAAATATAATGATTACCAACACAAATAACAAAAACTGTAGCAACCTTGTGTTTATAAACAGGATACTGAGTATGCGCGCAGAAAGGAAGTACCAAAACACCTTCATAGAGAAGGTGCATGAAAGCATATGAGGACATTTGGGTATACGGAAGAAAACATTTTAAAATGGGAAAATGCCATGCCAACCCTCCCCAAAGCAAAAAAATGTTTTAGACAACCTTCCCCACTGTATAAATGGAAACTGAGTCCAATGGGAGCCAAGTGCACTCAATTTTAGATCAGAAGTTCAGTGGCTCAGTAGTGAAATTGTTATCACTTTGGGAGGGGGTTGTGGGGGGCTCTAACAACAGTATTGTTATTCATGAACATTGTTGAACTGAGTCTGCTGAGTAAGCACACAATGACAGTTGCTTTAGACCAGTGGTCACCAACCGGTCCATCGCAATTGACTGGTCGATCTCCAAGGCATTCCTAGTCGATCGCCAAACATTTCTGTAAAAAACCCAATGATAAAGCCTTGTGTTCCTATTTCTTTTATTTGTCTCGGGCTGTTGGCGGTAGGTGCACCCTGCCCTGCGTGCCGGGTAGGCAGACTGTTGCCATTTTGAACCATTTCATGTGTCTGAAGGTACAAACTCTGCCTTCCCGGCGGGCCCGGAGAGATTACCATGTTACTGCAGACATGGTAATCTGGCCAATCGGATGGCTCAGATTACCATGTCTGCAGTAACGTTACAGTCATAAAAGAAAGCTACACCAAAGTTGATACTGTTGATACTCAAAAAGTTTAAAACCATGACTAGAGAGAGAGACTGTCAACGAATACAGCAAAGAGCTGCTGTTTGTATGAGTGAGTTCATGTTTACTGTCAACACTTTGTATTCAACAAATGCGTGTTTCTCCTATTTCCATTTAGCGCTACAAGAAGCACTGCAGCAGTAATGAATGAGTTGGACAGTGTAGCGATTGGCTTGTGTTGTTGTTATTAATGCAATTCAATTCAGCAGCTTGGGTCTTTTTAAATAGGAATATTTCACTTTCTCTGTTCATAGGAGTAACAACATGAATTTGTGCATGAGGCAGAAATAATGCAGTGCCACTCGAGTTTTGCCATCAGCTGGAAGACGGTGTCCCTTTTTGGTCAGTGTCAGTGGAGGAAAGGGAGCGGAGGGATGTTGAGAGGCGGACCTGTCTGCTGCTCTCTCCCTCCGCTGAGACTGACCATCAGATGCAGGCACCATCAGCTCCGTAAAATAAAAATAAATAGCAAATCAGTTAAATGTATAGGCGCTCAGTTGTGACTTGCAAATAATACAACAATGGATCTATTACAGGTAAAGCCTATATCAAATAGTAAAAAATAATAATAATTAAATGGCTCAAACAACAATGCATTGGCAGGGCAATTCAAGCAAAGCCAATATGAGGCGATAATGTGTTGGTTCTTACGGCACAAACCTCATCGCTACATTACTGGTTTTTTGCATATGCTTACGTTTTTTGTTTTAAAAAAATCAGAGCGGTAGATCTCGGTTTGCATTTTGACTCAGAAAGTGACCACTGCTTTAGACCATAATACATCATTAGGGCCCATTTTCCCTGACCACCCTACCCATAATCCATCAAATCTGGGGACTATTACAGTGTGTTGTATCCTAATTAACAAGAACCAGGTGCCACTGACCTCTGACCGAAGGTGTTCTCCTTGCGGTGACAATGAAGGGTGATGACCCTGTGTCCCTCGCTCCTCACATCCTGACTCACTGTCCACAGGACTGGGTTACTGGCCCGCGCCCCCAAGAACGCCACGCCATCCTTCGACTTCACCCTGGAGGAGAGAGAGGTCAGATGTGAGACAACAACAAGAAATAGGACTGATTACTATGTCTGTCTCCTAAATGGCCCTGGCCAAAAGTAGTGCAATATATAGGAAAAAGGGTGCTTTAATGTGATTCAGTATGCACTGAATTGTACAGATCCAGATCCGGATTCCATACAATGTTTATTGAACAAGAGTTTCCGCAGTCTTCCGTACAGAAAGTTTGCAGTTAACCATGGGAGAGTTGGCTCTGAATAAAACTAAGCCTCACAGCCTGCTGTTTTCTTGGCTAGGATGAAACTCATATGATTTGGGGCCTACAAATTATGGCATAAAGACAACAGATGGCATGTTGGATTGACTTGAATTAACCTTCGAAGAATACATTGGAACTATAATTAGAGGTTCACAACAAGCCAAGAACACTACTTACATCCAAGACAGGTTTTAAATCCTACAACGGGAAGTTAATAACCTGTGTCCATACTGACTCACTCTACAGCTGGAAACAGGTGGTGCAGTATATTATTTTATTTAATCCCCACCTGTGGTTTAAAAGTGTATTCAGACTAGAGCTGTACACTTTCCATTTGATCTATGCCGTTACCCATGGATACAGCTAGCTGGAGAGAATCCAGTCACTCTCTAACCTGCTCCTGTTCTCCATTCTAACACATGCTAAACACCATTCTCTGCCTTTTCATAGGATATTGCACTGATGTGCCTAAGCGGCTCTCCCTACCTTTCCCATCATGACAAATTACACTGCTTTAAGGCTGCGACACTAGCATCAGTATTTAAGTAAAATATGAAAAAAAGAAAATAGTAAAAGGACCATGAAATATCACTGTTGACTGGGAAGAAACATGGTGAAATATCACTGTTGACTGGGAAGAAACATGGTGAAAAATCACTGTTGACTGGGAAGAAACATGGTGAAAAATCACTGTTGACTGGGAAGAAACATGGTGAAAAATCACTGTTGACTGGGAAGAAACATGGTGAAAAATCACTGTTGACTGGGAAGAAACATGGTGAAAAATCACTGTTGACTGGGAAGAAACATGGTGAAAAATCACTGTTGACTGGGAAGAAACATGGTGAAAAATCACTGTTGACTGGGAAGAAACATGGTGAAAAATCACTGTTGACTGGGAAGAAACATGGTGAAAAATCACTGTTGACTGGGAAGAAACATGGTGAAAAATCACTGTTGACTGGGAAGAAACATGGTAGCTGGGTAAATTTATTCCCCCCAAAAAGAAAATAAAAGAGAAATTGTCCTCGTTGCACTACTGAAAATGGCGAAGAACTTCTAACGCGCCCGAGAAAGTTGTGACATTACGGCAGATGACAACGTGACAAACTGTCCTCGGACCAAAGGGAGAGCAGCGGCACACATCTCCCGACTCTCCTTTGATCTTATCAGGGAGCTGCAGCTAGCAGTAATAACTGGCCTGTGTTCAGCATGGAGCTCCTGACGAGCCCAGATAAAGGCCAGCTAGAGCCAACACTACTGCTTATGTGGCTGAGGAGGTGACTGATGGCTCCCAGCTCACTGCATCTGCATCACAAATGGAACCCTATTACATACATCCCTAAAACTCAATTCTGGACCTCGAAGCTAGTTCTACTGCGTTTTTTCATTGTTTAGCTCTAGTCAGGAACTGATTTAGACCTGGGTGGCTGCAATTAATTAGCAGGTATAATTGAAATACAGCAGACTCAGGACCTCGTAGGGTTGAATACTCCCTGGTCAAAAGTAGTAAATATGGAATTAGGGTGCCATATAACACGCATCCTGTGTGGAGCTTCAAACTGTAATGACTCCATCCGGAAGACAGACGATTAGTTTACATACAAATCTACAGCCCAGTTCTACAGTAGTATACATCTCCGTAGTATTCAGAGGTCTCTGTCTCAGAGGTCTCATTCTCTCTCTGTCTGTCTCTGTCTGTCTCTGTCTCTGTCACTGTCTCTCTCTGCAGGCCTCCTTGTTGTCCCTAGAATTTCTAAGCAAACAGCTGGAGGCAGGGCTTTCTCCTATAGAGCTCAATTTGTATGGAATGGTCTGCCTATCCATGTGAGACGCAGACTCCGTCTCGACCTTTAAGTCTTTACTGAAGACTCATCTCTTCAGTAGGTCCTATGATTGAGTGTAGTCTGGCCCAGGGGTGCAAGGGCGAACGGCAAGGCACTGGAGCAACAAACCACCCTTGCTGTCTCTGCCTGGCCGGTTCCCGTCTCTCCATTGGGATTCTCTGCCTCTGACCCTATTACGGGGGGCTGAGTCACTGGCTTACTGGTGCTTTCCATACCATCCCTAGGATGGGTGCGTCACTTCCTGTCCGGTTTGTCGCCCCCTCGGGCTTGTGCAGTGGAGGGGATCTTTCATGGGCTATACTCAGCCTTGTCTCAGGGTAGTAAGTTGGTGGTTGTTGATATCCCTTTATTGGTGTGGGGGCTGTGCTTTGGTTGGCCCTGTCCGGGGGTATTGTCGGAAGGGGCCACAGTGTCTCCTGACCCCCCCTGTCTCAGCCTCCAGTATCTATGCTGCAATAGTGTGCCGGGAGGGTCAGTTTATTAAATCTGATGTTATTATCCAGTGTCTTGTGTGAATTTAAGTATGCTCCCTCTAATTCTCTCTCTCTCCCACTCTACCTCCCCTTCCGGAGGACCTGAGCCTACCCGGAGGACCATGCTTCAGGACCACCTGCCCTGATGACTCGAAGCTGTCCCCAGTCTACCTGGTCGTGCTGCTGCACCGGTTTCAACTCTTCAGCCTGCAGTTATGCAACCCTGACCTGTTCATTGGATGTGCCACCCTGTCCTAGACCTGCTGTTTTCATCTCTCTCTCTCTCTCTCTCTCTCTCTCTCTCTCTCTCTCTCTCTCTCTCTCTCTCTCTCTCTCTCTCTCTCTCTCTCTCTCTCTCTCTCTCTCTCTCTCTCTCTCTCCTCCTTTTCAAGTGAATGTCACTGATGTATTTACCTGTTGCAACCTCTACATTTACTAGTATTATTATTTGACCCTGCTGGTCATCTATGAACATTTGAACATCTTGGAGAAAGAACTGGCCTTAATGGCCATTAATTGTTATAATCTCCACCCGGCACAGCCAGAAGAGGACTGGCCACCCCTCAGAGCCTGGTTCCTCTCTAGGCTTCTTTCTAGGTTTTGTCTTTCTAGGGAGTTTTTCCTAGTCACCATGCTTCTACATCTGCATTGCTTGCCGTTTGGGGTCTTAGGCTGGGTTTCTGTATAGCACTTTGTGACATCGGCTGATAGCTTTATAAATAAATTGTATTGAATTTGATTGATCTCTCTCTCTGTCTCTCTCTCTCTCTCTGATACAGTAAGTCACTCCTCCAGAGCAGTTCATGCTCAGTACCATATGCTGTCCATGTCCTGAAGTGAATAAGCATTGCACTTCTACTGCTGTTTTTCTTTTTTCTCCTCTGTCCCTTTCTCTACTGCTTTATCTCACTCCCTCTTTTCCTTCCTCTGCCCCAACCACCTTTTATACCTCTCCCTCACCATCTCTCCTTCATGTCCTTCCTCTGTATCCCTCTCCACCCCCCCATCCCCTCTCTCATCCATCCATCCAACATGCAAACTCCAGCAGCACGGCTAGCAGAAAACAAGTATCAGGGGTAAATTAAGAAATGGCATGTTTTAAATGAGATTGGTTTGGCTAATATGATTTCTGGGGAGTGGGTGAGAGGAGACACAATAAAGAGTAGGCCCACTTTCTCATGCATCAGCAAATGAAGCAGACTCATTAATTCTACAGCAACATGTGCATTAGTTAGATGAGTATTTACAGAAGAGACTGGGCGAGAGGCTGATCTCTCTCTCTCTGATGGTTGTTAACAACAGACACACCAGGGTAGTCACTGGCCAAACAACGCGTCAACGCGGCCGCTCCGCGCCTAATGAAATACGGACATGCATCAATATGAAGGACCTTCAGAAAGCAGGAAATTAAAGGGCAAATCCATCACTTTCAACCTCATTATCTCCAGCACAATACCAGTGTCTACTAGTGTGAAAACGGCGCATTTCTATAAATTATTATGTTAAAAAGTTATAACCGATCAACAGTGATTTTCAAACATTACGAGATTCGCGCTGACATTGGGAGTAAGAAAATACTCTCCCTCTGGTTAGAAACTCATTGCAGTTTTTTTTTCTAAAGTGGCAGTACTGCCCTTTAAACATGAACAGGGCAAGATTAGGACTGGTGAGAGTGATGAACTGAGGCTGAAATATCCCTTAAATCTGTCAGCCCAGTCTTTTCAGCTGGCAATTACACTGTGTTTCATTATACTTAAACATTGTATTACCATCATAACATTTATACAAGGTCTGGCTTCAAATAATACAGTTCAACCAAATGAATAGACACTGACGCATTGTCACGATCGTGTGTGTTGAATGACCAAGGCGCAGCGCAGGGATAATAGTTCGACATTGTTTTATTATACTAAATAAAATACTATGTATAATACAAAAACATATGACGAATTATACAAAACTGAACGTCACGTTCACAAAACACACTAATGGACGGACGTAAAGAAAACACACTTACTTTCACCGTGACTGTGAATTATAACGACAACATCAACAACGACCCACACCAGAGTGAAGGACAGACTCAACATATATGGGATCCCTAATTAGAGAAAACGATGTGCTGCTGCCTCTAATTAGGGATCCAACCCAAAACCCACACAGAAACAGAAGATAACGACACTGTCAGACTCTGACCATAATTACATAGAGAAGCCTATGCTTCTCTATGGCCAGAGCCTGACAGTACCCCCCCCCCCCCAAGGCGCGGACTCCCGGGCGCCAAAAGAAAAAACACACAAAACAAGGGGGGGTTAATTAGGGAGGGAAAAACTAGTCCTTTGGGGGCGGCTCTGGCTCCGGTAAAGTGGACAGTTTTTTTCCATGGCCCCTCCTTATAGCTGGGCCCGGACTGGGTAGCGGTGGGACCAACGGCTCCGGCCATGGAGCGGGGAAAACAACCGGGCCCGGACTGGGCACCGGTGGGGCAAACGGCTCCGGCCATGGAGCGGGACCATTAACCGGGCCCGGACTGGGCACCGGTGGGGTAAACGTCTCCGGCCATGGAGCGGGGAAAACAACCGGGCCCGGACTGGGCACCGGTGGGGTAAACGGCTCCGGCCATGGAGCGGGGAAAACAACCGGACCCGGACTGGGCACCGGTGGGGTAAATGGCTCCGGCCATGGAGCTGGGCAATTAACCGGGCCTGGACTGGGCACCGGTGGGGTAAGCGGCTCCGGCCTTGGAGCGGGGAAAACAACCGGGCCAGGACTGGGCACCGGTGGGGCAAACGGCTCCGGCCATGGAGCGGGGCAAACAACCGGGCCTGGACTGGGCACCGGTGGCGCAACCGGCTCTGGCCATGGAGCGGGGCAAACAACCGGGCCTGGACTGGGCACCGGTGGGGCAACCGGCTCTGGCCATGGAGCGGGGCAAACAACCGGGCCTGGACTGGGCACCGGTGGGGCAAACGGCTCCGGCCATGGAGCAGGGCAAACAACCAGGCCTGGACTGGGCACCGGTGGGGCAATCGGCTCTGGCCATGGAGCTGGGAAAACAACCGGGCCTGGACTGGGCACCGGTGGAGCGGACTGCTCGGGTACTGGGGCGGAGCAGACGACTGGACCCGGAATGGGCACCGGTGGAGCGGACTGCTCTGACTCTGGAGCGAAGCAGACGGCTGGACCTGGAATGGGTACCGGTGGAGCGGACTGCTCTGGCACTGAGGCGGAGCAGACGGCTGGACCCGGAATGGGCACCGGTGTAGCGGAATGTTCTGGCACTGGAGCGGAGCAGACGGCTGAACCCGGAATGGGTACCGGTGGATCGGACTGCTCTGGCACTGGGGCGGAGCAGACGGCTGGACCCAGAATGGGTACCGGTGGAGCGGACTGCTCTGGCACTGGAGCGGAGCAGACGGCTGGACCCAGATTGGGTACCGGTGGAGCGGACTGCTCTGGCACTGAGGCGGAGCAGACGGCTGGACCCGGAATGGGCACCGGTGGAGCGGAATGCTCTGGCACTGGGGCGGAGCAGACGGCTGAACCCGGAATGGGCACCGGTGGAGCGGAATGCTCTGGCACTGGGGCGGAGCAGACGGCTGAACCCGGAATGGGCACCGGTGGAGCGGACTCTGTGTATCTGAAAGACAGGGATTCACTGACACTAGGGGACTAGCCAGTAAACCACTTACACAACCACAGCTAATCTTGGCCACAGTGGAGTGGATGAAGTACTGTGGAGAAGCCTTGAAACGAAAAGAGAAAGAAGAGAAAACAGATCTTTACAGGTCTTTAAACTGATCATTGCTCTGGAGAGAGAAGAATAATGGCGTGGGGTCTGGGAGGCACCCTACACACACACACACACACACTCACACACCTTTGTCTATCTGATAGGGCTAACATACTGGGGGAGTGAGCCCAGGGACAAGGCTGAGCTTTAGGGAAGATCAATAAAAAGTGAGAACCCTAGCTCCTACTGATATCAGCCAGTACAAAGACACCACCCTTCTTATGTCACACACTAGACCAATCAAAGACAAAGCAACCCCAAAAAAGTACAAGGACTGTCCAAAGATACACCTATGGAACACTGATGTGCCTCTGCCTCCAGAGATCACCTGCATAGAAGCGTATGATAATTTGATTCAATATTCAATACATTAAATACCGTAACAAACAAGTCTCCAGGAGCAACATATTTTCTTAAGTTATTCCAAAAAGCTAGATACACCTTATTAAATTAACACAAGGCCACAAAATTTGCAAATTGCATTACGCCGGTTAACGTGGGCACACACAGTAATTTCCCAGCACCTAGCAGCTGAAACCCATTACATCCTCACTGATTCTCCTCATTTGTAGCTGGAGCAAATCCCCTCCCCTCCTTAACTACTCCACACCACTCCCTTCTGCAGCTCTCCACAGCGCTGAATAACCTCCATTACCCGTGGTCAAAACTGAATTAGAGAATAACCAATGACAGCCGAGCAAAGATAAATAAGGTGAAACAGTGTGTGTGTGCTGTCTTGTCCAGAGTCAATTCAATCCTCAGAGCTGTAGCCTAGCCGCCTACCTAGTAGTGGGAGTGTGGAGGAGTAGACACAGCCAGATGTTAGGTTAAGGGGAGATCATTTAATTAATGAGTTGGATGCTGTTCTTTTCATTATCTAGCCTAGTTAAACGTACTGGGGCATAACAACACGACAACTGGGAAAGGAGAATAACACAGATTCACAGTCCTTACCAGACTAAAATAATCTCCAGCTAAGCATAATGCGTGCTACTGCTTCTCTCTTCCTCCTCTCGTTCTCTCTAGCTTTCTCTGTTCTTTTTCTCGCTCTCTCCCATTCTCCCAGACTTCCTTCATTCCAACCTAGTTCTATTTTATACCT
The DNA here is from genome assembly GCA_023634145.1 of Thymallus thymallus. Lineage (NCBI taxonomy): Eukaryota > Metazoa > Chordata > Actinopteri > Salmoniformes > Salmonidae > Thymallus > Thymallus thymallus. Next base: position 34,152,902 of record CM042403.1, on the reverse strand, counting down.
CTTACTATTTAGGTCTACCTCTTTCTTTCCTAATGTATTTCTCTTTTTATCTTCTTCCCTCTCCCCTCAACCAATCTCCCTCTTCTTCCCTCTCCCCTCAACCAATCTCCCTCTTCTTCCCTCTCCCCCTCAACCAATCTCCCTCTTCTTCCCTCTCCCCCTCAACCAATCTCCCTCTTCTTCCCTCTCCCCCTCAACCAATCTCCCTCTTCCTCCTCCCTCTTTCTTTCCCCTTTAACTTTCTTCTCTGCACTAAATATGGTTAGAACTGTTTATCTAGGAGATGGAGGGTTGTGAGGGTTAACTGCTTATCTAGGAGATGGAGGGTTGTGAGGGTTAACTGTATATCTAGGAGATGGAGGGTTGTGAGGGTTAACTGTATATCTAGGAGATGGAGGGTTGTGAGGGTTAACTGCTTATCTAGGAGATGGAGGGTTGTGAGGGTTAACTGTATATCTAGGAGATGGAGGGTTGTGAGGGTTATCTGTATATCTAGGAGATGGAGGGTTGTGAGGGTTATCTGTATATCTAGGAGATGGAGGGTTGTGAGGGTTAACTGTATATCTAGGAGATGGAGGGTTGTGAGGGTTAACTGCTTATCTAGGAGATGGAGGGTTGTGAGGGTTAACTGTATATCTAGGAGATGGAGGGTTGTGAGGGTTAACTGTATATCTAGGAGATGGAGGGTTGTGAGGGTTAACTGCTTATCTAGGAGATGGAGGGTTGTGAGGGTTAACTGTATATCTAGGAGATGGAGGGTTGTGAGGGTTAACTGCTTATCTAGGAGATGGAGGGTTGTGAGGGTTAACTGTATATCTTGGAGATGGAGGGTTAACTGTATATCTAGGAGATGGAGGGTGAACTGTATATCTAGGAGATGGAGGGCTGTGAGGGTTAACTGTATATCTAGGAGATGGAGGGTTAACTGTATATCTAGGAGATGGAGGGTTGTGAGGGTTAACTGTTTATCTAGGAGATGGAGGGTTGTGAGGGTTATCTGTATATCTAGGAGATGGAGGGTTGTGAGGGTTAACTGTATATCTAGGAGATGGAGGGTTGTGAGGATTAACTGTTTATCTAGGAGATGGAGGGCTGTGAGGGTTAACTGTATATCTAGGATATGGAGGGCTGTGAGGGTTAACTGTATATCTAGGAGATGGAGGGTTGTGAGGGTTAACTGTATATCTAGGAGATGGAGGGTTAACTGTATATCTAGGAGATGGAGGGCTGTGAGGGTTAACTGTATATCTAGGAGATGGAGGGCTGTGAGGGTTAACTGTATATCTAGGAGATGGAGGGCTGTGAGGGTTAAAAACCCCTTTAACTTTTCACTGCTGTTGAGGGGAGGAGGATCAAGTTGACTATTACTTAGTATTTTAACTTGAGTGGATGGTATTGAGTGGTCCTTAATGGAGGAGATGCTGAGTGTCACCAATAGCCCCCACTTCCCCTTACAATCAGCTTGACTTGCCCAAAGGGCTGCATCGTACTACTGCACCGTACTTTACTGTAAGCCTATCACAAACATAGGCTACCTATCCCTATGCTGGTTATAGATCGCAACATCTTAAAGCTACATTGGGCCATTGAAGAGCGCTATTATTACAATTATTATTACCATTATTATTACTATTAATAACAACATATCCTTATCTCTTTTTCAAGCAGGTTTGATTGAAAGTATTGCACTAAAAGCAGTGGAAACATGTCAATGACTATACTGATTACATGGGGTGTATACAGTTAACCCTCACAACCCTCCATCTCCTAGATATACAGTTAACCCTCACAACCCTCCATCTCCTAGATAAGCAGTTAACCCTCACAACCCTCCATCTCCTAGGGCAGGGGGAGTTCAGAAGTGAAGAAGTGAGAGGGGGAGAGGGGTTTCTGTGATTGCCTGAAGCCCATATCTCTTCCTCCCTTCATCCAGTCAGAGAAGGCAGAGACATGAGAGATAGATGCCTCATCTCAATGTTCTCTTATCTAGCTCTCTCTCTCCACTTCTTTAAAAAAAAATGTATTCTTCTTTCAGAGTAGTTGTACAGGCTGGAGGTCAGAGCTTGAGCCCTGGGACGGACTGACAAGCTTCACTGAGCTCTGCGGTCTGTTATTGGGAAGCCTGAACTTTCACCTTGTATGGGGTCTAAGAAATTAACTGTGACTTCGGAGTGGCACGCACTGTAGATTAGCCTTGTGACTCACTAGTGCCTGCGGATGCCTTAAGAAAGTACAATCACTGACATGCGAAAAAATACTGTAAATTGTGGTGGCGAAAGTTGGACTAAAAATAAAAAGTAAAATAAATGAAATTATAGTAGCTCAATAAGATGAATCAAAGGGATAGAATAGCATCCTGGTATTAAATAGTAGGATATCAAACTGTCATAAGTGGTGGCAGGTTTAAAAAGCACTGCTGGGTGGACGAACACAGACTAGAGGTCAGTGGAGGAACTAGGACATTCTGCCTGCTTCAGGGGGAGCTGACAAGAATGAAAATGATATGTCAGCTATTCAATAAAAATGTGGCTTTTAAATGTATCACCCATGTGAGGTTCTCAAAGTCAACTTCAGTGCTGCATCTCACATGACTACACGTTGCCAGATATGGATGGGCTCTTAAAATTAGCTGAAAGTGCACTTGTGAAAGTACAACTGCATCACTTCTTCTTTTGATAAGAAACATGAATATGTTGAAAATCCCAAATTGTTTGCATAGTCAACTTACACACAGCTCTGACACACACACTTAACCCACCAGACATGCCACCAGGGATCTTTTCACAGTCCACAAATCCAGAACAAATTCAAGAAAGCATACAGTATTATATAGAACTCTGTTCCATCTCATATTATTCAAAAAACAGATAAAGGAACACCTCACAGCACAACGCCTCTCCTCTATTTTACCTGGATAGTTTGTCTGTATTTATTGATATGTAGGCTACGTGTCTTAAAAAAAACATGAGCTGTTCTTGTCTATTAATGTTCTGTATTATGTCATGTTTCATGTTTCAGGAAGAGTAGCTGCTGCTTTCGCAACAGCTAATGGGGATCCTAATAAAATACCAAATAAACACTTACAAAAATAGAGACTGGCAAGTGATTGGCTAGAAACAGAGTAAGTAATTAAATGAAGAAGGACAGGGGAGCAAGCGTCTGCTCTTGTAAACATAAAAACACGCGGCTACACTAACCTCCATGTGTTACTTGGCATGCTTATAAAATTCCATTCAAAAAATAAAATGAAAAACTATTTGACGGTTTTAACAATTTGATTTTCCCATTATCAAGTGTAATGAATCATGTCATTTTGGTTAAACCAACCCAACAGTGCACAACTGTAGCAGAGGACAAAATGTTCTTGAAAACCTTCAGAGAAACAATTTTATCCTCTGGGTCTCTCTTAGCCAACTGCAGACAAATCATCATCCAAAGACTAAATCAATAGTATCTTTCTGTCAGTAGTAATCATTGAGCTATGTATATATGAACTTTTTTTGCATGTTTTTCTGTAAAATTTCCAAGAACATTCCCTTAATATCAGCGCGCAGGTGAGACCCAGGCGCAGACAACGTTAGGAATAACAAATGTTTATTAGACCAACAGGGGGGCAAAAGACAGGTCAGGGGCAAGCAGAGTTCGGTAATCCAGAGTAGTTGGGCAAAGGTACAAAACAGCGGGCTCAGGGTCGGGGCAGGCAAGGAAAGGTCGAAACCGGGAAACCAAGAAAACAGGCACTTTAGAGAGAGAGAGGAGTAAAGGGGGAAACGCTGGTAGGCTTGACGAACTAAAAATGAATTGGCAACAGCCGAACAGAGAACAAAGGTATACGTACACAGGGGATAATGGGGAAGATTGGCGACACCTTGAGTGGGGTGGAGACAAGCACACAGACAGGTGAAACAGATCAGGGTGTGACACTTAATGTCAAGCAGAACTTATCTAGAACGTGGTTAGAATATTCTCCGAATATACAGTATGGACACACCTACTCATTCAAGGGTTTTTCTTTATTTTTACTATTTTATACATTGTAGAATAATATTGAAGACATCAAAAGTAAATAACACATAACGGATTCATGTAGTAACCGAAAACAAATCAAAATGTATTTTAGATTTTAGACTCTGCAAAGTAGCCATCCTTTGCCTTGATGACAGCTTTGCACACTCTTGGCATTCTCTCAACCAGCTTCATGAGGAATTCTTTTCCAAGTCTTGAAGGAGTTCCCACATATGGTGAGCACTTGTTGGCTGCTTTTCCTTCACTCTGCGGTAGAACTCAGAAAGAGAGAGGGAGAGAGAGAGATGCGAGAAGAAGTACAAGGTGGCTGCTATGAAAGTGAACCGTGTTTAGGTGTTATCAGGGGTGTAGTCATTCCGCTGCTTCTGTTAAAAAAAAAACATTTCTTAAACAGAAGCAAACTTAACAAAACGGAGATAAACACACCTATATTTGTCCAATAGAAACTCTTGTTTGCAACTGTTAGACTGATGATAACACCCTAGATCAGCTAGATGCAGGCAAGAGTGTGCAAGGTAGTGTTGAATGTGTTACTGTCTGTCCATGTCACCTCAAATGTTTCTCTCGAACTTTGTGCACCTACTTTGTCAACTTTCATTCATAGGCTAGGATGTAGCAACCTCATGATGGGTATAGGGAAAATTTGTAGTAGCCTAAACCTATTGCTGTTACATTGAACTTTGTGAATGGAATATCAACGACAGTCATCCAATATGTTTTAATAGAAATAAGGCCATGCTCATTAAAAAAAAGTCCTCCCTCATTTTAAACGGCACCGACCACCACAGGTGTAAGAAACAGAGAGAATGCAATTTGAAGTTAATCTTAGCTCTGTTAAATACACTCAAGAACATCTTTTATTGATCATAGTGATTCAGGAGTATAATTAAAACAGGTTAATATGCCCAACCAACATTAGACAGACAGACAGACAGACAGACAGACAGACAGACAGACAGACAGACAGACAGACAGACAGACAGACAGACAGACAGACAGACAGACAGACAGACAGACAGACAGACACTGTTAATTGGGCCTTAAAGAAAATTACTTGAAAAATTCAATGGATATTTTTGACACAAATGTGATAACCAAAGTGTCTTTTGGGGAATTTTCTAATTGGACTTCTCTATGGGGCTATCTATGGGAACTTTATTTTTGGGCTTGACTTCAGCTAAACTGCAATACCGAAAGTGTCCTCTGAGCACACTGCAAAGCCTGCTTCTAAACAGGAACGCTGGGGTATTAATGGACTTTGAAAAACATTCACGGTGAAGGAGAGATTAGAGTACTTGGAAACTCTCAACAAAGACATGGGTGAGAAAATCGGACAGGGAGGTGACTGAGAGAATAAAGAGAGTGAAAGTAAAATAAATATAGTGTGTGGGAGAAGAAGAGGCTGAAAATATGAAAGGAGGTCAATAAGATGATGACACTAAGGGTTGGGCCAGTGCAACACAGCTCAGTGACTCTCCACTACATTATAACCCAACCAGCCCCTTAGCCATGGGATGAGAGCTACTAGCTAAATCTCTATGTTAGAAAAACTTGTAACCTACATGTAACATTCTGATCCTCACTGGAGTTAGAGTTAGGATACATGTACATCTGCACAAAAACAACACTAATTTTAAAATGTGTGCCAATGTGGTGTTTTTCGCTAAGGATCACCAAACCATATTTGTGTAACTGTATGCCAAGGGACTAAAAACGTCCCTTTTTCATGATCTTACTGGGTTTAAAAGAATATAGGCCAGAAAATCACCCAAATGAATGACGTCCTATCATATCCTGGTAGCCAGATGCAGGGGCCCTATGGCCGCTAGTTGCACCGTCCCTTCGTCTTTTAAACCAGGGGATCGGGAAAAACACACCATGCAGACGGCTCTGTTCCCATAAGTCCTCCCTGACCTGACGGTGTGTCCAGGGGGACCAGAATTAGTCTTCATATGGAATCTACTGGGCTAGGATGGATCATCCCAGAGTGATGCAATATTTGGATGGGAGCTGGAGGGGGACTAGTGGGATTATCACAAGATGTGCTGGGCCAGATTAGGGAGAGGACATAAACCTGATGGAGAACGGGTTATAGATTAACACTGCTGGTCAGTCAGTCTAGACTCAACGCCACTCCAATAGGCTACAGAGAATAATAACACCTCTACTGTATACAATAGATTAGATACACCATACACTCACAGATTAGATCCTTCTAACTGTCCTAGGGTCAATAAATACTATAGACATATAAATTACACTAGCGTTAGGATGAGGTTGTATGTTTCTGCTAGAGCCACATGAAAATATATTGTCACATACACCTGATAGGTGCAGTGAAATGTGTTGTTTTACAACAGTCCCCATAATGTGAAGGTGATCGATCACTTTGATCTGACTTTGACAAATGTAATATCAACGTAACGCTACTGTTGATAATGCTAGACATACAGTACATGACACGTACACACGTGCACACATACACACATGCACTCAAGCACACACAGACACAAACATGCACGTTCATTTTTGAAACATACTGTATGACATTAACATCTATGTAGGAACATCAGTCATACACTGTATCCATTCTTTACCGAAACATATCAGATTTCTCAGCCAGAACTTTAATTGAAAACTGGAGTCAAATGAAAAGTGTACAACGCAGTCAGACGCTAAAGGAACAGCACACATTTCAAAGACAGGAAGAACAAAACTAACAGAATTGCCATCAGAATTACCTTACATATGCAAATAACATTCATTTGAAGTCAACATTCATTTGAAGTCATTATTGCGACAATTAATCTTTGGCAATCAAATGAAACATTTTAATCAGAATCGTTACAACTGGTTGATTATTCATTATGTCCTGTAATCAGATCATAAATTGTATGGATATACTAAATGAGTCTTTTGAAGGAGATCTGGGGACAAATAGAAAACAGCTAAGGATGGATGACGATTAAATATGAGTATTATTAATTGCATACAGGTACCAGGGCCTGATAGGGATATGTATTCCTCTGCCAGGTCTCCATAGAGAGAAATTCATCTGTTTTGATCCATTGTTGTTTTGACCTCATTGTTCATTCAGGAGTGCTGGGAGGTGAAAGGTCAGTCATGCAGGTGTGGAAGGTCAAAAGGTAATTTATACACGGTTAGGCTGCCAAGATGAACAACAACAGTGAGTGTTTGATGAGGTATGTGTTTATGGACTGTCAATAGCAGGGAGGTCATTAATAATAATAATAATAATAATAATAATAATAATTTGTTGGGTGCTTATATTTGTCCTGTTTCACACATGTAGAAGTGTATATTAACGCGGATATGTGAATGTGTCCCTGAGGTGGGCTGGTCATGCTGGCCTCTCCTCTGTTATTGGTTAATGTCATAACCAGTCATAACATACACAGGTTCAGATGTACTGTAGGACAAGCGAAGGAGGAGAAAGGGGAGAGGAGGGAGAGAGAGAAAGAGGGAGAGAGGAGAGAGAGAGGAGGAAGGGATGATTCAGCAATTGAATAATTTACTTTGACAAAGGCCCAAAGGAAACCTGCGGGTGGGCTCTGATGGGTAATCTGCTTGACTTTGAAAAAAAGAGATGAGCACAAAAAAAACAGCCAAACACATGCATTCCAATTTTTGTATATTATAATCTTTTCCTCCGAAATTGCACATGGGATTTTGCACCCATGGCACTTAAGTTTGTTCCTTAAATTTCTCAGATTAATTTGCAAAGGGGACCTTTTTTCATAAAAAAAATATGAAATCAGATTGCATTGTGTATTCTGCAATCTACAAAAAGTTACAGTTGCTCCCTCTTCCCTGCTGTCTATCACATTGCTTCCATCTATCCCTCTGCTTGTGATTTTTACTCTCCCTCTCCCCACTCTCCCTCCATCTCTCTCTCTGTCTCTCCCTCCATCTCGCTCTCTCTCTGCTCTCCCTCCAGTTCTCCTCATCCGAGGCCCGATTCTACCATGCAAAACCGAATTGAATGATAATATCACCAACCGTGAGTTAACTTCATTAAAAGGCTTTTGATAAACCCAACACCTTTTACTGTAGGTTGAGTTAATAAATCACCATCTCTATTTGATACATAGCCTAATGTATCAAAAATGTGATGATGTTTAGGAGGTAAATCTGCTTTGAGCAAATAAGCATCAAAGTTGACTTGAAGAGGTATCTGGGTTTGAGTTATTGCTGCAGGTACATTGAACAATTGCACAAAGGTTAGTTGGGTCGTTCCAATTGGCTGCTTTTTGTGTAAAGCAACTTGGTAAAAGGTGAGGCAGGTAACCTAGCGTGTAAGAGTGTTGGGCCAGTAACTGAAAGGTGGCTGGTTCGAATCCCTGAGTTTACTAGGTGAAAAACGTTTCAAATTGTCCCAGTATCACGCTCTAAATAAGAGCATCTACTAAAATATATTTTAAAAAATTGTTTCACCTAATTTCAACGTTGTACTTTCCCAATTTAATGCAAGCTTCACAAAAACATATTTAATTGTTAAAACGTTTCTAGCCTGTCAATATATGGGTAACAGGGTTGACGTGTTATGCTCTACCCTCTCAGTCTTCCACCACAAAACATTAGAAAATGGCCAAAAAGATTAGAAGTGGCTCCACTGCTTTTGCACTAGTTTGACTATAAAATGATCCATGTTTCTTTATATTAAAATGTAAAAGTTTTGAGTTTAATATATGATCATAGTAAAGCGAGAGTTCAGGTCACATAACAGGGTTGACATTAAAATTAGGGACAAAAATGAATCACATTAAATAATTGCCAGAAATAACTAGGGCTTTCAGCAAGTCTTTATTCATTTATTGAATTTTCCATGTGGTCGATATTAAAGAGCTCTTCATTTAATATAATATGCTTTTAAAAATGCAATATTGGTGCATAATTTCTACTGAAAATATCAAAGGGATGCAAAAGGCCATCATTCCGTGGAACGACGCAGTTCTGTTTACACACACAAACACACACACACACACACACACACACACACACACACACACACACACACACACACACACACACACACACACACACACACACACACACACACACACACACACACACACAAACACGCACACACACACACGCAGCTCAAGACCCCCGCTCACCATCTCCATGCAGGGTCCTTAAATCTCTACAGTGGATTAGATGGCAGAAATATGGCATGCTGCGGGCGAATGGGCTGAATGTTTTAACGAGGCTGCAGCTCACCTTATTCCCTCCCATGTAACAGTAATCTATCAGCTACTATGACCATGCGGCCCTGAGCACAGCTTACACTTCACAGGTTATACACCTCTGCCACATCTACTGTCTACATCTACTACAATAACGCTTACACATGCACCATGCGGCCCTGAGCACCATGCGGCCCTGAGCACCGTGCGGCCCGGACAACTGGGACAGGTCCCCTAGGGCCATAATACAGGACAACTGGGACAGGTCCCCTAGGGCCATAATACAGGACAACTGGGACAGGTCCCCTAGGGCCATAATACAGGACAACTGGGACAGGTCCCCTAGGGCCATAATACAGGACAACTGGGACAGGTCCCCTAGGGCCATAATACAGGACAACTGGGACAGGTCCCCTAGGGCCATAATACAGGAGGATTGGGACAGGTCCCCTAGGGCCATAATACAGGACAACTGGGACAGGTCCCCTAGGGCCATAATACAGGAGATTTGGGACAGGTCCCCTAGGGCCATAATACAGGAGAACTGGGACAGGTCCCCTAGGGCCATAATACAGGAGGACTGGGACAGGTCCCCTAGGGCCATAATACAGGAGGACTGGGACAGGTCCCCTAGGGCCATAATACAGGAGGACTGGGACAGGTCCCCTAGGGCCATAATACAGGAAGACTGGGACAGGTCCCCTAGGGCCATAATACAGGAGGACTGGGACAGGTCCCCTAGGGCCATAATACAGGAGAACTGGGACAGGTCCCCTAGGGCCATAATACAGGAGGATTGGGACAGGTCCCCTAGGGCCATAATACAGGAGACTGGGACAGACCTTGCTATGTCTAATCCCTATGGTCCAGAATCAAACACTATCCTCACAATGTTTGGACTGAGGGAGTTGAGAGTAAGAGAAGTGAGAACACCCACACACAAGTCCACTATGAAGACACAGGCAGGTACCTCTCACGCATGCATGTGTGCGCACACGCACACACAGACAGACACACACACTCACACACACACACACATTGTGTCATAAGCCCTGCTCAGTTTGAGAGGTGTGCTCACAGGAGGGCCTCACAACTCCAGAGTAAGGTGTCTGACTAGAACCCAACACGTGAACTTCATAGGAGCACATCAAATTTGGTGTCAAATGAAAGTCTATAAAAATTAAAAATAAGCAAAGGCTTTGATTTCTGGTCAAACAGATAGAAAAGGGTTATTAGAAAACATCTATCAGAATACATCTACAATGGGAGTTCATAGTGGTCACAAATCACAGTTGGTTCATCTGCTACTGTCCTCCCTTCCACTGTTATACTGTTATGTTCAGCTCAATGTAACCTTTCTGTCGCGTGGTGGTCAAAGCAAGTGTGAAAACACTTTGGACAACCCCTCTCTCTCTCTCCGTCTCTCTCCATCTCTCTCCGTCTCTCTAGTTAGTCACCTCTCCCAGCGGTTACTGACACATACCCATGAGGCCCCTCTTTCCATTTCCAGTCCGCACCAACCAAATTTGGTTCTGTTTGGGGGCGGAACTCATTAGAATAATAGCCACTGTGCAGAATAATACCCAAACATGCAAAGGAGGATATAAACATGTTCTGTCTTTTGTGTAGCTGTTCAGGAAACATCACCTTTAAGAGAATGACATTCATAATTATGTATGTATGTATGTATGTATGTATGTATGTATGTATGTATGTATGTATGTATGTATGTATGTATGTATGTATGTATGTATGTATGTATGTATGTATGTATGTATGTATGTATGTATGTATGTATGTATGTATGGTACAGATCAGGGACCCATGATGTCATTCTGTTACCATCATTCTGTTACCGGGTGTTGATCCACTTCACTTACTGTAGATCAATAACCAATAGCTGACACCCCATTCTTTCTGCAGACATATTTTAATCTTAATTCAGAGTAGATGTTTAACAGAGTTTTTGAAAAAACGTGGTCACGTAAAAAACTGAGGGATATTTTACATCTGCATTTTACATTTACAAATTTGACATCTGCACTGTTCTTCGAGTAAATGTGTTTTTGGTAATGTTTCTGTGGAAATTGTTAAAAGTAGTCCTTGTGCATAGAGTTGTATGGTTTGTTTAACTTTGCAATCAATGGATTCTGTTACCATGCAATTGCCCAATTATAAAACCTGCCTTCCAGTGTATCCACTCTAGAGAAACCCCTGGTGATACGCCTGAAAGGCCTAGTATGGAGGCTTTAGTGGTGGGTTGGTGGGTTGGTCGGTTAGTGCGTAGATGGCTGGTGTGTTTTGGGTGTAGTTCGTAGTGTGTGGTAACTCAGTCCTGGGATGCGCTGGGAAGTTTAAGCAGCTATTCCTATTCCTGTGTTAGTTCTGTCTGATGATATGGTTCTAGAGGTGGAACACTTTATTTTTCTCCCTCACGGTACCCAACAGGAGACTGTGTGTGTGACTATGCCAAGTTCTTGGCATTATCCCCTGGATTGGGGTGCTAGTGTGTGTGATATTGGCGTTTGAGAGGGCTATATGAGGACCGCTGATAGAGAGGCTCGCTGGAGTTTCTGGTCATGTTTGCGTGTGTGTGTGTGTGTGTGTGTGTGTGTGTGTGTGTGTGTGTGTGTGTGTGTGTGTGTGTGTGTGTGTGTGTGTGTGTGTGTGTGTGTGTGTGTGTGTGTGTGTATACAGTATGTACAGTGTGGTTGACAAACAGGATCTATGTTAAGGGTTCATCATCCCTGGGGCAACTCTAAACCCTCTCCTCCCCTACAGTAGATATCTCAGGGCAGCTGCTTTTACTGCATATGCTCCAGTCAACATGCATCTCTGGGACTGGACTTGATCCATGGGCGTATGGTAATGCAGCAGCAACCTGGATAGAAATTCATGTTCTAGTCATTATTTCAACTGTGATATACTGTATTTCATACTTGACTCGAAAGAGTCTCATATTATTAAATGGATGAAATGTGCTTGTGACGGTTGTCCTATGTCCGCCATCGAATATAATACATGCCTTATGTCAGGGATGGACAGCGGTCAACGGCCCCCGTTTTGTAGGTCCGCAGGGGACTCAGTCGGGTCTGAACTTAATGTTGAGAGTTAAAATAGTACAATACACAACGTGCAATTTGGACATGTGGTTGTGCATCCACTGTTTTTCTCTTATGTCAGTCATTGACAGTCTCTCAATTAGCCCATGTCAGATTTTGTTAGTGACTCTCACTCAGATATAATATTCAAAATGATTATAATTGCAAAATCTTATAATAATTATAATTGCAAAATCTCATCTCCGCCCCCAAAATATGTGGAATTAAAATTAAAATTAAAACGTTCTCTGCACCCCATGGCAAAATGTTTAGAATTGCAGGAACAAAAATGTTATAGTGTTATATTTGCTGGTTCTCTTTGCTGGTTCTCTTTACTGTTTTTTTACTTGACTGTGACAAGGGCTCTGAAAAAATGAGCATCCTGTCTGCTAAATAAAAACAAGGCATTGCACAGCCTTATTCTTCTACGAGCAAGCACCACTGCTGAGGTTACAGCCTTTATAAAGATTGTGTTCCACGATATAATATAACCAGTTGATATTACGGTTTCAATAAATCCATCTAAAATGGTACTGTTTTTTTATTTTTATTGACTGAATATACAGTATATGGGGCAATTTAGTAGTTAGGATTTGTTATCTGTTATGGTTATGAAAATTAGGCATTGTTGTGCACTGTTGGCATATAGGCCTAGATAAATGTGTTTTAATTAGAGTAAACAATTGTATTTTTAGAGTACTCGAGTTCAATATCATTTATTGTGGTAGAACCTAAGAAAAACATGTGTTATGTTCATAAATATTGAATCCCTCTGTGAAGAAACAGTGTGGAGTTGCAGGAAATGGTTTAAAAAAATATATTTTAAAAACTATTTTGTGAATGTTTAATAATAATAAAAAATGCACCACTACTTTCAGACAAAGTCCGCTTACACACACACACACACACACACACACACACACACACACACACACACACACACACACACACACACACACACACACACACACACACACACACACACACACACACACACACACACACACACAAACACACTCCTATGTTTGCTAATCATTAAGACCACACACATATTTTGACTACTGTAAATTCATGATCTGTTTGTCAGGCTAAAGCTTCCCAGTGGAATCTACTCCTTGCCTCATTAGCAATCTAGAGTGGCTGCCATTGAAATGGGATTTGCATCACATTCATAATGCAAATGAAAACAATTTCCTCGTGAACAAATTAACACCATTTTTAAAAGATAAATAGCCCCAGCTGTTTTACTAAACAATCATATTCGTCTCTGCAGGTTCCCCAAGGGATGTATACTAATGCATGCTAATGAGCATGCATTAGGTTATCAAAGGTAACTGGGAAATTCTCACACACCGGGGCACCGAAATCTGGACAGTGTGTTGTTTTAAAGTTAAATATGTATATTTTGTCGGCAAACTATATTTTATCTGGCAGTTCATCCATTCAACCGGAAATGTTATGCTATCCATAACCAATTCATATCAGGGGTTAATCTGATCTTTAACACTGGTCAGAGTTACTGATAATGTGTCTGTACTGTTGGATATAGGCCAGTGGATGGCTGAGAGATCACAGAGGAGAGAAAAGGTTGGAGTAAAGATGTTTTCTCCTCTGTGTATTATCGTTAAAGGTCACTACGGTTTAAGGTCACTAAGATAGGCTTTGCTCCCTTTTTCCATACTTATTGTATGTAGATCTTTTTTTACTCTCTCTCCTCCCTCCTTCTCCCTCACCCTCCCCCACCCCTCTCCTCCTCTCTGTCTCCCCTTCTCTCCTTCCCTCCCTTCCTCTCCCCTTTCTGTTGTGCATATCTCCCTCCATGTATTGAAATGAAGCGGGACCATGTGCTGGAGGCATTTCAGACCCTTAAACCTGGTAAGCTGCCGTCTCAGTTTACTCCATCCTTCCTCTGGAGCTGATGAATACAAGGGACAGAAACAACTCCACGCCTCCCTCTGCTCTGTTTTGAAGACTTCCTGATTACTCCCACTCCACCACTTCTCTTCTGTAAAGGCTCCTACTGTGGTGTGGTTCAAGGGCATTGTTAGACCCACAGTCCATAGAGGGTCCATCTAGTGTGATAGTGTGATGGTGACAAAGAGACAAGTGCCTCTAAGGCTACAGTACGAGTCCCATGCTAGGGTCAGACTCTTTTCTCCAGGCCCTTTAAACTTGTGAATTGCCTTCCAGACTTTGCTTGGAGGCTACTGAGGCACAGAGTTGAAAAACCGAGGTTGACGTTTCCCGGAGTTTGAAGCCCTCTGGTCTCAGTGAAGAGTTGGTGAGGGTGCTGAATTTAATCTGCGTCATCTTTCTCTAGTGTTTGCACCTCCGCTTAATGCCAAAGACTCATTGAAAAGGAAACCTCATAACGTCGCAACCTCCGTTTCCAACACTGAACTGCATGAGCGGAGGTGCAAACGGAAGATTAGGAAAATGTACCACAACACTTGCCGGACAATGCTTTTAACTCTCCTTCTGTCAAGTGGAATAGAAACACTACAATATTCTCTGTATTATTCAGGTAGTTCTCAATCCTTAGCTCTGGCCTGTGTGTATCTGAGGTCTGAGCTGGCCAGTGTGGTCTGGCCTGATTGGTGGTCTGCTGTGATAAACGTGTGGTTTGGAGAGAAGCCCTTGTCAGATTCTGGAGCTGCTGCCCCTGGGTGGCTAAGCCTTGATCTGCCCAGGGGGGTGTGTGTATGTGTGTGTGTGTGTGTGTGTGTGTGTGTGTGTGCATATGTGTTCACATGCATATGCACATGTTAGGTGTGTGCGTGTGCATGTATGTGTGCCAAACTCATGTGTATATGTGGGTTGGGATCCTTGTCATGTCCGATAATCCCATAATCCTCTGATAACAGGAGTCCTCTTCTAGCAAGCCTTCCCTCCTGCCTGCTCTCTACCCCCACCGCCTGCACACTGATGATTGTGTGGTCCGATCACGCTTCTCATAAACCGTTTAATCTTGTTAGTCTGAATTTGAGCAGCAGCCCTGGCTGAGAAACACATGTCCGAAAGGACCTGCCTAGACTATGTTCTGATTATGAGGGGGTCCCTGATGAATTTTCTATCAGAAAAGCGGTCTCCGGCCCCCTGTATTAAAACACACACAGAGCAAATACTCTGGAAGTTCATCATCAGTCGGCTGAGAAAAAAGCAATGAGTCTTCTTGGCAGATTTCCTGTTAGCCCAGGTTGGCAAATTGGTATGGGCCCTTCGTCAGAGCTCCACTTTGAGCTCACTAGCGTTTTTCTCCGCTGTGATTACGATCTCAAGCATGAAAGTACACTAATGGAAATGCATATTTTCTTACATCTCCATTTGCATGGCCCGTGGGATGTCTTCAATCGCTTTGTCACTTTCTAATTAACGCTCAAAGCCCAATGAATCAATAAAGAGCTAGCTTCCCTCTACTGCTGCATACTCAGTTCAAATGAACTATTCCTCAGCGTTTAACTGTTTTTATGTCAGGCACATAAAACATGTCTTAATGAACACAGGAAGAAACGGCTGTAAATTGCTCAATATACTTATTTGCAGAATATAAAACAATCGAAACACCTGCCTTTCCATGATATGGACTGACCAGGTGAATCCAGGTGAAAGCTATGAGCCCTTATTGATGTCACCTGTTAAATCCACTTCAATCAGTGTAGATGAAGGGGAGGAGACAGTTTAAAGAAGGATTTTTAAGCCTTGAGACAGTTGAGACATGGATTGTGTATGTGTGCCATTCAGAGGGTGAATGGGCAAGACAAAATATGTACGTGCCTTTGAAGGGTGTTTGGTAGTAGGTGCCAGGCGCACCAGTTTCAGTGTGTCAAGAACTGCAACACTGCTGTTTTTCACGCTCAACAGTTTCCCGTGTGTATCAAGAATGGTCCACCACCCAATAGGACTTCCAGCCAACTTGACACAACTGTGGTAAGCATTGGTGTCAACATGGGCCAGTATTCCTGTGGAACGCTGTTGACACCTTGTAGTCCATGCCCAACGAATTTAGGCTGTTCTGAGGGCAAAAGGGGGTGCAACTCAATATTAATGTTTTGTCCGCTCAGTGTATATTTTTTGTACAATTGTTTATGTTTATACATGTTGTAATTATTAACATTTAAAAATTTAGTCATTTAGCAGACACTCTTATCCAGAGCAACGTACAGTAGTGAGTTCATACTAGTATCTAGCTGTATGCATACATGGCACATTATATAGCACATAAATGTTTTCGATGAGAAGGAGTAATGATTTTAGCAACTGAGTTGCAGTATGTTCGACTATTTCCAATCACAAGGCAGATTATTGGGAGTAAAGAACCTCTGTAAGATTATCAGTCGGTGAATATCTTGAACAAGCATGACATTTAAAAACCAAAGAGTGTCAACTGTGAAAATATTTGATGAATCACCATGAAACTCTATGGAGACGACAGACGAGTTACAGCTCTCTGAGCCTTCTGGTTTCCGAGCAAACCCAAAGTGAAAGACAGCATATAGAATATTGTTCCAATATTGTATATTATGTATGTCTATGTGGAATTGTGTCTGTATTCTGTTTGTATGTTGTGAATTGATGACAGCACCTTCTCACTACAGCAAATTCTGGGTAAATGTACTTGGCGAATTCTGATTCTGATAAAATGTTGTTGTAAATGTAACAGAGAAAAAAAAATGAATTGAATGGAACGACACAGTCTTCTGACCTTAATGGGACTTCCTGGATAAAGGTTAAATCAAAATGCCTCACTGTGACTTAAGGAGGCCCACTCACCTGAGGGTGAAAATCTGTACAGGTGACAGGATGGAGAGAGCCAGGAAGGTGGAGACTGTCTCCCTCTGTCTGATTGGTCTAGAGGGCACCATCACCACAAAGTTACTGTCCAGCCTCAGCTCCGACATGGGCTGGAACAGACGCACGCTCCCAATGCGCTGCATGGGTGTGGGCCCCGAGAAGTACCCCATGGGCCCCTGGTGCTCTGTGCGCATGGAACTGCCCTTCTTTGAGTCCTCTGAGCTGCACTCCCCAGTCTCCGTGGACTGTACCATGTAGTAGAGCTCCACGGGTGTTCCCTGGGGCTGCTCCGGAGATCTCTGCCTCCCGGTCCTCACGGTGGGGGGGCTGAACCAGCTAGCCAGGGGCTCCAGCTCGGCCACACACATCCCCAGCTCCCCCTTCAGACGACACGTGCCCCGCACCTCCTGGGTCTCGTGGAAGGCAAACATCCTGACACAGGGCAGCCTGTGGATGGTGGTATAGTCATCCCAGTCCCTGCCTCCCACATAGAACAACACCTGCACCTTGGGCCAACTGGGGTGAATCCTCTCACTGATGATGAAGGTGTGGACCTTCCAGTTGTAGGTGAAAATGGAGGGAGAAGAGGAGGAGGACGACAGGGAGGTAAAAGAGGGTCCACTGAAGGGTCCGGGGCTCTGTAGGAGCTCCAGGGGGATGGGTTGCTGGACAGACAGGGGTCCGTAGCTGGCATTGATGGAGGGCATCTGTCGGGCCTGCAGGATGAAGAAGGGCTCGGTCCTGGCCTGCAGGCTGGAGTTCCTCATCAGGTCCTGGTTGGCCTCCTTTAGGAAGAAAGATGCCTTGGCATTGAGGACCTGGTAGCTGACGGGCAGGTAGCTGGGCATGGGGCCATACCTCTGTAGACCATCAAGAATCACCCTGCTGTCTGCCACTGGAGGAGAGAGGAGAGGGGAGAGGTTAGCTATCTACCTGTTAATCTCAATAACAAAGGGCAGAGCAGAGAGATGGGAAAGTGAATGGGAGGGGGGGGGGGGGGGGGGTGCGTGATGGGAGAGAGCAATTCAGGACCATGGACAGCGAACTAAACACTGAACATTTTTATCGCTATGCTTTCCTGGTCATACACATTGCTATTCCAATAATAACAAATTATTTGTTACAAAATGTTCCTATGACATCCCCTTCATGCATTACTGCGTGTAAAAGAACTTGCAGTTAAACAGAGAGACTATAAAACCATGGATTAGGAATCAAATCTGATCTACAGTGATAGACTGTTTCTACTGATAGACACAGTTCCTTGTTTAATCCTACTTACTCACTTACTTCAACTCAGTCACTCAGTCATTCAGTCACTCACTCTCCTCTCCTCTATCTGAACAGCTTGGTTCACATCCTCCACACACTACTCCTGTCTGGAATCTGAGCCAGACCCTGTTATCGACCCAACACACCCAGAAGGGCCTCAACCCCCCCTCATCTACACCTCCCCACTTCTGTCTCTCCCACTGATATATGAAGAATTGGAGACAGTGTCCAAAATGTCCAACTGTTGTTTTCAAGGTAATCTGCTCACGTTTCCATACGCCGATTCATAGACCGTTTATATCCTGGTCGCATCATGTTTATCTCCCTTCCCCCCCTCTCTCCCTTCCTCCCCCCTGCCTCATCCCCCTCTCTCCCTTCCTCCCCCCTCTCTCCCTTTGCCATCAAGCTCCAGATATTTGGTCTGATGGAGGATTCCGGAAGAGGCCATTGATTTCCCGTAGTGGCCGAGCCATGCGCCTGGAGGACCTGGCACCACAAGCTGTGGTCTGAATACTGAGGGCCATAAAGCACAAAGTATGTCTGTCAATCAGTCTGTCTGTCTGTCAGAGTTGAACAGAGAGACGTCAGGGATGTGAATGATGATTGATATTCGAGTTTCAGTTCATGAAAGTAGGCTACGACTACTGTGTGATGTTACACAAAGGCTGAGTACAGAGGGAGAGCAGGCAGATGCTTTGCCGTGATGTAGCATGCATCGCAGAGAGATAAAGAGGTGTATCTGTCTCTCTCAGGGAGAGTTGGCACACTGTTCTAGTTTCCACATACAGAAGTCCTGTGATAGAGACACAGGAACTACTTCATTACATTCAAAGTGCTGAAATCACTTCCTAAATGTCAGAATGTTTTTCTTCATCTTTCAACGCTGACATCACTAAACGCAATAAGTAAAAGCTTCCCATTCACCTTGGGCTGGCAAAAGTAGGATTTCATGTCTACTGTCCTTTTTTTAATACATTTTTTTTACCAATGAAAACACAGATGATTTGTGCAGACACCTTCTTGCCAAATCCAGCCTAGAGATCAGTGAATACAAGCAAACCCCAGAGGAAAGGGACTGAAGTCTTATAATATACTAAACAAGGACCTCCACTCCACCACCACTAGCACTGGACATAATGAGAGATGTTATCCATGCATGATTTGGGAGCCAAAAACCCACAAGACTCAGTGACTCTTGAATAGAGTCCATACTGTACATATGCCATGGGATTCCCACTGACTGTTAGTATATAAAGTAGGCTTCAAACAGCAATTTAACAATCACTAGAATGTCACTCCTATAGAAAACATACAGTATTATGCATGATTACCATGGTTGTTCAACGCTGCATCATACCATTACAGGTAATACCACACAAAAGTAGAAACAGTTAAATGTTTCTTCCACCATGGTGAAATGCTGCCACAACACTGCAAAATTCCAGTGGGTTAGGTGAAATGTGAGTGGGTTATATTGGCTGCTTCAGTGCAGTATGTGTAGTATGACTGAGCTGTGTTTAAGGGACCACCCGCTGTAGATGTCTGACTGACAACATTTTTCACACGTTTCTACACGAAAACATTGAGATGTTAAGTACACTGGGCCAGCAAACGCTATTGGTGTGTCTGAGCCCTACAGGACTTAAGGACCATAAAGGAGAATAATCCTTGCTCCCTGTGTGGCTAATCCAGCTGTGACTCCGCTGCGCCTCCACAGTCAAAGAGAGATGCCACAGCAGGATGGGGTGGAAAAGAGTGGAGAGAAAGGTGGAGCATGGATGAGAGGGAGAAAGACCATAATGCATTGCAAGCTATAGACAGAGAAAGACTGTGAAAGAACATCCTTATCTCCATCATGAACAGTAAATGAAAGTACATGGATCAGTTTATATATTAACCAATAATCAATTCCATAGGAATAGCCAAACCCATGGTCACAATCTTATTATCAGTACACCCCAACCCCCGCATCTGTTGTATTTTTATACATATATATATATATGGTTACAAATAATGAATCAAACAAACTCCTTCTTGGAGGAGATATGATGTTGGTGGGGTCTCTTCCTATGAGCTTTGGAAAAGCCCAGCAGGAGATGTGTTTTTCTCAAGCCTGCTTTACAAGCTGTATACCAGAAACACCCACACCCACTGAATACAAAGTAAATATGAGAATATGCAGGGAAATATACACCAACAAAAATATGTATAAAGCTAGAGCAATAGGTATTATCGTACATACTTTACTGTCTCTATGTGAAATTGCTATATAGCAAGCACTTCCAACATCAAATCAACTTGTATTGGTCACATACACATATTCAGCAGATGTTATTGCGCGTGTTACAAAATGCTTGATAAATGGTAGCCTTTTTTATGCTAAATTAACAAGAATATTCACTAGACAGCTCCTAGATGCTTTGTGTGTGTTTGAAACTTCCAATTGAACATGGTACATGAAGCACTTTGCAATCACTTGATGTGAGACTGGTCTACAAAGATAACATTTTTCTCAGGTCATAAGTGCCTTGGAACACTCTAAAGGGATGTTAACATTAAGCCCCCAATCAAAACAAAGAGAGACAAACAGTTACGAGGTCTCAAAGGTACATTTACCCAGAATGCTTCCTGACATTTGTCCCTCCATCCTCAAATTGTAGGCTGTTGTCCTATTGATAACCTGCTGTAACCTCAAATTACATTTTCCAAAAGCGGTAAATCAAGATGGTCCGTATATCAACTTCCCACTGGGCACAAACGGGTTGAATCAATGTGGTTTCAACATAATTGTTCAACCTATTGTTACATGCAATCTATGTGGAAAATACATTGGATTTGAAAAAAGTAAGCAACTGTGGTTTTGAGGGCAGCATTTCACACACAGGATTATGTCATCATAGTAACCAATTTTCAGCATAGACAAACCTTGTATAAAATGTCAAATCTTCTACATTTCCACGATCAGAATAGGCTGGGCAGCACCTCTTACTGGAGGATTCATCTGTCTACAGCTACACTTCTGTCTCCCATTCAGAGTTTTAACCAAGCAATGCTTAGCTTTGATATTTGTCACTGACTACTGCCAATGTGCTATCCTGAGTTGTTGTATAAGTACAAAATATCTGACATTGTATTCCCATTTGAACTTTGTGGTGCTTTAAAATGTTGGAACATGCAGTAATAACAGAACCAAAAATCAAACATTGTTTTTCCATTGGAATTTGGTTGTGCATTTAGAAGGTTGAAAGACATAGTGATAACACATTGGGAATTCAACAAACGTCTGGCAGTTTTTTTGAGTGGGTGAATAAAGGTTTAAATCTCTCTTAAGTGCCCAGCGTCTGAACCCTGACATTGTATGCCACAGGAGAGCCGGGCTAGAGCTGGGGTAAAGCTGGGGTAGAGGTGGGGTAAATCTGGGGTAGAGCTGGGGTAGAGCCGGGGTAGAGCCGGGGTAGAGCTGGGGTAGAGGTGGGGTAGAGCTGGGCTATAGCTGGGGTAGAGGTGGGCTAGAGCTGGGGTAGAGCTGGGCTAGAGCTGGGCTAGAACTGGGCTAGAGCTGGGGTAGAGGTGGGCTAGAGCTGGGGTAGAGCTGGGCTAGAGCTGGGGTAGAGGTGGGCTAGAGCTGGGGTAGAGGTGTGGTAGAGCTGGGGTAGAGCTGGGCTAGAGCTGGGGTAGAGCTGGGGTAGAGGTGGGCTAGAGCTGGGGTAGAGCTGGGCTAGAGCTGGGGTAGAGCTGGGCTAGAGCTGGGGTAGAGCTGGGCTAGAGCTGGGCTAGAGCTGGGGTAGAGCTGGGGTAGAGGTGGGCTAGAGCTGGGGTAGAGCTGGGGTAGAGCTGGGCTAGAGCTGGGGTAGAGCTGGGCTAGAACTGGGCTAGAGCTGGGGTAGAGGTGGGCTAGAGCTGGGGTAGAGCTGGGCTAGAGCTGGGGTAGAGCTGGGGTAGAGCTGGGCCAGAGCTGGGCTAGAACTGGGCTAGAGCTGGGGTAGAGCTGGGGTAGAGCTGGGGTAGAGCTGGGCTAGAGCTGGGGTAGAGCTGGGCTAGAACTGGGCTAGAGCTGGGGTAGAGGTGGGCTAGAGCTGGGGTAGAGCTGGGCTAGAGCTGGGGTAGAGCTGGGCTAGAGCTGGGGTAGAGCTGGGGTAGAGCTGGGGTAGAGCTGGGCCAGAGCTGGGCTAGAGCTGGGGTAGAGCTGGGGTAGAGCTGGGGTAGAGCTGGGCCAGAGCTGGGCTAGAGCTGGGGTAGAGCTGGGCCAGAGCTGGGCTAGAGCAGAGGGGCATTCAGAAGTCTGCTAGTTAATCAGATCACTTATATAGCCAGGCTGCACTTCATCTTTGATCGCTGGGCAACACATTAATACTGCAATAGATATGTTAAATTATATTTCCCCCCCAATTTGTAAAAAGAAATAGCTAAATAAGGCATAGTGACTGGGCCAGTATGGATGAGGTGAGTCATATACACCATGTATACAAAAGTATGTGGACACCCCTTCAAATTACTGGTTTCGGCTATTTCAGCCACACCCGTTGCTGATAGGTGTATAGGAGCACATAGCCATGCAATCTCCATAAACAAACATTGGCAGTAGAATGGACTTTAACGTGGCACCGTCATAGGATGCCACGTTTCCAACAAGTCAGTTGGTCAAATTTATGCCCCGGTAAGTGCTGTTATTGTGAAGTGGAAACATCTAGGAGCAACATCGGCTCAGCCTCGAAGTGGTAAGCCACACAAGCTCACAGAACGGGACCGCCGAGTGCTGAAGCACGTAGCGTCTAAAAATCGTCTGTCCTCAGTTGCAACACTCACTACCGAGTTCCAAACTGCCTCTGGACGCAACGTCAGCACAATAACTGTTTGTCGGGAGCTTCATGTAATGGGTTTCCATGGCCAAGCAGCCGCACACAAGACTAAGGTCACAATGAATAATGCCAAGCGTCGGCTGGAGTGGTGTAAAGCTTGCAGCCACTGGACTCTGGAGCAGAGGAACCGCGTTCTCTGGAGTGATGAATCATGCTTCACCATCTGGCAGCCCGACGGACTAATCTGGGTTTGGCGGATGCCAAGAAAACGCTACCTAGCCCAATGCATAGTGCCAACTGTGCAGTTTGGTGGAGTAGGAATAATGGTCTGGGGCTGTTTTTCATGGTTCGGGCTAGGCCCCTTAGTTCCAGTGAAGGAAAATCTTAACGCTACAGCATACAATGACATTCGAGATTATTCTGTGCTTCCAACTTTGTGGCAACAGTTTGGGGAAGGCCCTTTCCTCTTTCAGCATAAAACGCCTGTGCACAAAGCGAGGTCAATACAGAAATGATTTGTCGAGATTGGTGTGGAAGAACTTGACTGGCCTCCACAGAGCCCTGACCTCAACCCCATCAAACACATTTGGGATGAATTGGAACGCTGACTGCAAGCCAGGTCTAATCGCCCAACATCAGTGCCCGACCCCACTTATGCTCTTGTGGCTGAATGGAAGCAAGTCCCTGCAGCAATGTTCCAACATCTAGTGGAAAGCCTTCCCAGAAGAGTGGAGGCTGTTATGGCAGCAAAGGGGGAACAACTCCATATTAATGCTCATGATTTTGGAATGAGATGTTCACATACTTTTGGTCATGTAGTGTATATCAGCAATACATCTTCCCTTATGCTTCCCACCGTTTTAATTAGCTTAAAAATGGCAACATATTCTCTCAGCCTCATTGCAAAATGAGTAGAATTGCAGGATATTAGCTCTAAAACAGGAACATTATCTCTCAGCCTCATGGCAAAATGTGTAGCATAGCATGAGATTACATATAAAACTGCAAATCATGTTTCTCTTTGCCTCATGGCAAAATGGCAGGAAGTACGTTTTTTTTCCTTCCAAAAAAGCATTCCTAAGAATAAAATAACAAATGGTGGCCAGACGGTGTCTATCTGAGCATGTGCACTGCGGTCCTGATGAGTCTGTGAGGCGTGAGGGAGAGGAGACGTGTGAGGAATCATAAACCTCCAGTCACAGGAAATAGCTAGCCACAGACAGCCTCCATTGCATCGTAACACAACACATTCCTTACTGCCATACTGATGGTCATTATCTAGGAGAAAAGGATGAGGCATATACAACAGAGACATCAAGGGCATTGCTAAAAGTATTTAGATGCAACAATTCTAGTTCTAGTTATCAAATCTGTCTGTAGAATGTTTAAAATATATTTCAGCAGTCATATAATGTACATGAACTGGGGATAATTGTAAAAGTTGGAAAAGGAGAAAAATATGAAATTGGAAAATATATTTATTATCAAGGACTTTACTTAAGGAAGTATTCTACTTCAGTTATTCACCTTCATCAAATCGGTGTAGATTCACATTAGTGTAGGCATACGTGAGAAGGAGCTGAATCCAGTTGTTTGTTGTAAATTCACCACACCACAAGCAGCCCCAATTAGAGCCTTGAGGTAATTGCTCTAAAGGAGGATGCTTCCATTCCTGCTTCCCTGGATGGACATTACGCTTTTCAATGCAATAGAAATCTTTAAGAAACGCTAATAAAAAAAAATACCAAGTCGGGCATTAGTCATGCATGGCTGGGGAAAACTCTTTCAGCATCTGCCTAGCTTCTCTTTATCTACGAGGAAGCAATTTTCTGCACTAAAGTTTGCAGGGAGCCATCTCTCCCGAGTGGGGTTACTGAGCAATGAACAGTGCTCAGGAAAAAACAGAAGCTTTCCGCTTTAAGACACATTGGGGACCTGAATGGGCTTTTTATGACACTTCAATCCTGTCCATTGCCTGTAAACCTGATGCTGTGCATTGTATCGAGGGATCCAGTCGACGCTGCCCTGCAGCAAGCCACCGTTTAGCCGAGACGAACTAGGGAGGACTGACTCTCAAAGTGAAGTGGGCCAAATATGCTGAGCTGAGCAATGCAGCAGTTACCCTTCCTATAAGGGCAACCGAACAGAAATCTAAAGAGTTCAACCTTAACTGGATGGCTCGGCTTGTGTCGTTCAGGGCCACAGACTGGGGAGAGAGCCATTCTCCCTCTTTCCCATGTCAATGTGAAATGATCATCAGATTTACTAGCTGTTTTCTCGTAGCAAGCTACTGGAATTCAAAGTGAGTGAAATACATGTGGGGATGACAATGACAGATTATATGGTGCGTTGCTCTAACACGAGGAAGGCCTTGAGTCATAAATAACAGTGTCTGTAGACACATGGTAATCACATCCAAGTAAATCCATTTCAGGTGTAGACCCCGGAATGATGCTTCTTGGAAAAACTGGGGAATGAGATGCAGTGAAAAAGGCTGGAATAACGCAATGGGTTGCAGGTGAAGAGGATGAATAACCTGCATTTAGAGGAAGATTACTTTGAATGAGAGTCAATGATCCTTGAGAACAAAGTAGTGATTTCATGATTTCGAAGGATCCAATACAACTAGGGCCAGGCAGAATGTACACAAGTGGAATATAAAAATAATACATACCTTTGTAATTCATTCAAATCAAACTACAGACTGATAGAACTCTAAACAGCATTGTCACAACAAACCTGCAGATTCCATCTGACCCAAGTCATAACAAACAAGAGGTCCTTCAGAAGAGGGTATTGCCAAATTATCCCAGGAAGTGGAAGGCTAATGTCAAAGGCATGAGGTTATGGTAACAGGAATCTATATATAATCGCTATCAAAACACAATGAAAGATGACTAATTGTCAAAACCAAGGTCTCTTGATGGATTTTGTGATATTATAAATTCAGAAGGATACTGTACTTCTGAAAAGTTTGAACACTGAGGTGTTGAAAGCATACCCATGCTGTTCAGAAAGATGCTGTCCTGCTGAGTGTACAGTGTGAACTGAATATATTTAAACACCAATTAAACCAAAGCCTCCCCCCAATTTTCACTCAGCATAAGGGAAGCTGCTTTGTCCGACAGCAACAGTATGAGCCGAATTGCTCTGAAGATATTACATTCATCATTGACGGGGAGGAAATTAGATGAAAGGGAGTGATTTGGGGTATTAAAAGCTGAGTGATTTTGAGTAAAATGAAAATACAATTTGTTTTGAAGTTAGACTATTGGATAAAGGTTTGTTATTCTAGTAATCTTGTTCACAGACACTTCCTCCCAAATGCGTCTGGTGGACCAATCCATCAAACTTGGCCTTCCTTAACCAATACAGAGTGCTGGGAGAATCTCCCGGTGCCAATGGAATTGTCTCAATCAGCTGAACCTACCAACCAATCATCTCCCACAACACCTTCCCCGTAACCCTCACAGGTAAACTAGCACACCACAAGCACAGTGTGATTCGCAAAAGGTAAATGATGACAAATGCTCAGTAGATCACTCCCATAGAATTCTATGGTCAATTCCAGGCCAACTTTGAGTGGTTAATATCCCAGGCTTATATGCTATGCGCAATAGCCTGGGGACTACATTATTATTTTAGTGACTGCTGTTGTTGAAGAGGGGGAAGATGAGGCGGAGGAGGAAGAGTATGATGTGTGTGTGTGTGTGTGTGTGTGTGAGCGTGTGTGAACGTTTTCTCTGTGCAGCCCCAGAAATTCTCTGTAAAGAGAAATGCATCTTGAGCCAGCTCGCTCCGTCGTACGGATGATCAAAAGTTTAGCCTCTAAAGCCTGAACTTGAATATCTGTGAGAATAGTCCAGATCCATTTACAGTCTGGGTGTAGTATAGTTGAGGTGGGGAACTCTGCTTCTGACAGCAGCGTAGTGATAAACAGCCCAGGGGAACAGAGCCAGGGCGAAGACGGCCCTGAAGAATTAAACATTAGCCACCAAGAGGAAGGAAAAGCAGCATTTCAGTACAGCTCTGAATCTCTGAAACTCTGAAATGAAATGAACTCGGGGTCCCCTGCATGCAAAGTGCCATAAAGAATTTAAGTCTCTCTTTGTTTCAGGGTATAAAAAACGCCTCACTGTCATTTTCACTCAACTGTGAGGCATTCTTCCAGGCCTTCCTCCCCCAGTCGCCTGATATTGTGACTAACAGCAGGAAAAAAGTTTAGTCAGATAATTACAACTAGCTGCCTCGGGTTTAGCTGAGAAAAAGCTTTTCAAAGAGTTTCCCTCTTTTTATAGCCAGTCATAAAATAAGGAGCCACATCATAAAACATCTCAATACTCTACCACCATGGCACTCTTTAAAAAGCTGTCTCTTCATGGAACATCATTTTCGGGTGAAATATGGAGCGGCAGTGTCCAAGGTAACATGGCCCATTGGCAGAGAGTAAATCCTATACCTGGTTGATTAGGAATCAGTCATGTCCTCTTCTTTAGCAGATACAAACTGTCTTTGTCGTGCATTAAAGAGCTCACTGAACTGAGATGTGCCATTAAGGAGGACTACTGTTCATATCCTCATAACAATCTCTTAAGCTTGCATTGATATAGCACAACAATGGGTAAGTGGCTATTGTGAGTTGTAGATACACTCTAGGACAGTGGTCACCAACCTTTTCTGGGGTAGAATACAAACACCTCCTGGAGAGGCAAATCTATCACACTGTGATACTTGTTGGTCTCAAAGCACAGTGGGCCCAATTAAATCCCATCTATTACTCTTAAAACCTTTGGCGATTGCCTCTCCAATGCAGCCAGACAGCCAACACGGTTGACTCATGTAGACTTCAAGATCCCACACCGACCAGGGTCACATGACTGTACAGCTGCAGGATATGCAAGGATACAGAGGTCTCACATAAGTGGCCTGGTATCATCTCAGAGAGAGAGTACCACACCAAAGGCAATAAACATCAAGCAGACTACACTGCAGCTGACGACACAACAAATACATTCAGAAAATCAACTAACAAATAAACACATATCTAGCGAATGTAGAAACGTACAAATATATAAAATATAATAGATACAAGTGCATAGGAGACTTTAACTGACATTAAACCTGCATATCATTAACCTTCCTGGCAATTTTCATAGGAAGTAATAGGTTCCATTGTGCGTATATAAAAAAACTCACAACACACGAAGACAGCTTTGTGACATGGGAGAGAAGAGGGGAAAGGAGGAGTGGGTGTATAAGTGGCACTATAAAAGTGTCTTTAGTGCACTGTAAATGACTTCAAAATGGCTATGAAATGACAGCTCCTTCAAGTAATAACTCAGACTACAATCCAATATGTTGTTATTCCCTTTCTCTCAGGGCAAGAGAAGGGTCCCCACAGGGCCAGCACACTATCTTGCTCTTACTATGCCATAGCAACTGTGTAGCAGCAGATGGGAGATGTTTGTATATCAGTTTGTACTGCAACCACAACAGCTATGAATACAGATCAATAGCTAGTGATAAATTCACTTTGAAATGGAGTGAGAATTTCCCTTTTGTTTACAGTAATGTGTGAACGGACGTTAGAAGGTGGTGTGGGGGGACGTTACTCCCAGGGTGGACAGTAGACATTGGGGCAGTAATAATAGCTATGTCCTATAGACCTGGTGACATAGCATCTTGGCGGCAACTCATTCCCACTTCCCTTGTATCTGCCTTGCCTGTGCTTGCAGATATCTATGAGGTAGTCCACTGATGAGACCAGATCAGTACTTAAGCCCCTATTATAATTTCAAACAAAACAACGGCCCCAAAATGAATCTCTCCATTCCAAGTTAATGACTTCACCTGAATAACACCATGGGAAAGGCTCTTTGTTTGTGTTTGTTCATACTGATCTGACACCAAGTGGATGGCCCGGACAAATCAATTTGATTCATGTTGGGCCTGTTAATACAAACTATTTCCTTGACTGGGATTGCTTGTTTCTGTCAGAAAAAAGGGACGTTGAGTATTCAGCCAACCAAGCGCAACAGTTCCTCTTAAAACTAAACAAAATAAATACAGCGATGTCTTTATTTCCCAGTTATAGTCCTACAATTGCTTTCCAGTTTCACTGACTCACCCACTGACTCACCGATGATGGCCGATGCGTTCGTGCCAAAAGCATATCTTTTGTTTTACTTTGTAAAAAAATATTTGGAAGTTAATCAAATATTTTGGTAGCCTACAGCATACAGATTAGTATTCTCTTTTCAGCAGGAGACATTTGCTTTCCAACCTGTGTTTTCCCGCGATTGTATTTGATATATTGTGAAAGACCTGTTTTGTCTGCATGCTGTTCACTAACAGATTTGCCGAAACGTTCCTGACTGTAGGCTATGAAACCACCCACAAGTCCACAGCACCACACCTCAGCACTCCAACCCAAAGCTCCACAGCCACTCAGTCCGTTGTTTTGCTTTCTCCTCAGGGCTCTCTTTCACAATTCTGAATGTGTGCAAACCCATTTATTTGCCACCCAGGTCATCCCCCTCATTCAGCCAAAGATGAGATGGCTTTGGGGTCACGCTGTGCTCTCGCCAGGGTCGCCTGTTGTGAAAAGTGTGTTGCATGACTCCAGATCTATGAACAGAACCCATACTGTGAGCTGCGGGATGTGTACAATAGATACTCCCCATCTCCACCAGCACCACTGTTACTGTTCTAGCTATTATACTGTACAGTAGCTGCTGCTGCTGCCAGAGAGCTGACAGCTCCCACTGTTCACTGGTCTGGATAGGAGATGAGTGTTGGGCATATTCTGGGTGGTCTCTCAACACCACACACACACACGGACACTCACACACACACAGTCAACACACTATAACACAGAGAGTGTTCAATCTGAGTGAGTGGGTGTACGTTTACTTTTTGTACACAGACATGCTACTGTCTGTATATATGTATGATTGCCTGTACTGTCCACTGTTGTGCCTCTCATTCAGTCCTGTCGTCTAATGCCGCTCTGTTCATTACTTGTCATGTGTAGCACAGCACTTATACCACTTATATCACCTGTGGAGAGGGATAGAAAGAGAGTGATAGAATAGAAGAGGGATTGTAAAAAGTCTAGATTCAATGGAAAAGCGATGGAGAGAAGTGTGCAGGGCTGACGGAAAGAAGTGTGCAGGGCTGACGGAGAGAAGTGTGCAGGGCTGACGGAGAGAAGTGTGCAGGGCTGAGGGAGAGAATTGTGCAGGGCTGATGGAGAGAAGTGTGCAGGGCTGATGGAGAGAAGTGTGCAGGGCTGACGGAGAGAAGTGTGCAGGGCTGATGGAGAGAAGTGTGCAGGGCTGATGGAGAGAAGTGTGCAGGGCTGATGGAGAGAAGTGTGCAGGGCTGATGGAGGGAAGAGTGCAGGGCTGATGGACAGCCAATAGGTGTTCCTTTTTTGCTTGCTGTTACTGACAGCATTGGTTGACTTGACTATGGGCTTTATTCCACAGAACTATAGACTTGGAACTTGCTCTCTCTTGTCCATCTCGCTCACTACTCTCTCCTTCGCTTATTCTCACACACAAAATCCATTATCTGTATAATGAGTCGTGGGTCGCAGGGTCACAGAAGGACACCCTTCCACCTGAAGGAGTGACCCGTGGCTCCCCCCTCCCTCCCTCTGCCCCCTGGCTACGCCACAGGGAAATGGGCCCGCCTGTCCCCCAGCTCCCCATCAGAGACACACGCCTCAGACTCAGCTCCTATCACCTAGTCTGACAGTTGGTGATTCACAGTTCACACTCACTCTCACATGAACAGGCATGAATTGCAGAAACACACACATATGCAGGAACGCACACACACACACAGACACACTCTCTCACAGACTCATGCCACTGCACACACCAATAGAACCAAGCCTCAAGGAAAGGCAAGGTGGAGTTTATTAGACTGTGTTCTCAGTATTCGGCAGCTGTCACAGCTCCTGTCACACACATACACACACACACACACACAAACACACACACACATGTTCCTTGCTGCTGTCCCCCCAATCTACCATAGTCAATATTTACAGCCCTACAGCCAAAACCAACCATTTGCATGCGTCCGCTGCCTCGCTAATTGGGCACATTTGTCTTTCATTTAGCACTGGATTGAAGTGCAGGAATAGCTCCAAAACTACACAGCCTTCATCTTAGAACAAGTTTACTGAGTGCCAACCAAAAGAACTGAAAGCCTTTCTACGGCTGGCTCTGCCGCTCAAGATATGGGGCGAAAAGGGCTTTTCTTGTGAACTTCTTGTTGGTCGCTCTAAGAGTATTAGGGGGAAAGAGGCAGACCTAGAGGAAATTAGATGATTGATTAAAGAGTGAGCCATTGAGGAGAGAAAGAAAGGCTGGATGATTGCTCTCCCTCAATATGGCCAAAATACCAGCACTTTACTGTGCTTGCCATGGGTACATCATCGCCAGCAGTGTTTTGGGTGGCTGATATCTTAAGTGGACAGGTCTGTTGAGTGGCCAGTAATGGTCTGATGGAGGTACTAGCCAGGATTCAGTTAGACTGAATGGGAGCTGAGTGCACATTCTATCAGATGAGTGGATGGATGCCAAAATCATGGTGCTTTTGTACATTGCCAGTCTCATGTAGTGTTTCAAACCTGTTGGCACAACATACACTTTACTACAAGCCCCCAACCCATATTCATTTTGTACCATTCAATTATGTATTTCCACTTTAAATATACAGTTTCACCAATACTTTATCTAGAATTACCAATATGAGTCATTTAAAACACTCAGTATGCCTTAGGACCAATTGACGCCTATCAAAATGACCTTTTAAATTCAATAATTTCATACTGACTATCACAGGTATAGAATCTGACATTAAGGTATATAAATTAAAAACCTCATTAATCAATTAGCATGTGTCGGTAATGGAGCAAATAGGAGAGGCAGCTAAATTGAAATTGCATGTCCAAACAGCAGCAGACGGCGAGATCACACTGGGAACATTATTTAAAATAATTGCTACTTATTATTGGGGAAATTATCCCTGGCCTCAAGGGGATTTTGGGCACTGAGTATTTTTCAGTGTATGTGCCCCATAAGCATAATATAATATTCTGTTGTATTCTGGGCTGACTGGACAGAGAGTTGTTAACACTGTGAGAGAGGCTGAATTATGTCTTAATAAAACCATACAAATCATATAGACCTATACCCTCACAGTGATACACACAAGTCAGGAAGAATGATCACTAGCTGGCCAAGCCACAAAGCAATACAATCTAACCCTAACCTTAAATTAAGACCAAAAAGCTCATTTTTCTTTACATGAATTTAAACGATATAGCCAGTTTGGACTTTGCAGCTGGCCCATCTAGCGGAAATCGCTCAGATCTACCTCCAGGACAAGATTCGGGACAATAAACGTCAACCTGCCTATGCCACTCCCGCCACCTTCTCTTCTATCTCAGTTTAGGCTGTCTACAGGGGGGTCATGTGGGGCCATGTGGTGCTCTTATGTCCTGGGGTAGTGCTGGGGCTGTTTCAGATACAATCTGTCCAGTGGGACACATTCCATCAGCCGATCACTGCTCCTCGAGTCGATATCACAGGGAAGCCAGAAATATTTATTAGGAAGGAGGAAGAAGCAGATTTGTTAGTGTGCGTATGCAGGAGGCTGAAATTGGCGTGCTTACAAACCTGGATGGACTCTGCACAGTTAATTAAGATGAAACGATTCAATTCTGGTGAGATTGAGCAGCGATTGGACCAATGCTGCACGCGGAGACCGCTCCGATTAGCAGTGGAGCCAGCGCGTTCCAATACATTTTGTTGCGAGACAATATTCCACTTCTTCAATTACACACCCCAACAGTCTCCTAACTACCAAAACTAACTCATTTGCATAATTTAAATATAATTATAGTGTGCTGAAAACATAGTTCCGTTGTGTTTGCTATTACAATTGTTTTCATTTTGCCTCCAGTTTTTTTCTATGGTCGAGATGGGTTCTTTTTTTTCTCCTGAAATGAATATTTCTGAAATCAATCTTTGAGGAGATGCCTCAAGGTCAGGGAACATATCAAGAGAAATCTTTGAGTCAGAAGAAAATAGTTAATCTGGTCAGAATCATTTCGAACAAGGTAGTGAGGCCCAAAAATGTACAATTACTGAGAGAAAGTATTTTACACAGCCCCTCTCACAATATTATCAAACAACTAAATGCTCCGAGCATGTTTCAAACTTCTTTATAGGCTGGTCCCTCTTCTCTCCTGCTTTTAAAGATTAGCCTGAAAATATGGCATACTCCAGTATGATAGACAATAGACAGAGCAGATGGTTATCATGTTGTCTTATCTATAATTGGCTCATTCAACAGCTGCTTAGCATTGGCACTCAGCATCATGCCGGTCATTTCCATACTAAACACTAGTTCACTCAAACAGGTGTGAAGGTGACCTGTGTTCACCTGGCTTCCAGATGGTATATTTACCCATCCTCTAATTATATACTGTATATATATGTTTCTATTGAACCTTTATTTAACTAAGTGTAACATTACCCACAGCTGGGTCCACCACCTGCCACTAAACCACACTCTGCAAGTCAAATGTGTGTGTTTGTGCGTGTGTGTTGTAGCAGTGTACTTACATCTGGTTGTGATGAATAGGGACACACTCAATCAGTTCGCATGCTAAAACATACATACAAACAAACATTAATCATTGCTTGCTTAGAGCGGCCAGCTTCTGCCCATGATGACCTCACTTCCCCTTTGATAGAAAACTCAACCTGCCTCTAGCGTTCCAATATCCCACCACCTCACCGCACCACTACTCCAGACAGAAAGCTGTGACGCCAGGAGCGAGGCCTGCACTCAATAAAGTGTTCCATTCATTTCATCAAAACTAATAATAGCATGCTTGCAATCCTCTTGCTGAGCCAGGGAAGCAATACAATGAGTTGTTGCTGGCCTAAATTATCATATAAAGAAGAATGAAGAAACGCTGTTCTCCAACTTCCCCACATAACACAGATGCATCAAAGCAGATATCCATTTATTTTAGACTGTGCGTTATTGAGTCGCTGCATGCAGCCCTAGTTTATGAAGACGCACATTATAATTAGTCTACAAAGACTCATTGAATATTCAGCGTTTAGCACTCCAGATACATCACATGATTCCAGGGGCATTGTCCTGGGATAATGAAAATAGATGAGAAAATAATTGCAGTTTGTGTTGCTGGATGATAAAGGTCCTATTCACACTCACCCTGCATCTGACTGAAATTACAGTGATAATGATAAATAATGCATTCATTTAATTCTAATACCACATCTATCTGGATCTAAGCTTCAGCCACGGTGAATGTCTCTCTATTGAATATGCATTTGAGACTCTTTTTAAAGATGTTATTAGTTGTCTTTTGTCCTGTTATCTGTTATTTAGTGGAGTCTTATGAAAAGCAGGCTTTGTCTGATTGAGTAAAAAAGGCTTTCTCTCTGCTTAAACCAAGCAGTGTCACAGCAGTACAAAGCAAAGAAGACAGTCAGGCCCAGTGTCAGTGTTTGCCCTGTCAGTATTATGCCACAAGCCGTGCAGCCCATCTCCCTGTGCCTGCCCCGAACGCCAAGCCCCAAGCCGTGGGAAAGTACTACTCGGATTATCTCTAGAATACATTGTGTAGAGCAAGAGTCTACTTCAGAACACATCTGAGTCCTACTGAGCACCCTGTAATACTAGACCTGGAGGGCTGAATAAGCAAGCCTTCAGCCTCCTCCTATTCCACTAGCTGTTTAGTAGTGGAGCTGTGCTTGCCAGATCTATAGCAGTCCTAGTCCAAACACAGCCGGTGAACGAGAATATCCTTTTACTAATCTATTCCCAAGCAAGTCGATCACTGATGTCTTCAAGTAGCCCAGTTCTACCACTGGGCTCCCACAGACCCTTAGCTAAACAACATGGCAGAAGTCCCTTCCACATTCTACCACAAACACATCCCACATCCATCCACCATATAGCACCAAACCACAACCAGTGTAGCATTCTACAGCACACTCATCTATTTAGCATGAGTCTTTGATCCACCCCTTAGAGACCACACAATTACACAGCACCCCTCCATCCACCATCTGATGTTGAATAACGAAGTGAGACATAATTTTAGTCGAGCCACAGGGAGCCACTTTCTAGCTTCGATTAGCAGCCATGTCAGGGAGCTGTGTGTTGCGGTGGTGTGAGCTGGGTCAGGAAATGTCAGGTCATCAGATTCCTCACTTCCTGCTCCACACACGCTCTACGGGATGGAGCACAAAACATCAGCTTTATATGTATTTCCAATCTGATGAGCTCACCACAGGATACATTAATACGATTTACATATGAAAGAGGATACAGTTGTACGACAACATAATGAAAATAGTGCTAATTAGCCATACAGAGGTGATAGAGTTTCTCAGCGTGCGCTAATACCTACCTGGGTGAAGGCAAGGTGTGGATTTAAGGAAAACAAAGCAACGTTTACCAGCGCACCCTGTGAAACCTAATTAAAAAAACTGGATGGAAAGAGCAAGGGAGATAGTGGGTGTAATAACATCGGGAGTAATCTTGCGTAGGGCTGGGAGTAAACATTTTAGAGTAAAAACATGGCGTCTTTAGAGTTCGTTCTGTGGTGTATATCATGGCCTGTCATCAATACGTTCTTCTTCTTCTTTTGCCTTCCTTCCACAGCCAGGTCATATGGAAAGCTGTGCCTGGACAGAGATGGGCCCTAATCTGTGGTCTGCTATTGCAGCCTGATCTGAATGAAGACAGACACACAGAGCCTTGATAACACATCTACAAAGAAACACTTAAAAGCCCAATGCAGCTGTTTTTTATTTCAATATCAAATAACAATTAACAATTAAGTATAAAAAATTAACAAAAAAAATCACTTTTTAGCAAAAAAAAATCTTTCTCAAGCAAGAATTTTGTTAGGAGTGTCTGGGCATGGTCTGAGTGGGGAGAGGAAGGGCATCAAAGTGCTGTGAACAGAATTGTCTCATTGAGCTCAACACTCCTACAGTATAATTGGTAATAGCAGAGCAATGTTAATGAAACAGCCGAAATGTATAGACATTTTCCTTATATTTGAGAATTGTTTTATTGAGTTTTTACATTCTGAAATTGTCGCAGTAGCTGCCGCCTGCTGACTGTACTGAGCCACGTAAAACTATGGAAGCCCATTGGTGCCTCCATTTAAGAAGAAAAAATCGATAGCCCTACCATCTAAAAAAAAAATTATTACGCAAATCAGAAGACATAAGTTAACATTATTAAATAGTATATAATACAAATATAATCTGTTTCTTTAATTTGCATGATTGTCCGCTGATTTCAGAGGTGGCACCACAGGTCCGAGATTGGTGGGGGAAATTGTTTTTCCTGATCTGGTAGGCTAACATTACCAGGTACATTTCCAGGTATGACTCAACATCTCAACTCCCTGATGAATTATACCCACGTTTTCAGTCACAGTGTACGGTTCCCATATATAGAGCAATGGTTTGCATGATATTGATCAAATGAAGCATGGTTTGTTGTAATGTTGTAATGTTGTATGGTAGGCCCACTGTACTTTTATATTGATTTTTGATAGGCTTACATTACTTGATGAAGACATGTTTTTGGCTTTAGTTAGCAGCAACTCTATTTATGTCTTGAAGCCAAAATGTAATGTGTACAGACAAGGAAATAAACCCTTTAATTGTCTGCACATGCTTGTGAATTGTTGCATTATTCAAGAGTGTAATATGGTTTTGTTGCCATAATTAAGAGTGTAGGCCTATTACAGTCTGTAACGCTTAGCCTCCTGTCTAGTGATCCCTCTCTCGGCTTGGGACATTCCCGTTGCTAATGTGAATTGAAAAGTGGTGATGTCACCAGGCCACCCAAAAAACTCCACCCATGGAAAACCTGCTGATTAGAAGGTCCTGTGTAGACTGAACTTTCAACCACCAGATATCAGGAAATAACACTGATCAAATTTCATCAGCTACTGTATACAATACAAAGCACAGGAAATGTAAGATTCCGGTCAAGAGCTGCAGGTGGGCAGAGGCATCCAGCAGGATGATCAGGGGAATGAAACCCCTCTCTAAAATCCCCACCTCGGGCTGAAAGAGTGAGACCAGAGAGGACCACATCAGCCTTGGTGTCCCCCTCATCAGTTACCCTAAACACATATGGCATCACACCCATCACTGAAAACCCCTGCCGTTCTCCTGAGAAGCAGAAATGCTGTATTTATGGAGATTACATGCACTCATAATGAGAGACCAATTACCTGCACCAGAAAGCAAAGTAGCCCTTGGAGAACCCAGACCACAGCCTATACAGCCCCAGACCCACTGACCCACTCTGACCCACTGACTCACTCAGACCCGCAGCAAAACAAAGGGGATTTCACAGCTCAGTTTAAATCCACAGGCTTTGGCTGCATCTCTGCAACCCCTATGTGGGCCTTTTAAAAGCTGATTTATCCTCCATTACTAAGGCTGGTCCAGGCAGGGCTGGCTCCGGGCAGGCCTACAGCAGCAAAGCTACGTCAGTGCTTAGAGGGGATCCGGCATGAGATCGGCCAGTGAAAGAACAGCTCAATGAGATGTGTTGGATACCACTATAATTGTCCTGGATGAGAGACAGGAACACACTAAGCATGGATCAGATCACAGAAAACACATGGATCAGGAGTGATCAGTTTGGGGTCAATCTGGAGACCTGCCTTGCCAATGCCATAGGATCTTGTCACGTTGACAAAATGTTGCATGAACATCTAACCTTCCCTGATTGTGGAAAAGGACTAAAAAATAGAATATAAATCTAATCATGTTGTATGGTGGTGTATGGTGTGTGGACAGCGGTTCGACGGCAACTATGGAGCAAAGGAAGACGAGACGAGGGAGCAGCTGGAAGAGGAAATTGTCGGGTCGGTGCTCAGCGAGACGAGAACTGCCTGCCTCACTTTGTCCTTCGCGTCACTGGATTCAGCCTAGGAAGGAGAGGATTGCCTATTCCTTTTACATTTCCATTGGTTCTGCTGGAGCTCCATTCTGGACAGGGGAGAGGAGAGGAGGGGCGAGGGAGTGGAGAAGAGGAGGGCAGGGGAGGAGAAAGGGTGAGGGGGGTTGCAATACAATCTTATCAGGGATCACAGACTTCGTCTGCAGAAAATAATCATGTAAATGATGCATGGGTCAGCAGGATTTTCCAATGACTGCTGGATGCTATTCGTTACTCTCTGCCCACAGAGAAGCCAACTACAGCAAGTACTTCAGAAGAGAAGGAGAATGGAAGAAGTCGGGATGTGAGAAGTAGGTTGAAAGTAAGGACTTGGAGGTGAAGCTCTTGATTCCAGTGTTAGATTATGTACCGCTTTCATTTGTTCAACACACAGTGTAACATCGAAGAGAGAAAAGTCTTGCTAACACTGTTGACTTCCTCCCCATTCAAATGAATGGGCACAAAAACAAATACACACACATGCAAACACACACATTCCCATAATAATATTGCCAAAGCCTGAAAACTTTTTCTCATTCCCTGATGAAATGTTTTTCACTGCAGATCGCAATTTTCAGACTAAATAGGGAACAGCGACTGGCTAGAAATAGACAAATATGAGTTTTCCAGGGGAGGTAGACATTTTCTTCAGCCATCGATCAGCATCCATCTCTCATTCTCACATCCAATGTATTCTGCTGAGCAGTAAACACAGTACACACAAACAGAATAGGCTATACCAAACTAACAAGGCCTAGGACAAAACTAACCTGGTGTAATCTTTATTTAACTAGGCAAGTCACCTTAATGGGTATGGTATGGTCTTATTGAGTAATAGGGTTCAACATAGTGCCTTTGGAAAGACTTCAGACCCCTTGACATTTTACAGCCTTACTGAGCAATGCCAAACTGAACAATCGGGGGAGAAGGGCCTTGGTCAGGGAGGTGACCAAGAACCCGATGGTCCCTCTGACAGAGCTCTAGAGTACCTCTGTGGAGATGGGAGAACCTTCCAGAAGGACAGCCATCTCTGCAGCACTCCACCAATCAGGCCTTTATGGTAGAGTGGCCAGACGGAAGCCACTCCTCAGTAAAAGGCACACGAATGTCCTCGAGTGGCCCAGCCAGAGCTTAGACTTGAACCCGATAAAACATCTCTGTAGAGGCCTGAAGATAGCTGGGCAGCAATGCTCCCCATCCAACCTGAGAGAGATTAAGAGCATCTGCAGAGAAGAATGGGAGAAACTCCCCAAATACAGGTGTGCCAAGCTTGTAGCGTCATACACAAGAAGACTCGATGCTGTAATCGCTGCCAAAGGTGCTTCAACAAAGTACTGATTAAAGGGTCTGAACACTTATGTACATTTCAGCTTTTTCTTTTTTATAAATTAGCAAAACTTTCTAAAAACCTGTTTTTGCTTGGTCATTATGGGGTATTGTGTGTAGATTGTTGAAGAAAAAAAACGATTTAATCAATTTTAGAATAAGGCTGTAACGTAACAAAATGTGGAAAAAGTCTGAATACTTTCCGAAGGCACTGTAAGTCAATTGAAGAAAGAGCTGTTTTGAATCCTTCCCAGATTTTTGAAAGCATTCTTTGTCACCGGTCACATGGCTCACCCTAATTTATATTAATTATAGGAAAAGGTTGGTCAGATGGTCAGAGAGTATGTTTTTCAGTAAATAAAATGCTTCAAGCATTCAAATTAATCTACCCATGCTCCAAATGTATATACAACGTTCAGTTGGTTAACACGTAAGAATGTAGGTTTATGGAGTAATTCCTATTTCTAATATTGTTTGTATTGGGGAGCCTTCATCAATGTTTAATGCATTGGCAGTGTTGCTGAAAATTGGTTAGGGACTTGCGTCATGGTTTGGGAATCAAATGTTTTAAATTGTGCAATAACCTCCCTTGGGTCCCCAGTTCAATTCCTGAGCCTCTGTTAAGTTTGAAATGTAAATTCACCTGTCTACATTTTACTCCTGGGTATAAGAATGTGTGTTAGGTTGAACTTTTCAAGGTGTTTTTCGTTTTTTGTTCCCTTACATTTGATGAACCAGTTGGAGAATTGATCAATGGGAAATAGTTCGGAGTTACCCCATTCCGGGAACAAGACAATCAGAATGAAAGACTATCTCATCACCGGTGTGTGTGTGTGCGTGCGTGCGTGCGTGCGTGCGTGTAGTAGAAGGGTTAGGTTTAGAGTTAGGGTTAGGGTTAGGGGTTAAGGTTAGGCGTTAAGGTTAGGGGTTAGGGTAAATAGGATTTTGAATCAATTGTTTGGTCCCCACAAGAATAGTAAAACAAATGTGTGTGTGTGTGTGTGAATGCTGTCTCACCTTCCATTATTTCTCTGGACTCCCTCTCCTCCTCTTTATCTCCACATCTCCAACAGGTGAATGCTAAATCTAAAAGGTCCATCGCAATAAAGTAAAAATCCATTGTCCTTTCAAATCTGATGTCATTTTCAGGGTTTACAGTAATCAGCAGGGCGCAGTAACACAAACAGTAGCAGAAAACACATGCTGTGGAATCAGCATTGATTTGAGGAGGAGCAATCAGATTCATGTACTCAACCCTCCTCAAGATTACCTGTGTTTCCATGTTACGATTCTTATAAACTGCTCCATAGCATACTGGTCCTATATGTGCTGGTGCAGTGAAACCCCCAGCTTTTCCCACTACCGCACTCTTCCTAATGTTTTTACACACCATTCCCCCCTACTGCAGCTCTTTACAGTGCTGCTCCTTAACCATAGAGTCCTATGACATGTACTGCTTGTTCTACTCTACTGTTCAGCCAGGCTGATAATGCCCACCTCTGGTCTTCTGCAGTAAAATGGTGTGTGTGTGTGTAGGATTCTAATCTCAGAAAGAGACCACCCAGCCCCCAGAGCTCCTCTACCCCTCAAGGGAGAGCCGTCTGTGGGACTGAACTGGGCCAAGACATCTCTGAGGCTTCACACACCAGGGGGCAGACAGCCAGTAGGACAGAATCAATTCAGCCCTTTACCTTGAACTGTCCAATTATGTTTTGGTCCTTGACCTCTCCCTTTTGCACACATATGCAACACACACATACACACACACACACACAAACAAACAGGTACAACGTCAAGAGTACACACTGAGCAGATCCCTAATACATCACACTCTCTTTACCAACACACAAATGCTGTGTACTCGCATACACACCCTCTTCCCAATTGCAGGCTTTGGCAGCAGCCATGCTGAGTACATGCCCAGATTCACTCTCTCAGCCCAGCATTAGGTTTGACTGAGGTTCAAAACCATGGTGGGACACACCTACAACTATGCTACAACTATGTCAGGTTCTATTCACAATCCCCATAATTCAAACCAACCTGTCCTTGACCCATAGCCTAGAATATTCCACATATAGAGTTTAGTCACTACCAATGACTAAAAAAGTACTTCTTCCCTCTATATCCCTGCCTTGAAAACAGCAATTCCCATTCAGCTCACCACTCCTATTGGTATTTCATATTGCAATTTAGTCATCCCAGGAGACTTTCTTCCCAGGAGAAAGTGCAAGAGATTCTAATTTCTGTTAACCCATGCCTATTCTTAGCCTTGTTCATGATGATGACTAACATGGAGATGACACATTGGAAAATAATGTCAGAGAGATCATTGAGAGAAAGTTGATATGATTACTACCAACTAGCGATTTAAATAGTGTCTATTAAATAGCCATTAAATAGTGGCTATACTGGATATTATTGTAAACTGATCACAGAACAAATTGGAGATTATTACCAGAAAAAGCCTGATTTAAATATGATGTGAATAGTTTTTGCAGAAGGCATTGCATCTCAATTAATTAAAATTATAGTGTATGACGCGCACGGGTTAAAATTACAGTATAGCCTATTATTCTTGGGATTAGGAGAATTTCTCACCTCCGCAAAGAACGACCACGGCAAATCCCACTGTGCAGAGTAGAGTCATCTTTCTTTCCGGTGATTTAGAAACGTCCACACGTACAAAAAAGGGGGAAAAGGTGGGACAGCTCTGGTCCCTACCGACTCTCCCGAGGGAAGGTGCCACAACTTTGCGCACAACTTTTCTCTTGTCTCTTTCAACAATTAATTACACAATTGAAGTATCTCGTCAATACAAGTGCTGAAAGCTGACGAAAGTCCGACAGTCAACAGCCATCCCTGGCACGACAGGTACCCAAACAGTGCGAAATGTCTTGGTGCTGAGTGGGGAACTGAACTCCAGGGGAATAACGGTCAGTACCAGTATCCAACCCTGATGCTATAAACTAGAATGCATCCATAATTAATCTGTTGATTTAAATAATTTAAGATTTTAATGGCCCGGTTTAGAGCGTTACCGAGTGTAGGTTCTATTGGCCGTTGTTCACGTGTGTCCGTTGCGCAAACTATGATTCCTACATCACCAGTTGAACCTCCCAACGCTGGTTTTTGACATGAGACGAGAAACGGTGCGCCCAGATTTTTCCGGAGGGTGCATCAGTGGTACCATAGCGCGCTGCACCACGTTATATTTATTGGCCACCTGTAATGTAAAAATAACTATTGAAAACAAATTTCTATTTAGAATTAGGCCTAATCAAAGATAATTTTAATGTTATAACATTTTCCTCAATTGACCTAGTTGTCTGCTGGATATCACATGGCCCATTTTTCTTTTGCGCGTGGTAGACTACAATCTATAGGATACGGCGAGGGTCCCAAACAATGCATATAATTCCTCCATAATAATTGTTTCCTCCAGCTTTTCAACAGATGTTTAGCGGGAAAATGCTCTTGTCACGGTATAAATTGTTATATCGGGCTAATGTGTCCAGCTAAATTCTGATAGAGTAATTCATTTATTTCGCTCTCTGAGATTAATCAATAGGAAGTTTGGGCTATCATAAGATTCCATCATTATTTTAATAGTTCTACTTTTTGTGTGTAAAATAAGTGAAGAAAGAGTTGAATTAATCTTGTGCTCCTCTCACCACTGCAATCATGATCAGGGCGCTCGCAGAGAAACCGAATGGGATGGAACGCTCGCAGGGCTGGATTGGCAAATTCTTAAAACGCGTCACGTGCAGTCAAATTGCTCCGACCCTTACCGTATGTAGGCTAATTGCCAACATCCTTGAAATTATTGCATTCATATGAATTAGTAGGCTATAAAATGTTATAGGGTTATGATTCCAGCAAACTTTCTGCAAAACATTGCCTGTAATTTGCTAAGGCCCTGCAATAGAAAAAAACATGTGTTAAACATTTTGAGATTGACACCCAGAAATTATCACTTTGCAATGGTTTCCTTCACCTTACCCTCTAGGCATTTTGAGAATAATTATACATCGCCATGACAACCCCTCTATGTTTCATGATACATTATTTAGAGGCTATTCTCTCATCAATTCAAAGCAGAGCAGCTATGACATATGTTACAGAAGTCCTTGTACAGTTGCATACAACCTATTGGGTTGGTCTCACAGTTTACAGTATGGAACCTTCATAAGAATCAACAGTGCCTCCTATAGGATATATCATTGTACAGGCAGTGACATCAACCAATGGGAGCTGTCTTTTCAGATCAGAAACAGAAGGCTTCTTTTTGTTTCTTGTAATACAGCTTATGTGGCAACAGTGGCATTATACGATTAAAGAGCATAGTTGAATCATGACTGCTAAAGAGACTGGAATTAAATATTTAAAACAAGCTAACACATATTGTATAACAATTATATTACGTACAAGAGAAAATATGTAAAGATTGTCTGGACAATTTGATGAACAAACCCCATGACAATTCCTTGAGAAGATGGTTCTTTCATTCATTGTTTGTTCAAACAACTGAGTGGTTATCTTACATTGTTTGGTGTCCTCTGGCATAGAGCTTTGAGAGATGCACGTTGTCCATTAGTGTACTGGTCACCTCACATCAAGAGATCTGAAAAACATAAATTGTTTTGTAGTGGAAAATGGTTGTTGAAATCACATCCAACAATAAGATAAAGGGATCCACAAAACACAACTCCCCATCATTAGTCCTAATCCTCATCATGTCTTAATTGACATAGCCCTCCTCAATACACACTTCCCAGATGTCTCTTTGCAGGCAGGATAACTGACTGAATAAAGAGGACAGACATCTTGATTCTGTTGGCTGAGTTGAATTGGCTGTCTGACTCAAAGGATTGACTGACTCACTGCAGCATCACAGTG
Source organism: Thymallus thymallus (assembly GCA_023634145.1). NCBI lineage: Eukaryota > Metazoa > Chordata > Actinopteri > Salmoniformes > Salmonidae > Thymallus > Thymallus thymallus. The sequence continues at coordinate 34,108,442 of CM042403.1, read as the reverse complement.
TCTCTTTGAGTATCTGGGACCTGGGGAGCAAGTACACCCCCACCTACTGAGAACACTTGTTTGTAATTAGTAGACCTGCTAGCCGCTGGTTCACAGAGTCAGTGTTCACACAGAGACAAAATCACTAAAGAAGTGATGAGTTGCATAAGACAGGAGCTACTGCATTGATCTGACTCCATGTGAGACTGGTAGCCCATCTGTATCAATTACTGGATGGATGGGGGTAATGGAGGGTATGCAGGAACTCAACAAGCATGCCCATGTTTTTGGATGACTGGACAGGAAGACATTTGATGAGAAAACTTCAGCGTCTTGAGGTCCTCATGTCATCTTATAATTCTACGCTCAACGTGACCAGACCAGGTATTGACTGGGTACGTGGGTTGTCTGCACACACCAAGGTGGCCTGTTGAGCTAAAGCCTAGGTATTACCTCAGGGAGCTAACACGATTCTCAGTGGTGAAAAAAGTACCCAATTGTCATACTTGAGTAAAAGTAAAGATACCTTAATAGAAAATGACTCAAGTAAAAGTGAAAGTCACCCAGTACTAGTACTTGAGTAAAAGTCTAAAAGTATTTCGTTTGAAATATACTTAAGTATCAAAAGTAAATGTAATTGCTCATATATACTTAAGTATCAAAAGTAAAAGTATACATCTTTTAAAATTCCTTATATTAGGCAAACTAGGTGGCATCATTTTCTTGTTTTTTTAATTTACAGAAAGCCTACTTAAGTACTTTACAACGCTGACAAGTCTTTACATGTAAGGCAAGGTTACTCATCTTGCAAGCATAGTCCAAAAATATCCAATACACACAGAGAGAGAGAGAGAGAGAGAGAGAGAGAGAGAGAGAGAGAAAGAGAGAGAGAGAGAGAGAGTGCACACACAATAATTCCCTTATATTCCAGTTCACTCTGCTGCATGCATGTCTGTACTCTGGCCTCTGTCTGCCAATGTCAGGTTCAGTAATTAACATTTATCAGTCTCTGAGTAAGACCTTTCCCCGCGAGGGGAGAGTGACGTCTTACCTCCACTGCTCTTTTCCCTCCACCGCTCTATGTTCTCTCACACTCAGTCATTATAATGTTAGGCAGTCAGAGGCTAAACTGTCACCTGCAGTCATTACCTACTGTAAAACAGGTAACATCGCATCCATTCCATCTAATGTGTGGGTCTAGGTGCCCGCCGACTACTGTGATAGGCTACCTGTAGAGTGGCCAACTACTGTGGGTTAAAGAACAGTACTGATGGATAGATAAGTCACAAGGACACATTATGCCATTAAAGGCTGAAAGAACCAAAGCTGATTTTACTGACATGATAGTGTTCCTGCATTATGAATATAAATCAATGGCTCTCGTAAGACGTTCTTTCATTTTGTTCCAGTAGGTAAACAAGGAATAGTACACCAGGACGGGCAGACAGTTTTGAACAGGTAGATTATATCTGAATTAGAGTCACGATCAAAGACAACGCAAACGTTCATTAGTTTGAGCCGTATTGACGTTTATACACAGAGACGCATCTTTACCGTAAAGGTAAAGGTGCACACCATAATCATGAAAATGATAATCAGCGTGGAATCAGGAAGTACGGTAATAATGACCATTTGTTGTTTTGCCCATTTCACCATCATCCCAGGGAGTCTGCTCACTCGTGTTGATGGATACACACGTAGAGCACTAACTTATTTGAGGCAAGCAGGACTCTAAGCAAAGGAATATGTCTATTTTATTTACCGCCATGTAAAAATAACTAACCCTAGTGGCATAAGCTAATTAATATGGCGCCCCTGCATCCAGAGTTGAATGTGTGTCTGACCTGTAGGGCCTCTGGCTTTGTCTCTCGAAATGAGTGAAAGTGGGTCCATTAACAGCACTTATAAAGGTGTGTTTTAGTGGAGAGAAAATATTAATCACCAATATAATTTAAGCCTCAATATTAGCATTGATGAATCATGTGGCCAGACTTGTTCCCTACAGGCTGAGACGTTGCCAGACAGTTTCAATTCAAAATGGCAGATGAATCATTGTCATGAAGTCAATCTCTGAGTCATTAAAGGAAGCCCTGCCATTAGTACTTTTACGACATAAAGGATCACCAGCCATTCATCTGAGAGTCATTAGCATGACCATCACATTACACACACAGCCTCTTTAATGGTGAGGGGTGGACAGCTACCGGTCAAATGAATTGATAACCCTTACAAATGCCATAACTGTCAGTCCATTCAAGACAGTGGATTAATACCCCTGACATATTTTAAAAGATGTCCTTTTCGGCTGGATTGGCTAAAACAACAACAATGACGGCCATTTTTCTTCTTGTAAAAGTGCATAGAGGTGCTGGGAATGCCAATGGTCCAGAGGCAAAGCCGCTGTTTTGAGTTGGGGGTGCATGCATCTATAATTGTATTTGTGTAGTGGCATACAGTTGAGCAGAGTCATTTTTAGGATTTCCACAGGTGGATTTTTTTTTAGCAGGGTCCGATTTTCTTTTGTGCCTTTTATAAACGCATTTCACGCAGTTCTATGTCATTGACATGACAGAAGACATTAGCATAATATTTTCCTCTTGAATGAACAGACACACCCAAACGTAATACATTTTCACGAGATGGCCATAAACAATGACTGGTAATCTTGCACAGTTTTAGAAATGTCTGGAACACACCTTTCTGGTAATTATTTTAATAAATTGCTGAAGTGTACTCACTTTTGAGGACGCAAGCTCAAGTACATATACAGTGGGGAGAACAAGTATTTGATACACTGCCGATTTTGCAGGTTTTCATACTTACAAAGCATGTAGAGGTCTGTAATTTTTATCATAGGTACACTTCAACTGTGAGAGACGGAATCTAAAACAAAAATCCAGAAAATCACATTGTATGATTTTTAAATAATTAATTTGCATTTTATTGCATGACATAAGTATTTGATCACCTACCAACCAGTAAGAATTCCGGCTCTCACAGACCTGTTAGTTTTTCTTTACGAAGCCCTCCTGTTCTCCACTCATTACCTGTATTAACTGCACCTGTTTGAACTCGTTACCTGTATAAAAGACACCTGTCCACACAATGGCTAAGATCAGAGAGCTGTGTAAGGACATCAGGGATAAAATTGTAGACCTGCACAAGGCTGGGATGGGCTACAGGACAATAGGCAAGCAGCTTGGTGAGAAGGCAACAGCTGTTGGCGCAATTATTCGAAAATGGAAGAAGTTCAAGATGACGTTCAGTCTCCCTCGGTCTGGGGCACCATGTAAGATCTCACCTCGTGGGGCATCAATGATCATGAGGAAGGTGAGGGATCAGCCTAGAACTACACGGCAGGACCTGGTCAATGACCTGAAGAGAGCTGGGACCACAGTCTCAAAGAAAACCATTAGTAACACACTACGCCGTCATGGATTAAAATCCTGCAGCGCACGCAAGGTCCCCCTGCTCAAGCCAGCGCATGTCCAGGTCCGTCTGAAGTTTGCCAATGACCATCTGGATGATCCAGAGGAGGAATGGGAGAAGGTCATGTGGTCTGATGAGACAAAAATAGAGCTTTTTGGTCTAAATTCCACTCGCTGTGTTTGGAGGAAGAAGAAGGATGAGTACAACCCCAAGAACACCATCCCAACCGTGAAGCATGGAGGTGGAAACATCATTCTTTGGGGATGCTTTTTTGCAAAGGGGACAGGACGACTGCACCGTATTGAGGGGAGGATGGATGGGTCCATGTATCGCGAGATCTTGGCCAACAACCTCCTTCCCTCAGTAAGAGCATTGAAGATGGGTCATGTCTGGGTCTTCCAGCATGACAACGACCCGAAACACACAGCCAGGGCAACTAAGGAGTGGCTCCGTAAGAAGCATCTTAAGGTCCTGGAGTGGCCTAGCCAGTCTCCAGACCTGAACCCAATAGAAGATCTTTGGAGGGAGCTGAAAGTCTGTATTGCCGAGTGACAGCCCCGAAACCTGAAGGATCTGGAGAAGGTCTGTATGGAGGAGTGGGCCAAAATCCCTTCTGCAGTGTGTGCAAACCTGGTCAAGAACTACAGGAAATTAATGCTCTCTATAATTGCAAACAAAGGTTTCTGTACCAAATATTAAGTTCTGCTTTTCTGATGTATCAAATACTTATGTCATGCAATAAAATGCAAATTAATTACTTAAAAATCATACAATGTGATTTTCTGGATTTTTGTTTTAGATTCCGTCACTCACAGTTGAAGAGTACCTATGATAAAAATTACAGACTTCTACATGCTTTGTAAGTGGGAAAACCTGCAAAATCGGCAGTGTATCAAATACTTGTTCTCCCCACTGTAGTACAAATATTATGACAATCTGAAGATTTTTTTTTTCTTCCTATTTAACAAAAGTGGGACAATAGGACTTTATTTAAATTACTTAAATGCTTTATAAATACAGTAACAATCAAATTATAAATGATTAACGGTAAGATTTAGCCTTTCTAATAACTGTAAAATGAATATAATCATACTTAGTGACAGTAAAATATTGGCACTATTTAAAAACTGATGACAGAGAATCTTCTCCTAAACGTCCGCTGAGCGGCGCAGACACCATTCAAACGTGTGCAGACTCGTTACAACTTACAGCTTTATGCATTTCCTCTGTCAGCAAGAGAACGTGGTCTTGTTTAATTTCTATGAAATTATTTATTATTTTTTCTTATTGCAAGCTCTAAAGCCGTCTGAGAATATCACAGCGAGATTAAACTGTTGGATTCGCTAGACTAACACATTTCATATGCCGTCTCCCCAGCTGGGCTCCGTCAGCCAGAAGAAGAGCAAATACAGTATATAATTTGTCTGGATAGACCAGAAAATGTGACGCGTCACTCCCTATGCAAATGTGGGGTCTGAAACCTGACACTTCAAGTCAGTTCCACTGAGAGAGTGGGAGCAGAGTGCAGACAGATGGGGCTTTCTGGCACTATAATGCACGGGAGCCTATAACGTTCACAGAGCGCTTTCTACAGCAAAATGTCAGTCAGAACCAGTCCAGAACATCTCAAAGTCCACATATAGGAGACTTAACATCTAAGATTAATACCACATAAATGACCGAAATGAGTGGCTACTCTGACACTGACAAACAGATAAATAAAAACAACCTGGTTTTGAATGCACAAAAGCCCAGGCCAATGAAAAGATACACTGTAGCCCAGGCCATTGAAAAGACACACTGTAGCCCAGGCCAATGAAAAGACACACTGTACTGTATTACTATATCGTTTGTAAGGGGGTCGACTCTTACAAGAGCAGAAAGTCAATTTTTTGAATCAATAAGTATCTGTTGGTTTTGTCTTGTGTTGCATCTTAGATGCTGGGTTCTTTACTGATGACTCCGAGACTTCACTAATTGTAAAACAACGAAATACGTTTATTTCACATTCACACAGGTTCACACATTCACACTTTTTGTTCATTCAAATCATAACCCTCTTTGGAATTAATATGATTGTTATTCTGAATAATAACGTTTCTAATACACCACACCGTGATAGGGCAATTTAATTTAACCTTTTACCTAGTGACCTAGTTAACCATTGCTGTTTTAACCGCTTCAGTCTCCACTGTTTTTTTCAGCGGCAGCTATAAGTGGCGGTGTTGTCGCCGAAACAAAGGCGTTGTTCGAGGAAGGAAAGAGAGGAAATCTCCACACCACTCTCTCACTTGAGTATCTTACCTAGTTCTTTTCTGATAGCTTTGGCAAGTATTTGTGTTTCCCATCCCAGTTTGTTCCTCTACCTTTTACAGTGTTTGGATACTTTTTCCCTGTGTCATTTCACATTATTACACATAACTTAATTTCTGAACTTATTTGTTTTGGTTTCTTTGTATGTATGGATTACTTGGGTTGTTACCAACATCTGGTGAAAATGTCATGTCAATAGCACCTTTGGAAATATATTTACTGAGAAAAATGGTGACGTGTTCAATACTTATTTCACCCGCTGTAGCTACATTTTTAGATATTCCACGTTTCTAATTTTGAAAGAAAGTTCAAGTGTACAGTTAGCTAGCTAGCCTACGTTAGCTGGCTGGCTCCCTAGCTAACGTTACATGTATGATCTTATTATTCGTATCTCAGAGCCATTTGCTTTGCTAGTGTGGTCCAAAAGGCTCCTTAACAGCTTCTACCCCCAAGCCATAAGACCGCTGAACAATTAATTGTACAGCCTTACTAACGACATGCCACTGGCTTTGAGTAAATCTAGTGTGTCTATGCAGATGACTTAACACTATACACGTCAGCTACTACAACAAGTAAAATCACTGCAACACTTAACAAAGAGCTGCATTTAGTTCCAGAATGGGTGGCAAGGAATAAGTTCATCCTAAATATTTCAAAAACTAAAAGCATTGTTTTTGGGACAAATCATTCACTAAACCATAAACCTCAACTAAATCTTGTAATGAATTATGTGGGAATTGAGCAAGTTGAGGTGACTAAACTGCTTGGAGTAACCCTGGATTTTAAATTCTCATCGTCAAAACATGTTGATGCAACAGTAGCTAAGATGGGGAGAAGTCTGTCCATAATAAAGCACTGCTCTGCCTTCTTAACACTATCAACAAGGCAGGTCCTGTAGGCTTTAGTTTTGTCGCACCTGGACTACTGTTCAGTCGTTTGGTCAGGTGCCACAAAAAGGGCAAAAATTACAATTGGTTCAGAACAGGGCAACATGGCTGACCCTTAAATGTACACGGAGACTTAACATGAATAATTATGCATGTCAATCTCTTATGGCTCAAAGTAGAAGAGAGATTGACTTCATCACTACTATGCATACCCCACAAGACATGTCACCAGAGGTCTCTTCACAATCCCCATTGGAGGCGCACGGTGCTACATAGAGCCATGGCTACATGGAACTCTATTCCATGTCAGGTGCAAGCAGTAGAATCAGATTTTAAAAAAAAAACAGATAAAAATACACCTTATGGAACAGCAGGGACTGTGAAGAGACACACACGTACACATGGATTTTGTATTGTAGATATGTAGTAGTAGAGTAGTGGCCTGAGACGCTTAATGTGTTGTGAAAAGTCATGTAATATTTGTAATTGCATTTAACTGGCTTAATGTACACTAACATTCAAAAGTTTGGGGTCACTTAGAAATGTCCTTGTTTTTGAAAGAAAAGCTCATTTTTTGTCCATTAAAATAACATCAAATTGACAACTTGGCAGAGTTGCAAAGAAAAAGCCATATCTCAAACTGGCCAATAAAAAGAAAAGATTAAGGGCAAAAGAACACAGACACTGGACAGAGGAAGATATGGCTTTTTCTTTGCAACTCTGCTTAGAAGGCCAGCATCCCGGAGTTACCTTTTCACTGTTGACGTTGAGACTGGTGTTTTGCGGGTACTATTTAATGAAGCTGCCAGTTGAGGACTTGTGAGGCATCTGTTTCTCAAACTAGACACTGTAATGTACTTGTCCTCTTGCTCAGTTGTGCACCGGGGCCTCCCACTCCTCTTTCTATATTTGTTAGAGACAGTTTGCACTGTTCTGTGAAGGGAGTAGTACACAGCGTTGTATGAGATCTTCAGTTTCTTGGCAATTTCTCGCATTGAATAGCCTTCATTTCTCAGAACAAGAATAGACTGACGAGTTTCAGAAGAAAGTTCTTTGTTTCTGGACGTTTTGAGCCTGTAATCGAACACACAAATGCTGATGTTTCCAGCTACAATAGTCATTTACAACATTAACAATGTCTACACTGTATTTCTGATCAATTTGATGTCATTTTAAGTGACCCCAAACTTTTGAACGGTAGTGTAGCTGGACCCCAGGAAGAGTAGCTGCTTCCTTGGCAGCAGCTAATGGGGATCCTTAATAAATACAATAGAACATTTTGGGGTACAAACAAATATGACCCCACTATGGAAAGGGGAGACTCTCATGAACACGATTTGCTCTACGAACCCTGTTTTGCTCTACGACCTCCACAAGTGTCACGGGACTCATCTGAAGGTAACCCATACAAATTCAGGGAAGTATGATATTATAATACCTTTTTTGATGGTCTTTTTGCCATTTATAAATGTGTTATTCACTGCGTTTCTATGGGATTTAGTAGTAAAGGCTTTGGATCAGATAGAATAGATCAAAATACTTGAAATAGCTTATCTATTTCCTACTGTGATAGTGGGTCCAATTAAATGAGAGATTGCACAAATGGTAGCCTATCCTAACTTGTTGAAGGCCTATAGGCCTTGTTGTAGGCCTATGGGCCTTGTTGTAGGCCTATGAATCCCTCACTGTCCTGAAAAGGTGAGGAATTGATTCTGCAATGATCATGGAAATGAAATAGTAATGTGGAAAATATTTCTGCACAATGCTACTTTTTTAAACTGTGTGTACGCATGATCTAAAGTTTGCTGGAGGATAAACACATTCTCAAATCAAGTTCAGTTTTGATAAATGCCAACTTTTGCATGAAAACAGGCGCACGCATGTTTTGGGGCATATTTTGTGAATGCACAACGTTTATGAATGAGGCCCCTGGTGATCACCTCTCTCTCTGGTCCTCGACCCACCAGCAGCCAACCTGCTGCAGCATTCACTGGCCCTGACTCTGCCTCAGAGTAATTGAGATAGACATGAACAGATTGCAGTGCTATAACCTCTTGCCACTGACCTAACGCAGTTTCTCTGGATACCTGCAAGGTCGGAGTTCGACCTAGGCTACCTGAACCTGCATGACGTGAGCCGTCCTTGTGCCCTGTCCCAGCTTGGATAAAACTAGTCTATTAATGCCAAATAATACAGTCAGTCCAACACTAGCTGACTAAGAATTGCTTCATTATGTAGTGTACTATCTGTAGCTCTAAACCGTATTCAGCTGCTATCTTTTAAATGTTTATATCTCTACAGTGAAGCATGGTGGTAGCAGCATCATGCTGTGGGGATGTTTTTCAGCGGCAGGGACTGGGAGACTAGTCAGGATCGAGGGAAAGACTCCAAACAATGCATCCAGAGCAGAAATAGGACTATACCCGCTAGTTATCAAAATACAGAAAATAACTGTTCAATTCTACAATCACCTGAAAGAAGGCAATGCCCAGACATTCCACCACAAAGCCCTGACCTGTTACAGAGAGATAAACCTAGAGAAGAGTCCTCTCAGACAGCTGGTTCTGGGGCTCTGTTCAAAAACACAAACAGACCCCACAGAGCCCCAGGACAGCAACGCAATTAGACCCAACCAAATTATGAGAAAGCAAAAAGATAAGTATTTGACACACTGCAAAGAATCAACAAAAAGAACAGAGCAAATTGGAATGCTATCTGGCCCTAAACGGAGTACACAGTGACAGAATACCTGATTGGCCACTATGACTGACCCACATATTTCCCACAGATCACACAGACCCACAATGAATTTGAAAGCAAATCAAACATTGATAAATTCCCATATCTCTTAGCTAAAATACCACAATGTGCAATCACAGCAGCAAGATTTGTGGCCCGTTGCCATGAGAACCGGGCAACCAGTGGAACACAAATAACATTGTAAATACCACCAATATTGATCTGTTCAAACCCATCTACGCACAATACTCCATATTGAAAGTGAAAACATGTTTAGAAATGTTCAGTAATTTATTGAAAATGAAATACAGATATATCTCTCTCAAGTACTCACACTCCTGAGTCAATACATGTTAGAATCACCTTTGGCAGCGATAACAGCTGTGAGTCTTTCGGGGTGTCTCTAAGAGCTTTGCACACCTGGATTGTACAATATTTGCACGTTATTCTTTCCAACATTCTTCAAGCTCTGCCAAATTGGTTGTTGATCATCGCTAGACAACCATTTTCAAGTCTTAGATCTTTAAGCAGATTTAAGTCAAAACTGTAACTTGGCCACTCATGAACATTCACTGTCTTCTTGGTAAGCAACTCCAGTGTAGATTTGGCCTTGTGCTTTAGGTTATTGTCCTGCTGAAAGGTGAATTAATCATCCAGTGTCTGAAGGAAAGTAGACTGAACCAGGGTTTCCTCTAGGATTTTGCTTGTGCTTAGCGCCATTCCTTTTTATTTATCCTGAAAAACTCCCCAGTCCTTAGCGATTACAAGCATACCCATAACATGATACAGCCACCACTATGCTTGAAAATATGGAGAGTGGTACTCAGTAATGTGTTGTATTTGCACCAAACATAACACTTTGTATTCAGGACAAAAGATTAATTGCTTGCCAACAGGATGCATGTTTTGGAATATTTGTATTCTGTACAGGCTTCCTTCTTTTCACTATGTCAATTAGATTCGTATTGTGGAGTAACTACAATGTTGTTGATCCATCCTCAGTTTTCTCCTATCACAGCCATTAAACCCTGTAACTGTTTTAAAGTCACCATTGGCCTCATGGTGAAATCCCTGAGCCGTTTCCTTCCTTTCCGGCAACTGAGTTAGGATCTTTGTAGTGACTGTCTGTATTGATACACCATCCAAAGTGTAATTCATATATTCCCTGTGGTCAAAGGGATATTGAATATACTGTGTATAATTGTTTTTTTCATCTACCAGTAGATTCCATTCTTTGCGAGGCATTGGAAAAACACCTTTTTTAGTTAAATCTGTGTTTGAAATGTACTCCTCGACTGAGGGACTTTACAGATAATTTTATGTGTGGGGTACAGAGATAAGGTAATCATTCAAAAAGTATGTCAAATTATGTTATTATTGCACACAGAGGGAGCCCATGCAACTTATTATATGACTTGTTAAGCAAATTCTAACTCCTGAACTTATTTAGGCTTGCCATAACAAAGGTGTTGAATACATTTCAGCTTTTCATTTTTTATTAATTTGTGAACATTTAGAAAATAACAGAATTCCACTTTGATATTATGGGTAATTGTGTGTAGGCCAGTGACAAAACAATCTCAGTTTGATCCATTTTAAATTCAGGCAGTAACACAACAAAATGTGAAATAAGTCAAGGGGTATGAATACTTTCTGAAGGCACTGTAGAATCAAAGAGAAACCACTTTTTTCTAAAAGATAAGAAAGTGAGAGTGTAGTTAACCTAATATAAAAAAGACTCTCACACAATACAAACTTGTCAGCCATGTCTTTTTATGGGGTCGGTTTGCTTTCTTTCGGTTTGATCTCACCTCACCCCAACAGAGATATCAACCCAATATGATCAAACCTTTAAGTGCAGAGGCCCAGAGGGCAGCCGTGAGTCCAGCTGAAGTGTTTACCCACCAGTGGATGTATCTGTCAGGGTGACATATGAAGGCGCTTAGCCCCCGCTAGCTAGGAAAGGAGGGGGAAGCAGGGGAAGGAGAGGGAGGCACGGGGTGGAGGGGATACACAGGAGAGCAGAGTGATATGGAACTGCAGGCACAGCATGTTTATAACGAGGGGAACACCACGTTGAAGCAGTATATAAACAAAACATTAAGGTCTGAATGTTTTACCATGGGTAATAAAGACCCTCCTGGCTAATCATTAAGGTCTGAATGTTTTACCACGGGTAATAAAGACCCTCCTGGCTAATCATTAAGGTCAGAATGTTTTACCACGGGTAATAAAGACCCTCCTGGCTAATCATTAAGGTCGGAATGTTTTACCACGGGTAATAAAGACCCTCCTGTCTAATCATTAAAGTCTGAATGTTTTACCATGGGTAATAAAGACCCTCCTGGCTAATCAAACTCACAGAGAAAACATCTTCCCTCAAGCAGTGACCACGACCAGTAAGGAGAGTTGTTTTCCTCTAAAAAATATATATTTTTTTTCCTTTTGAGGGGAGATTATCACAACAGCATCCGTTATCTGAAATTGGGTCTCTCGTCATGGTTTAAATACGAGTGTAATTGAGTTTTGGAGGTAGGCCTGCTTGATCTGCTAAAATGTGAATACATCTGCCCTTGATGTAGTAGGGGTAGTTCTCAAATAGTTAAGGGGTGGGGGGATAGGGATTAGCGTTGAATGTCCGGGTGGTATTTGGAGCATCAAAACAGGCCATATTATTGATCACATCAAAGTCATCCCACTGGGCACAAATTGGTTGAATCAATGTTGTTTCCAGGTCATTTGTCAACATATTGTGTCTTGGAATGTACGTGAGAAATACATTGGATTTGAAAAAAGTTATGAGGGTGACATTTTGAGGGTGACAATTCAACCACAGAATTATGTCATAATGGTAACCAAATTTCAACATAAAAGACCCCTTGACTTTTTCCACATTTTGTTACGTTACAGCCGTATTCTAAAATGGATTAAATTGTACATAGTAAAGTACAGATACCTCCAACAACTACTTAAGTAGTACATTAAAGTCTGTGACTGAAAGTGCTCCTCTGCATCATAACCATGGCATGCAGAGGGTGGGTGACGTTGTCCATTATTGCCAGCAGTTTGGCCAGGATCCGTCTCTCCGCCATATCCTCTAGAGTGTCAAGGCTAATCCCCAGAACAGAGCTAGCCTTCCTGATCAGCTTATTTACCCGAGAAATATCACCAGCCTTTATGTTGGCGCCCCAGCACACCACTGCAAAAAAGATTGGTAGAAAGTATGCAGTAGTTTACTGCACATGTTGAAGGACCTGAGCCTCCGCAGAAAGTAGAGGCGGCTCTGGCCCTTTTTGTACAGAGCCCCAGTGTTACCAGCCCATTCCAGCCTGTTGTCCATATGGACTCCCAGGAACTTGTATGACCCAACCATTTCCACATCCATCCCCTTGTATAGGGACTGCAGTTTTGAGTGGATAGGGACCTTTGTTTTGAGTGGATGAATATAGGTTGTACTAATTGATCAATGTCTCAACCAAATATTACCCAATTATCCACGTTGAAATGACGTGGTGTGCAAAGTGGGATATACAGTAGCTTTTGCATTACCATGTCATTAAAACATTTCCATTGTAGTCTATAATACCTGGCTATCCCTAAGGAGCTTATTGTAATGCTCATCTAAAATAAAGCCTGGCCTTCAACACTGGAGTCTGGCTGTAGTGTTGTGTTTACAGAGACCACTTCCCTCACACTATGAGCTGTAGTGTTGTGTTTACAGAGACCACTTCCCTCACACTATTTTTTTATTTTTTTTTATTTCACCTTTATTTAACCAGGTAGGTCAGTTGAGAACAAGTTCTCATTTGCAACTGCGACCTGGCCAAGACAAAGCAAAGCAGTGCGACAAAAACAACACAGAGTTACACAGTAAACAAACATGGTAAAAACACAATAGAAAATCTAAATACAGAGTGCAAAATGTAGTGCAAAATGCAGTAAGGTTAGGAGGTAGGACAATAAATAGACCATAGTGGTGAGATAAATTACAGATTATCATCATTAACACAGGAATGAAGGATGTGCAAATTATGATGTGCAAATAGAGATACTGGAGTGCAAGATTTGTGAAAATAACAAAAATAAATATGGGGATGAGGTAGTAGTGTGGGCTATTTACAGAAGGGCTATATACAGGTGCAGTGATTGATAAGCAGCTTTGACAGCTGACGCTTAAAGTTAGTGAGGGAGATAGGAACCTCTAGCTTCAGTGATTTTTGCAATTCGTTCCAGTTATTGGCAGCAGCGAACTGGAAGGAATGGCGGCCAAAGGAGGTGTTGGCTTTGGGGGTGACCAGTGAGATAAACCTGCTGGAGCGCATGCTACGGGTGGGTGTTGCTATAGTGACCAGTGAGCTGAGATAGGGCGGGGATTTACCTAGTAATGACTTATAGATGACCTGGAGCCAGTGGGTTTGGCGACGAATATATAATGAAGGCCAGCCAACGAGAGCATACAGGTCGCAGTGGTGGGTAGTGTATGGGGCTTTGGTAACAAAACGGATGGCACTGTGATAGACTACATCCAATTTGCTAAGTAGAGTGTTGGAGGCTAGTTTGTAAATGACATCGCCGAAATCAAGGATCGGTAGGATAGTCAGTTTTACAAGGGCATGTTTGGCAGCATGAGTGAAGGAGGCTTTGTTGCGACTATGAGCTGTAGTGTTGTGTTTACAGAGACCATTTCCCTCACACTATGAGCTGTAGTGTTGTGTTTACAGAGACCACTTCCCTCACACTATGAGCTGTAGTGTTGTGTTTACAGAGACCACTTCCCTCACACTATGAGCTGTAGTGTTGTGTTTACAGAGACCACTTCCCTCACACTATGAGCTGTAGTGTTGTGTTTACAGAGACCACTTCCCTCACACTATAAACTGTAGTGTTGTGTTTACAGAGACCACTTCCCTCACACTATGAGCTGTAGTGTTGTGTTCACAGAGACCCACTTCCCTCACACTATGAGCTGTAGTGTTGTGTTTACAGAGACCACTTCCCTCACACTATGAGCTGTAGTGTTGTGTTTACAGAGACCCACTTCCCTCACACTATGAGCTGTAGTGTTGTGTTTACAGAGACCCACTTCCCTCACACTATAAACTCATCCTTTACGTGATTACATGCACCCACAGCCTTATCACCATGACAAATACGAGGCGCAATCCACCCCTTTGTTCAACCGCCCTGTCGCTAACACCTAATGACACCAGTGCGTGTGGATGAGTGTATCTTACGATTAATTTGGCTCTGGAGGATTCAGGTCATTAAGAGTCGAATTCATTATGAGGTGCATCCCTCTGAATGACAAGTGGAGAACCTTAGGGAGCAGAATAAAATGAGTCCTTAAAAATGGAGGTATTCAGGTATTTGGTATTCATAATCAGGCATTTGAATCTCTGCTCCAATCCTGTTGGACGTTATGGTTGGGGGAGTACAGATTAAATAAATTAATAAATGCATAAAATCACAGCCTGTAGACCATCTGTTCAAAAACAGTCCACAAATAGCCCTATCCATAGTCATTCAAATCAATACCACTGACTTTGGTCTCTCAAACCATTTCTCATGATAGGTATATCTTAAAATATACCTAAAAAACGTACTGTGTGCATCCTGCATATGAACATATGGCAGTAATGTATATAGCCAAACATTATTAAAAAAAGACACTCTTGAGTGTTAATGTAAGTGCTGTTCAATCAAAGGGTTTGTGTTTCTGTGTCAGAGAGAGGGTTTCCTGGCGTTTCCTGGTGACTTCTCGCTGAGAGGGTTTCCTGGCGTTTCCTGGTGACTTCTCGCTGAGAGGGTTTCCTGGCGTTTCCTGGTGACTTCTCGCTGAGAGGGTTTCCTGGCGTTTCCTGGTGACTTCTCGCTGAGAAGGTTTCCAGGCGTTTCCTGGTGACGTCTCGCTGAGAGGGTTTCCTGGCGTTTCCTGGTGACTTCTCGCTGAGAGGGTTTCCTGGCGTTTCCTGGTGACTTCTCGCTGACAGTATTTTTACTGAAATTCATTTCTGTCATCTCTTATGATTTTCTATGGAGTGCCAAGCGTCTCCAGTCATGAATGTTTAATGGACAAGACCCCACTTCCCCCATCCGCTGAGTGGAATTCTGGGTAAGGAGCAGAGTAATGAGCTGAATAGGGGGTCTGGGATAAACTGAACAACTTTTTTTTACAGATTGGTAGTAAAGTCTGAAGGTTATAAAGAGCTTGGGAGTTGAAAGGTTGACAGCTGAAGTTGTTCAGTTGAAAACTTAGTGTTAAAGTTTACTTTGATCAGAATCGATAAAACTGCTGTAGACAAAACTCCTGTGGCATTAAGAGTATACTTAAAATTTTGCATTACGCATTTCAGGTTTTGGTTTTCAAATTCTCATGCAAGACAAATTAAAAACTATTACTGAAATAAATCAATAATGTTTGTCTACGACATGCGATTGAAAAAAACTTTGAACTTTGAACATACAAAATAAAAAACATTTTTATATTGTTTTATTCCAAGGTACTGAGACAAACCCTGACAAACACTACCAAATGTAAAATGAACAAATAGGCCTGTGAGTAAAATTAACCTGATTAATCAGGCTGGACAAAAAAACAGCAACGTTGTATCCCTTGACAACACTGTATGTTCTGAGCTTCATTATGTTTTGAAGTTGAGCTTGAACAACCCTCTCTATGAGAATAAAAAGATCCTACTGTATGTCGTTTCTCACAACACTGTTGTTGACGAAGAATCTGCAAATAAATGGAACAGAATGAATGAAAGCACCTGAATGCATGTTGCTAACCATGGACACTCTTGTTTAATTAAATACATTAGTCTGCTTTGAGCTCTCCCTCCATTGTCAGAGCTGCGCATCTGAAATTGCACCCTATACCCTATTTAGTGCATTACTTTTCCCAGAGCCCTATAGGAATAGGGTGTCATTAAGAAGACTCTGGGAGTGAGAGACAGGACTGGATGATGCTGATAACAGACAGCCATCCCAGCAAGCCTTAATTCCACTTGTCTATCCTGTATTTCAAAGAGCTGTGAGGGGGGAAGTCTTAAGAACTGGGATTGCGCTGGATCAGCGTAAACTGGCTGATAGTCACTGTTGGAGTGGAGATATTCACACATCCAACAATTCACACAAAAGGAAAAACTAGCAGGGGTCAAAAAGTGACTAGAACAAGCCACAGCTTATATCAGACTTTCAGAAGCCCCAATCTGGGAGTCAACCCCCCACAACAAACCATTCTCCCACAACCTGGGAGTCAACCCCCCACAACAAACCATTCTCCCACAACCTGGGAGTCAACCCCCCACAACAGACCATTCTCCCACAACCTGGAAGTCAACCCCCCACAACAGACCATTCTCCCACAACCTGGGAGTCAACCCCCCACAACAAACCATTCTCCCACAACCTGGGAGTCAACCCCCCACAACAGACCATTCTCCCACAACCTGGGAGTCAACCCCCCACAACAGACCATTCTCCCACAACCTGGGAGTCAACCCCCCACAACAGACCATTCTCCCACAACCTGGGAGTCAACCCCCCACAACAGACCATTCTCCCACAACCTGGAAGTCAACCCCCCACAACAGACCATTCCCCCACAACCTGGGAGTCAACCACACACAACAAACCATTCTCCCACAACCTGGAAGTCAACCCCCAACAACAGACCATTCTCCCACAACCTGGGAGTCAACCCCACACAACAAACCATTCTCCCACAACCTGGGAGTCAACCCCCCACAACAGACCATTCTCCCACAACCTAGAAGTCAACCCCCCACAACAGACCATTCTCCTACAACCTGGGAGTCAACCCCCCACAACAGACCATTCTCCCACAACCTGAGGAGTCAACACCCACAACAGACCATTCTCCCACAACCTGGGAGTCAACCCCCCACAACAGACCATTCTCCCACAACCTGGGAGTCAACCCCACACAACAGATCATTCTCCCACAACCTGAGGAGTCAACACCCACAACAGACCATTCTCCCACAACCTGGAAGTCAACCCCCCACAACAGACCATTCTCCCACAACCTGGGAGTCAACCCCCCACAACAGACCATTCTCCCACAACCTGAGGAGTCAACACCCACAACAGATCATTCTCCCACAACCTGGGAGTCAACCCCACACAACAGACCATTCTCCCACAACCTGGGAGTCAACCCCCCACAACAGACCATTCTCCCACAGTTGTTGGATGCCTTCTCTACCATCTCTGGACCATCATCACCCACCCCACCTCACTCCCCATTCCCTCCTCCACAGCCCCCTGCCTTGGCCTGGACAGCCAGGGGTGTCATTCACCCCAAAATTCTGAGGAAGGATGGCTGGAGGGTGAAGTTGGAAGATGTTGCATTTTTCAAACACCTGAAACAGCTTTTTCCTGCAATCTCGAGCCATAATTATTATGCATAATTTTATGACAAAAATGTTTTAATTTTTCTTGTCACGTTTAATCCCGCTCCTCTGCTCCGGCGCTCAACGGTGCTGGTCTACTAACCACCGGTCCTGGCAACCATCATTACGCACACCTGGCAACCATCATTACGCACACCTGCGCCTCATCATCAGGCACAACTGGTCTTCATCACTTCTCTGATTACTTCCCCTTTATCTAGCACTCGTTGTATCAGACCCTACTCTTGTTCTTGTATTCGCTCTATGTTCGTTCATATTAAACTCACCGACTGAATCTGCTTCCTGATTCCCTGCGTCTTCGTTACATTTCTGCATACTAAACATACCTCTTGAGCTGTCTGAATCCTCCTGACTGGTGGTTTATGGTATATGCTTCTCTGCATCTCTGCTCAAATCTGGGTAAAAGATTGAAAGGCATGTGAGTGTTAATCAGTAAATTTGGTAATTGATTGCTTTTCTAAAGTCTAGTAGTTAGATAGTTAGACAAGTTATCTGCTCTAACTTGATTGATAGCCTCAAATGGCTTCTTGGTAGCTAGTTATGAGGTAGCTAGTTATGAATTTCATAAAATTGCTAGGTGGCTAGCAGTATTACAGAGAAACAACAACAAAATGTTTGACCATTTATAAGATTTTTTTTTTTTTTTTTTAAACAGGACAAATCTGAGGGGGCAAGTGCCCCTGTGCCCCTTATGGGCATGACGCCTCTGTTGACAACTGCCATGGCTGGGATGGAGCCATGAGCTCCATCATCCCACTCCATCCCCGCCGCTCCGGCTGTCTGATCAATGATAGCGCTAATAATAACCTCCACACTGTCACCTCAGTCTCACAGGCCCAATCGGCACAGCAAGAGGCAGCTCTCTACAGATTGCCTCCTACGATTAGGACCCCATTAGAGAGGATTTTTACCCACACTCTCCCATAGGGGCTGTCACGCTTTGTTTGCCCATCAAAAGATCCCGTGCAGACCAAGTTGACCTTTTGGTCAAGTTGGAAATTACTGTTATTTATGTATTGGTTAAATTGTCTGACACAACTTTTTCATTGGCTGATGCAATGCATTTTTTTTTATAAAACCTTGGGGGATGCTACAACACACAACTTTTTACTATTTATGAATGCTTAAGCATCATGCATGTGTATACCCCGCTACAGTTCCACACTGAAAGGTTAAGCAAGGATACAGGCCACTCATCCCCTGTTGCCTCCATCACTACTGTATTCTAGGCCACATTTCACTGAGCTGTGGTGGACACTGTTTGAAGTTTTATTAGTCGTATGTACAGGATACGCATGGTTTACTGTCCAACAAAATGCTTACTTCCAGGTTCCTTCTTGACAATGCAACAACAATAAGAAAAAATTTAATATAATAATACAAATATAAATGTCAGGTTCAGTAGAATACAATGTGTGTGAGAGAGTGTGTGATTTTTTTTATTTGACCTTTATTTAACTAGGCAAGTCAGTTAAGAACAAATTCTTATTTACAACGACGGCCTACTGGTGAACAGTGGGTTAACTGCCATGTTCAGGGGCAGAACGACAGATTTTGATTGTCAGCTCGGGGATTCGATCCAGCAACCTTTCGGTTACTGGCCCAACGCCCCAACCACTAGGCTACCTGAATGCGTGCGTGTGTATGTGTGCTAAGGTGCGGAGAATCAGAGCAGGTAGTCAGTCCAGTGTTCAGCAGTCTGATGGCTTGTAGATAGAAACTGTCTTAGACCTCATGCTCTGATACCGTCTGCCCGTGGCTGGGGTGTGTGGGGTCCTTGATGATGCTGCGTGCCTTCCTCAGGCACTGTTTCCAGTAGATGTCCTAGATGGATGAGTGCACCACCCGCTGGAGGGCCTTGTGTCTGTGGATGGAGCAATTCCCATACTGGACAGTAATACTTCCTGCACTGGACAGTTAATACTCAGTTTGTGGGCGATTGGAGCAGAGGGCCGCCCAGCCTTTGTGCTCCTCTGTAGCCTCTAGCCTGTATCTATGCCCTGGCGATGGGCAAAGGCCCCGTAAATCACTGGCCCCGGCACCCAACATCATTACAGCACTCAGTTAAAACAATCATTAGAGAAGAAAGACATACAGTCTTGTCTATGCCTGCCCCACGCCCTGCCATTAGAGCTCTGGTATCAATCATTCGCTTCTCGCGAGGAAGAACGGAAGAGAAGAAAGATCTTATTATCCCTCAAAATAAGAGGAGGCGATTCACTGAGTTTCCCCAGGGGTAACCACTTTTTAATCTAAAGTACTTGGAATTAACCTGTGTGGAACATGTTTAACCAACTTATAACACGTGCAGAACAGCATGGATGTCATGCATTGTTGCTAAATATAGAGTTTACTGAAAGAGGACACTAGGGGTAAGGCAAGCACTACTAATGTAATTTCATAACAGAGATGGGGAAAAAGCGTATTATACAATAAATACTAATGCTCTACCATGATAATGTAATCTCCACTGCCATACATAACCAACTTGGCACCCTAAAGTGTTTCTCATTTTCAATGCCACTCTGCCCTTGCCGTGCAGCGAGAGAGAAACTACTGGAGTGAATCTCAGTCCATTATCAGGCAGGCCTCTCTCTCCAGGTAATTTTTTCTGGCAACCAAGTAATCCCGATAGACAGAATGGAAAATAAAAAATTTAATATTTCCTCTTCACTTTTTAATTCATGAGTCTTCTCCCTTATCGGCTCACTGGAGTCCTGACCTGTTTAACTTCCTGCAGGAGTTCATTGTGTGTGGGAGTTCACCCCCCCCCCCTCCACTTCACTGACATCATACGGGGCCAAGTTCCTCTCCGCCCCCCAGGGGACTGATAACACATCACACATACAGAGATACGGTATGGGGATAGAGGACAGGGCTTTGATTAGCATTTCACCACCTCCACTCATCTCTGAGCATTAAGGGGGCAGGCCACAGCCTCATTGTTCTCTGCTGCATTCTATCTACAGTGTGTCGGGGTCGTTTTATGCTGGGGTGGGATAAGGTGGGGACTTGAGTTTGCACCGATATGGGTTAAATGCCAAC
The DNA here is from genome assembly GCA_023634145.1 of Thymallus thymallus. Classification (NCBI taxonomy): domain Eukaryota; kingdom Metazoa; phylum Chordata; class Actinopteri; order Salmoniformes; family Salmonidae; genus Thymallus; species Thymallus thymallus. The sequence continues at coordinate 34,087,612 of CM042403.1, read as the reverse complement.
ACACGTGCAATCTATACTGTGAGTGTGATCACTGCATCTAGATACATTTGTAATGTACATTCTCACTCTGTAATGGAATGTAAAATCAAATAAGACACAGTCTCTGATTAGATGTATATGGACTAATCAAATCGCAGTGGGTTAACTGCACTGTTATCGAATGTAATACAATCAAAGCAGAGTAGTTAAAACATAATTAAGATGAGGATTGGATTGTGGATGGGCTTTTGGTCGGGACCATAACTCAGGGAATTGATCAGTGGAGATGTGAGGAAGCAAACTGCCAGGCAATGATGGCAATGAATGATAGATCATTGATCAAAGGGATCAGGTCTTATTGTACATCTGTGATCAAGACTTGTCAAAACCTTTTTTTTGTAACATCCACCTAGAGTCTATTGACACGCCGGTGTGTCAATCTAATTGGTATAACAAAAAAATCCACCTCAAAATCTGTCTGTTTAAGCTAGAGATACAGTGAGCTCCAACAGTATTGGGACTGTGACACATTTTTTGTTGTTTTGGCTCTGTACAGGATTTGAAATAATACATTGACTATATGAGGTTAAAGTGCAAACTGTCAGCTTTAATTTGAGGGTATCTTTCTCCATATCGGGTGAACCTTTTAGAAATTACAGCACTTTTTGTACATAGTTCCACCATTTTATTGGACCAAAAGTATTGGGACAAATTCACTTATATGTGTACTAACGTAGTCAAAAGTTTAGTATTTGGTCCCATATTCCTAGCAAACAATGACTACATTCAATCTTGTTGGATGCATTTGCTGTTTGTTTAATGGTTAATAATGTATTGTGTCATTTTGGAGTCACTTTACCTGTAAACAAGAATATAATATGTTTCTAAACACTTTTACATTCATGTGGATGCTACCATGATTACGGATAGTCCTGAATTAATCATGGTTAATTTAGCATGAGAAAGTTGCAAAGGCATAAATCACTCACTAACACAATGGTGTTCTCCTTTTGCTCTATGACCCCCACATGACCCACAGGACTTAAAAAATGTATGGAAGAATGGAAGTAGTTTTGTGCCAAAAAAGGGGTTAATTATGGGTACTTTCTTATATCTCTCAGATATAGGACAGACACTTCAAAACATACTTCCTTTTGATTTTGATCTGTTTTTCCCATGTATGAATTTGTTATTCAATGCGTTTCTATGGGCTAATAACAGTAAGGCCAAATTCAATGTTTCATCAAAGAATTGTGATACCTTACAGGTATCCTAAAATTCAAAATCAAACAGCAAAATTATCCTTGGTATGACCATCTTAAAACAATTCTATATGTTAGCTTAGTAGGAGCCCAGCCCCAGGCCCTTAGACTTTTCAGTTTCAAATAAAATAAAATAAAATTTTATTGGTCACATACACGTGTTTAGCAGATGTTAATGCGGGTGTAACGAAATGCTTGTGCAAAGTTTCCTAAGAGCTAGTCGTGATGCTGCCATCTCCGTCGGCGCCATCACAAGATGTAGACCCGTTTCTGTTCATGAGTATTTTATTAAAGAATGTGAAACAGTTTTGTGTCTATTTGCTGCTTTTCATTAAATCACGTATCTGTTCTCTAGGCTATGGCTAAAATAAATCCATTCATAAGGTCAGACAATTATACTTTGTAGCATAGGCTACTGGATTTATGAAAATAAACAGTTTTAAAATATTTGATTGTTTCAATTTAACAAATATTATTTGTCACAACAATAGAAATATAAACATTGTGATTTCAGAGACACAAGGTAACAATATCCTCTATGATTAAAGGAACCAGAGTCCATCTGTTACTGGGCTCTCCTCATTATCATGATTTACGTCATTCAAATTCACCAAATAATTTATTTATAAGCCTGCTAGGCTACTAACTTGTTGTCATTAAATGTCCTGAATAATAGAAAGGAAAATACCATTGGGTGTTTTTGCAATAGCCTAGGCTATTTCTACTTTTACTTCACTACATTCCTAAAGAAAATAATGTACTTTTTACTCCACACATTTTCCCTGGCACCCAAAAGTACTCCTTACATTTTGAAAAGGGTAATCTATCTTCTGCAGAGGGCCTGCTCTCACCTGGACAACGCAGGTTGCACTGTGAGGGTTATGGTTTTTTGACTTCTCCAGTGCCTTCAACACCATTCAGACCCTGCTACTAGGTGAGAAGATGAAGAGGATGAAAGTGGAAGCACCCTAAGACTCATGGGTCACGGACTACCTGACCGGTAGGCCACAATTTGTGCGACTACAGAGCTGTGTGTCAGAACGGGCAGTGAGCAACACAGGGGCACCCCAGGGAACGGTCCTGTCCCCCTTCCTGTTCACCCTCTACACATCAGACTTCAGATATAACTCTGAAACATGCCACCTACAGAAGTTCTCTGATGACTCCAATTGTAGGGTTCATCAGGGGTGGGCAGGAGGAAGAGTACAGGAGCACTATCAATGACTTTGTGTTGTGGTGTGAGCAGAACCACCTTCAGGACCTAGTTTAATAATTTTGCATCCATCAGTGAGTAACTCTGGTCTGTAATCACTCATTCACTCTGGACTTATTTATTCATTCAGGTCTGTATATACATAGTCATGTACAGTTGTTATATCATATCACATCACATGCAATATTGTAAGTAATTCTTGGACTGAACTTGCGTAGTCATTCACTCAGGAATGCATATTAGTATCCTGTCAGTTGTATCTTTTTTTAATTGCTTTTAGTATATTGAATGTGCAATACGTGCATTTTACTGTAATTAAACCCTGCGCACTAAGGGCTGTATTTTAAGGGAATTACTATTATTACCCTAATTTATATCATACACACATTTAGCTATTTAAGTATCTCTTCCTGTCATTTACCTGTACAGTTAATGTAACCCTGCAAAATATTCACTTACCTGTTCATTTAACCAGTCTGTATATTAACTAAACTATTATTACCCTCACTTATATCATACGCACTTTTAGCTATTTAAGTATTTCTCTGCCATCGACCTGTATAGTATAGTTTACCATGCAAATACTCCTTATTTATCTATATCAACTTGCAATATTTTTATAATTTTTTTTCACCTAACACTCTGTAACAATGTATAGTGTACATATTCAGCCATTCACTCGTACTATGCTATGTCTATTTATAGCTTTTTTGCACTTTTTGTATTTTTATACTTTTTCATACTGCCGCTCTATGTATCATGTATCTGTCTTTTGTGTATTTTTTATCTAATTACTTCTAGACTTTTACTCAAGTAATATTTTACTGGGTGACTTTCACTTTTACTTGAGTCATTTTCTATTAAGGTATCTTTACTTTTACTCAAGTTTGACAATTGAGTACTTTTTCCACCACTGCCATTCCATATTGAAAAAATGCTACTGGTAGTATACTGATATGACTTAACGTAGGCTGTTGGTGCTGATCACTATAGCCTAATACTAGATTTAGTGTGCTGCTGACAAACAACGGTGCAGAATCTCCAATGATTAACCTATCCTAAAAAACACTCATCATAATGTGCTGAAAATGAATGAATCAGCACTCCTTGCTAAAGCCAATTATGATGTTAGAGTAGGCTATAGGCTTATTCAAGTATATCATAGGCCTGGTTTTATTATATTGATAATTGGATTCTACGGAGCAAATTGAAAGAACATTTATTATGACAGGGTTGAAATGTGTACACTGGGCAGTTTTTTTTAATTAATTAATTGATGTATTTGTAGGCAACAAATGCAGTACATTATACCTATATTAACACATATATACAATATTCTGCCGATATTTTTTATTTAACTAGGCAAGTCAGTTAAGAACAAATTCTTATTTACAATGACGGCGTAGGAACAGTGGGTTACCTTCCTTGTTCAGGGGCAGAACGACAGATTGTCACCTTGTCAACTCGGGGATTCGATTCAGCAACCTTTCAGTTACGGGCCCAACGCTCTAACACCTCGGCTACCTGCCGCCCCATATAAACAATCTATATACAATATTCTCCCCATATAAAGAATCTTATTTTAGGGCATAAGTGAACCAATATATGAGAGCCTTCAGACAAGTTTCTCCACGGAAGATATGACAGCCTTGAAGACTTTCGCACACACAGCCAATCATGCACACGCAGGCGCGCGCGGACAAAAGAGTCGCCGACAACCAGAGTCCATCTGTTCGCTTCTGCTGCAGCCTTCACTGTAAAATGTAACGCATTGCGGCGGTGCTTCGCTTTTGACCCATGGGCAAATCGATCATCACGTCAATTGAGATCATACTGGAGACCATCATGTCTATATCTACAGTGATTGGACATGCTCTAATATTATATAGGAAAGACATTTAAGCGAGAAGAGGGGAGAGAGAGAGAGAGAGAGAGACAAAAGCAGCTCTAGCAGGAAATGCACCACCATTTCTGCAACCAATTAGATCGACACAAGCAATTAATTCAAATGGACCAATAAAAAGTGTATGTTTCATGACTACATTCAATGTTCATGAAAACATAGTATAGCATAGTAGAATTCAGGTCAAGCAAAGATTCTTCATCAATCATAAAACAAGCTGCAAATTAAGGACAGGGCTGGTATTGTTGACAATACAAGTCCTGCCTCTCCCATCTCCTCATTGGTTTTTAGGAGCATGTACCCACGTGGGTGATTGAAAGATGAACTGAGGTCCACAGTCCAGTTGGTGGTGGTAATGCACCTATTACATTTGGCTACCAACCGCCATATAAAGTCCAAAGAAGAAGCCTGAAGGAACAGAGATTACTAGAAACGAACTCAGGCGCCCTTTTATCTGAGGATTAATTGTCAGAGTAGAGGACCTTGTGCATTTCATGTAAAATAACAACCCAATTTTTATATCCCAGGACAAATTAGTTAGCAACAGCAAGCTAGCTAGCTAAATAGGACAAATTTGTTTAATGCTTTTCCCCAAATTAAAATAATTGGTTCAGAGTTTTTATATTTCAACCTGCGTGACAAAGACAGATCCACAGTCCCCTCCCTGATTTCATCTTGGGGTACAATATAGAGAAAAATAGAAGAAGGGGGAGAGGGGGGGGGGGGGTAATCCACACTAACCGATGGTTTGGCTCCTCTCCAGGTGATCCTGGTCACAGAGGGGTCAAGGAGGTGACATCCATCAACAGGAACAGAAAGAAAACAACCCTAACTGCCTGACTCCTCCCCTCGCAGCAGCAGCAGCAGCAGCAGAGTGATGACAGCCTTGTCTCAAATAAGGGCCGATCCACTGGTCTGATTTGTGGCCGGCGGAGCAATTTCAATACCCATCTTTGCACTGATAGATGAGGCTCCGTTTGATAAAGGTTTGATTTGCCACAGGGGCAATAGGGATGGAATTGCAGCGGTCACCTTTATTTTGTCCGCCCCTCAATCCCAAGTAAAACAGGTTTGAAAAAATGTGCAGACCCAAGCAGGTAGAGTAAGAGGAGGTTTTGATTGCAATATAGCTCTCTTATTATCTGTGTGGTTATCCCGGCATCTGACCCGCTTGGCGAATGGAGAAAAATAACACAATGTCGGTCCTGTTGTTTTTTGATAAAGAGCACCTAGCTACGCATGTGAAGCTTGGTTATGTAAGACAGGCTGGAAGGACTTTCGTACCCATACCACTGCAGTTTACAGAGGGAAGGAGTATACTGAAGAACGGTGTATAGATTCCTGGAGTGACTTGTAAGGGTGAAGGAGATTGAGGTGGCAAAAGTTAGAGCGATCAATCAAATCTCCTATGTGGAGGACTTCAAAAGAATTGAGAAATCAGGTGATGCTAGTGAAGATATGGTAGTGGGCGCACCACAGCCTGTAGTAAATGGTTGCTGCTAGTCTAAAGATACCCTGTGTGTTAAAAAGGTGGATTTTGTGGCGTTCATTGCCACAGTTATAAACTGTACGGCTCAAGTCTCAAAGAAGTCTAAGAAACTGAACATTATTGTGGCTGCGGCAGAAATGTTTTTGGGACATAAGGATTTTATATCTAAAGACTTGCAAGGGGTAGCGGCGCCGGAAGAAGTCCCGCCCCCCTTGTGCCAACATTATTTGGGTATGAGTTAACAGAATATGAATTTGATTTTCACTTGACACTTACTTTAACAAAAGAAAAGGGGGAAAACTGGATGTTTTTGTTATTGGATTAGATTTGACAGGTGAGTAAACTTCACAGTCAACACCACACGTATGTTCGATCTATCCTAATGAGGTTCCTGTAAAATGCGGCCTAGGCTCAGTCTGGGTACCAGTCTGTTTAACTATCATTCCACTCCTTGCCCCTCCTGTCATGCTAAACATCTTTGTCATATGACAGAGAGTACAAGGAGTGGAATGTTAGCTAAACAGATTGGTACATAGGCTAGCCAAGATTCTAGATTTTTCATGACATTGTAAAAACTTTTTTTGCTGGGCTAGTATAGGCTAGGCCTCTGTTATCGTGTGCTGTCGCATCCCACTGGGCACACACTGGTTGAATCAAAGTTGTTTACACGTTATTTCAATGAAATTACGTTGAACCAACGTGGAATAGATGTTGAATCGACGTCTGTGCCTAGTGGGGTGTAATTAAAGTTGCCTATTTATTCAAGTTCAGATTAGAGCTCAGTATGTGTTAGAAATGGTGTTTCTTTACATTCATTCTTAGACCATGTCATTACGTTGCTTATTTTGCCTGTTTCTCTGTAACATTTCTACCGCTACTCACTATCTTGAGAGTCTTACCTTGGGTGTTTTTCTGGAAAGCTCACTAGCACACCTGTCTCATCCACTACGTTTCCTGTGTATTGTGCGCATGGTTTGGGATAATCCATTCTGAAATGTCAGTGACACAATATTACGCTTTGTGCTAATTAAAATGCATTATACTATTTCCACATTATATTTGTTGATATAAAATAAATGTTTATTGTGTCTTGTTTTTTTTGTTGTTTTTTTTTAAGTTCTAAGTATCTAAGAAGACCATTTCCTTTTTCAGCCATTTTCTTGTTAGTCATCATTTGCACACTGGGCCTACAACACTGGAAAATATTATTATTATTATTATTATTATAAAACAAATAGTTTTGATAATACTGCTCTGTCTTTCGCCTGCTGTCCAACTGTGTGCTACAACACCCAACTAACTAGGTTGTTGGGTCTTCTATCTTAAAAATTACATACAAAACATGAACTGCAGTGTGTATGCGTGGTGTCTGTCTAAAAACAACATTGAAATAAGCAGGTTAGTATTCATATGCAGAATACAATAATGCCATATTTGGAAGGTCTCAGTGAAAATCACTCCTCCTTGATTCTCATAAAAAAACAAAAAACTATGCAACCAAACCTATGCAATCAAAGTGCACAGAAATGGTTCACATTATTCATGGATACCATGCATACATACAACTTTACTAATCTGCTTTCATTTCAGATTCAAGTGCTGCCTTGCATGAGGCCAATTAGCATTTCTGTCATGATTTCGCAACACTGTTGCTAAGGAATCTGTTTAAAAACACGTATTGAAAAGGTATTGTTCACAATGCCACACAGGGTCTTTGTAGCCTAAAATTGTTCTCTCCGGGTTGCCATAGATTAATGGGGACTTGGTCCCAAATTTAACGTAAAAGTGACATTTATTTAGCATTTTAGCTAACCCTAATCATTTTCCTAACCTTAACCTAATTATCCCAATCTGCTATGTTAATTCTCCTAACCTGCTGTGGAAATTCCAACTGCTACAAAAAGTCCAATCTGACAAAAGCCGTATCTCATTCAGTAAAAACACACATTAGTGGTATTACGTAATGGGGTGGAGGGGGGTTTGGAGCTGAGGGAAATTAATCTGATTATTATTACATTTATCTGCATGCCCTCCACTGCTATATGTATTATCACTGATCATGGGCCTTTTCTTTTCCTAATCGGATTTTACAGTAATAAATTATAAAAATATGCTCCAAAAAGACAACTCTTGGTTTACAGAGTCATTGGACCATGAGATGCATACAGTACCTCATTAAACTTTTTGTGAGCTTAAATACTATAAGTGATCTCTTTTTGGGGGATATTTGGTGCTTAAATGTTGTATTATTCTGAGAAATCCGGTTATTGTCCTGTAATCCTGTTTGTTTTTGCATTATCCTTATGAACAAACACAATCATGAAACGTAAAGAGTCCTTTTAATCAGAGGTATTATCAAATCAGATAAGCCCACATCGGCCTCCACAGAGAAAGACAGGAGCTTATCGAACGCCTGGACGGGGATGCGCCAGCCATAACGCTCTTCAGTTTAAAGTGATGAAATTAGAATTATTAATCAGCCATTGATTAATCATTTTGACACACTGCCTAATTTCCTGGCAGAACAGCGGACTCCAAAGGGTATTTGTGAGGGATGTGTGCACTTAAATCAAAATAGGATGTAATACGTTTTGTGAGGCTGTTCCGCTGGGATTTAGTACTCCATTAACACAGGGGCATGTCACTGTGAAATGAAAACACACACACACTCATAAAGATACACACAAACCAATAGTTATGCCACATACTAGGCTACACTAAGCACACTTAACTTTGCACTTGCAAAAAGCATACTTTGCACATATCTTGATTTAGATTAGTTTCTTTCCGTCAAGGGGTTTGAAAGCATCTACTATCCATGGGACAGCTAACTTCCTGCATTTCAACACATTTTGTGTAGAATAAATTGTAGTTTTATAATGGAATTCTACACATTTTGCTATCATATGCTATCTGGGGGGCTCTGACCATTCGGTAATCCCACCTGGCAGTAAGTGATATTGCTTTATCACAATTCCATGTAGCCTATGAGCCAGCTATCATCCTAGACCTAGGCCATAGAGCAAGGGTAGGCAACCTTGTTGATTCTGCCCCAACTAGACACCACACCAGACCAACTGTGCTAATTTATCAGTTTAGTGATTGCCTAAATTCAACACACCTGGTTTCAAAAACAAAAAAACATGCAGCCCTCCAGGACCAGCATTGCCTACCCCTGACATAGAGAGGATAGAGGCCTCTAGTGGCCAAAAGTCTGTCTTAGCATGGGCAGCACCATTGAGGGCTTCTAATGTAGACAGCTAGGGAGGGAGGGATCACAGCATATTGTGAAGAAGAAAATGTACTACTTTAAAATGGAGATAGCCTCAATTGCGCTGCCCATGATATCACAGACTCTATAATGGCACAGATACAAAGATGAGTCATCTATCTATCTCTATGGCATATGTCTTACTAAAACATTTTTGGGGTGGCAACACTGCCATCTACTTACAATATTGTACCTGGCTCTTCCTTCCTTTAGCTACGATCCACGCGGGAGCGCTGTGTTCACAAGAAACGCGCCGTTACCACGACGCATCCTTTTAGGGAAGTGACGTCACTCTGCTGTTTCTGATGGAAACGCGGTAGATTGGAACTGGAACTCACAGATATAACAAGGAGCTAGAAATATATTTGATGAACTGGAAAGTCTGACCATATATATTTTTTTTTCCGAAAGAGGTAAGACGCGTTTTAAATTAACCCAGTGCCTGTTGCAGTTGAGATTAGGCTATTTTTTAGCCCGTACGTAACATTGTTAGCTTCTGTCTGCCACACTGTCATCTGGGTTAGCCGCTGAACTAAACCTACTAGCGTTAGCTAGCAAGCTGATGGCGTTAAACAATAAAGTATCCTATCTATCCTATCTATCTAATCTATCTATCTAACCCATCTATCTAATCTTATCTATCTTTATCTATCTATCTATCTATCTATCTATCTATCTATCTATCTATCTATCTCTACATCTATCTCTACATCTATCTCTACATCTATCTCTACATCTATCTCTACAGAAAGCTAGTTAGCTAGCAAACGTTAGTGCTAGCCGGCTTATGTTCGGTAACGTTAGTTAGTTATCCAATGCCAAACTATGTCATTACTTTCTTCTGGTGTTTTAAACGTGTTATAGCCATATTTACCCCTCGCTAACTAAGTAGCTAGCCAGCTAACTGTACTTCACTATGCTTCTAATTGGTTTGATAGAGATAAACACAATGTCAACAATGCCCCTCTGAACCATTTCTGCTTTGTCTATCCAGGTGTCAATTGGATTCTGAATCGTGACCCCGTCTCGTCTAATTGACATTTTCTATGGCTTCCCCAGCCTTGCAACAGCCCAGTTTCCTTCTGGTTAGTTGTGACTTCTATATAGTGTTACTGCTCATCATGAGAAACATGTGAACTTCTTGTTGCCTACTTGAGTCAGTCACATAATAGCTAGCCTAGGACTGTGGCAGCTGTAACTGTTGTAAGCCATAGTGGTGTTCTCTTCTCTTATCAGGCCAACCTGAAAGTTGACTCGACCACCAAGCCTTTTCTCCAGCGTTGCCAGGAACTGGTGAAGGTCATTGATGACTACCCTGCGAAGGTAAAGTTTGTCTGTATAAACCAGTGTTGGTCAGTGGTCTATATTGCAAGTGATGTGTGTTGGAGATTGAATTGTGCATGCTTAGGGGCCAAACTATGTAGAATTTGAAGCATGTTGTCATGTGTGGATAAGACTGTCATTCTCAGTTTCTGGGAGGTGTATGCTTTTTGGAAGGGTTGGGGCAGGCTCATAAGTTTGATTCTCCATGGCGTCATGTCTATGAGGAATGTGTTCAGGCAGCTGTTACTGTGGGGTATGGTGGGATCAGAGGGAATGTCAGGCCAGGGTGAGACACTGTCTGGGAACCAGGGTCTCAGGAACAGCTGATGCCCTGCAGACCCCTCACACTTGGGTGTGTGTAGTGTGACCAGAGGAACAGCACGTTTCTGTTAATAGGTCAGATCATCTGGATCATCTAACTATGTCAAGGTTTAGTCAGTCAACATGTCAGCTTTGTGCCTGAACCCAGTTCAACTCAACCATGTTATCAATCACATTCATCCTCTGTTACTATTTCTCTCTGCAGGAGCTGCACCTGATCTTCCCCTGGCTGGTAGAGAGTGTTTTTGGAAGTCTCGATGGCGTCATCATGGGCTGGAACCTGCGATTTCTGCAGGCACGCAGCAATGAGTACAACCTCGTCATGGACTTTCTCAATCCTAGGTAGTCTGTCTGTCCTATGTCTGTCTTTGTGTTCCTTTGTCTGTCCTTCACTGTCTGACTTTGAGAAAGCAGTAATCTACTGACTTAATTATGATCTCACGTGATTTTCAGTGGTCCAATGATGAAGCTTGTGTACAAGCTTCAAGCAGAGGACTACAAATATGAAATACCAGTCAGCTTTCTCCCTGTAAGTCGCATCTCTTTTTAAACATTACTTTTTTTTTCAATTTCATACATAACAAGGTCTTCCACAACAGTTGGTGTAAAGCTTGTTTTTTTTCTCTCTTACAGGGTCCTGTAAAGGCATCCATACAGGAAGGCATCCTCCCAGATTGCCCACTTTTTCACAACAAGCTGCATTTTTCTCTGTCTGGTCTGCAGACACTCAGCCTGGCACTCAGTATCCTTGATGCTCAAACTCGGACCTCGCTTTCTCAAACACACACAATGTTCACAATGACAATGTTTGCTTACATAATTTAGACTTTTATAGTCTGGTGGTATGTCCTTAACACTCTTCAGATCCCTTTGAATATTACATGTTCATGTTTGCCTCCAGTCTCACCACGCCAAAGGTAACAATGCTCAACTGTCATTGTAACAATATATTTTTTTGAAAGTTTGTGATGACTTAATCACCCTATATTATTTGACTTCACACAAGTGTTTTGATGTGTTCTTCTCAGAACTACCCTCTAGGCCAGCATGTGAGCAGCTTGGACAGTGCATACTTTGTGCTGGTGGACACCTACCTCAAGTATTTCCTCCCTACAGAGGGCAGTGTTCCCCCCTCTCCATTCGCCAACAACAGAGGCTCTGTGTCTCCTTCTGCTCCCAGGTACTCTACAGTGGGGATAGAAGTCCAAAGTCAGGTGTGAATGTGAGAGCGCTAACAGGGTTGTGATCAGTAGGGTGAGAACATTTGAAAGCTTCTACCTGAACTTGGCCAATAAGAGCACATCCTTGATTATCCCTTTGTCTCCTTTTTAGTTTCTCTTTCCTTCCTGATGCTAGGAAACTCCGTGCTCACTGTCATGTCTTTGGTGTCCAGGGCTCCCAGCGTGCCTTTTGCAGGGTATGGCGTCCACAGCACCAGCCTCCTCAAGCGCCACATATCCCATCAGCCCTCCGTCACTGCTGACCCTGCAGCCCAGGAGATCTGGAGGTCAGAGGCATTATTACAGGTGGGCCTTTGTCAGTCATGAATGGATTTGGTCTGACTGGTGTTTAGTGAATCGGGAATAAGACGTGTGTGTGTGTGTGTGTGTTACCCTCAGGTGTTTGTGGAGATGTGGCTGCATCACTACTCCCTGGAGATGTACCAGAAGCTGCAGTCCCCCCAGGTGAAGGTAAGAGCATGTCACACATGGCCCCTTCACCCCTGCACTGCAGCACCGCACTGCTGACTGGCTGATCACTACCCCCCCCTTAGGAGCTTTCACGTGAACCACAGCAGGGCTCACCCAACCGAGCACCATAATTGGCCTTCCTCCAACCCCACTCACACACTCGGACATTGGCCCCAGATGGTGATCTGCATCAAATCAACCTGTCCCCTGGCTTTCACAACTGGGACACAAAACGGGTCACATTGTCCTCTTTTTAACTAGAGGGGAATATTTATATCTGAATAAGACTTGCACTTACACCTGGGCTATAGAAATGGATTTGTATCTATCTCCTTTTCACTGCATAGGTATACTGTATAGGAGTTGTTTTAAAAAATATATATATATATGCGTCTTTGAGGGTAGCTGGGAAATCAGGCAGGAGGTCTGGCCTTTGTTTGTCTTGATACTCCTTATTTGCATAGATTATGCAACATGAATACGATCGAAGTTCGATGTCAAACAACTCAAAGGGCACGGGATCAGGCATTTCAAATTTGATCTGAAAGGGTGGTTTATTTTGGGGGGATTTTCCTGTGTTGCTGAATTATTGGCATATGGGCAACTGCAGAGCAAGTGCACTGATTTGGCAAGTGTATCTGGTAGTAGTGCTTTTGCTTCTCTCAGACCTGTGAATGCTGTCTGTGGCTCCATTCACTGTTTCAGTACCCTTCTCTGTTGTGTGTTGGGCTGCTCGGCTGGTTGCCATCTCTACATCAGTTCAATATAATCTAGCCAACATCCTTTTTCATTATCCATGCACCTGTCAAATCCCCAAAGGAGTACAAGCCATATTCTTCCCATCCCTGCTATCCCGTACTAGCCTAGTACATACACCATCTTCTGTTAGATTGTATAGTTAAAGTATGTGGTCCTCCATAGAGTAATAGATGCAGTAACCCCTCCCCTAAAGAAACTACCTGTCATGGCCATTGGACCAAAACAATCTTTTTACCTGTTTACCCGTTCTTCCCCAAAATCTCTAACAAATCTGTTATTAACCGTGTGTTGTGTTTTCTGTGTCCCTCATTGATAAAGATAATAACGGTTTAATCCCTCCTGTCTTTGGTGTGGAAAGGGCTACTGCATCACCCCATCTGTCAAAGCATTGTGTTCGTGTGGTCAATATCTTTTTGTTTGTCTGTTTTATCCTTTGTTTTGTATCTACTTGTTTTCTCCCATTTTTGGTCTTCACTCCTTTCCCTTTGTGGATGCACTCTATCCTTTTCTGCTTTCTATTGTCATGTTCACCTCTCTCCTCCTCCTCACTTTCCCCCACTGTGGTGTTGTCATTTCCCTCCTCTTCCTCCCCTGGTTGTGACGGGTCGTACAGCTGGCGCTGCTGCAGTATCGCCTCAATATGTCAAGCATGCCGTGCCAACCCCTGACCCCTCCTGGCTCTGGGACCCTCGACACGTACCAAGTACTTTTCCCTTTTCATTCAATCCCACTGGGCTTGCTGGAGGTAAACCTAGGCCCTGAGGACAGAGTACCATTAAAGTTAGGACAGGAAGGTCAAGGGTACTTCTCTTCAAGAAAGCATTTGAAGGCTGTTACAGTGCATTCTATAGAACCAACTGCCTGGACGCAACCTGTCAAATACCTATCCTTGGATGGACCCCATTTTGACAGCACACCATTTTGACATAATGTCAGACAAACAAACATCTTACAGTAGAAAATGTGTGTTGAAAGCATTTTTTGAGTTAGAAGAGATTGACGTTTTAATTTGTGTGCACACCCTTTTAAAGCATGTCTTGCTGGTGTTACTCACTTATGTGGTTAATGTACAATTTGTCTTTCTTGGTTCAAATTTTTCCATTATGCGCGAACAATACTACAGTATACAAAACATCAATAACCAAATTCACCATCAAATTGTCTACCTCATCATTCTAAGAACGATGGACCTGACTGTATGTGCCTGTTTCTGAGCTAGACAGATTGAATACATTTTCCAGCTAGGCTTTTTCAACAGCAGGGTAATTTGAGAAACAGTACCAGGAATAGGGTAATGTTCCAAGCCCGCTGTGTGATTGGTTATTGTTGTCCGAGGAGCTTTGTGTGATTGGCTGCTGTCCCTGTGGATCTGTGTATGACTGGCTGCTGTTTCAGGATCCCTTCACCCCGACAGAGGAGCACGTTCTGGTGGTTCGTCTCCTGGTGAAGCACCTCCATGCCTTCTCCTGCAGCCTGAAGCCTGAGCAAGTCTCCTCGCCCTCGGCTCACTCCCACACCAGCCCCCTGGAGGAGTTGAAGAGGTGAGCTGAGCAGTGAGCACCACCAGGGTCAGACATCAGGGTCCACAGTCTCTCAAACTTTAAACCGTCTGGATCTAGTTTGGCCTCTAATTCACTATGGGCCCTATTATTCGTCTCTCACTAGGGTGGTTGTCCAGCGTTTTGTCCAGCAGAAGCTATACGTGTTCCTCCAGCACTGCTTTGGTAATTGGCCTTTAGATGCCTCCTTCAGAGTGGTAGGTAACACCTCAACCTTCTCAGCTTGGATGGGGTGGGGTGTTGGTGTCAATCACAACTCTCATTGGGTCCAACCAATACAACTCACCACATCTATAATGGATATCTTATCTCTAAAGCACCACTCTCTCTCTGTGTTTAGGTGTTGGAGACGTGGCTTAGCTACATCCAGCCATGGAGGTACACAGCAGAGAACACCAATCCTCAAACAGACCAGAACAAAGGTGTATCTGAGAAATGGTGAGTTGGCTGTTGGATCACCAGATGGGTCAGGCTAAATAAATGTGTTAGCAGTGCTTCCTTCAAGTCGTTGACTCTGAGGTACTTGCTAGTATTTGTCTTATTGCTTCCTCCCAATTTTTATATCCATCTTCCTGACCAGTTTTTCAACAAACATTTCAGGAGCTCGTTTGTTCAGGAGAACCTGCTCATGTTCACCAAGCTCTTTCAGGGCTTCCTAAACAGGGTGGTACGCACAGACCTGGTCAACGTCAATAATGCACTAATGGTCTTCAGGGTGGCCAAAGTCTTCGCTCAGCCAAACATCTCTGAGCTGATTCAGAAAGGTAAGGACAGAAACAGTCACCCAGCCTTATGATACTTGTGATGCATATGCACTAATAGTAATGTAATGGTCCAGCTACAGCAGTCTGAGCTGTCACTGCCCTGTCCTAATGTAATTCCCCTGTCCTTCCTGTCCCTCCCCAGGAGAGCAGCTGTTTCTGGAGCCGGAGCACGTCCTCCAGCACCGGGGCTTCCTCACACGGGGCCACGGTGGCAGCTTTCTATCTGCCCGGCAGCCTTTGGTGACAGACTGTGTGTTCAGGGTGAAGAGCCACGTGTACGGCCTGGAGGGTCAGGACTGTCAGTACAAACAGATGTTTGGCACAGAGCTGAGAGGCGCGGTGAGTGGAGCGGACCATACTAGCGATAGTTCATTTCAATTCCAAATAGTTTGCAATTCCCAGTTCTGAAATTGAACCCAACTTTGGGAGAAAAGATCTGAGATTTCTAAGCGTGCCACTGAGTGCTAATAGTGAGTTAGCATTAGCCACCAGCTATCAGCACAATCTGTGTGAACTTGATTGAATTAGCTTGGCTTACTGTTAGTGCTGAGCGATTAACCGAAATGTCTGTTTTTAAACAACTAATTGACCAATTTATTTATTTTTTCATCTGTAAACTCAATGCGCACATTACAGTTTCAAACAGATCCAGCCTGAACTGTGCGATGTAGTAGCGAATTGTATTTACCAACAGGCGAATATTCTACATAGTTTAGCGCATAAAACGTGGTAGTTAACTAAAATCCTGCTACGGAAGAGACTGAAGAATGCACAGAAAAATGTGCGATCGTGAGGGGATATAGTGCAGCTGTTGCTTCGCGAGGTATCTCTACCTGAAAATACATGTAATTGATAGTTGGTATTCAGCAGTCATAAAAGTATACCTTATTTACTTTGAAGAAGTACAAAAGTGATTTTGTCAGACAGCGTAGGCAACAGCTCTATTGAGATGACTTGGAATTAAATAATAGGAACTTGGAAGCTTTCAACCTGCTCCACTACAGCCCCGTTGATGAGAATGGGGGTGTGCTCGGCCCACCTTTTCCTGTAATCCACAATCATCTCCTTTGTCTTGATCATGTTGAGGGAAAGGTTGTTTTCCTGGCACCACACTGCAAGGTCTCTGACCACCTCCCTATAGGCTGTCTCATCGTTGTCGGTGATCAGGCCTACCACCGTTGTGTCGTCTGCAATCTTAATGGTGTTGGAGTTGTGCTTGGCCACACAGTCATGGGTGAACAGGGGATTAGAGGACGGGACTAAGCATGAGGGGTCCCCGTGTTGAGGATCAGCGTAGCAGATTAGTTGTTGCCTACCCTCACCACCTGGGAGTGTCCTGTCAGGAAGTTCAGGATCCAGTTGCAGAGGGAGGTGTTTAGTCCCAGGGTCTTTAGCTTAGTGATGAGCTTTGAGGGAACTATTGTGTTGAACGCTGAGCTGTAGTCAATGAACAGCATTCTCACGTAGGCGTTCCTTTTGTCAAGGTGGGAAAGGGAAGTGGAGTGCAATAGATATTGTCATACGTCGGGGTGATATGCGAATTGGAGTGGGTCTAGGATTTCTGGGATGAGGGTGGTATGCGAATTGTGCGCCATGACCAGCATTTCAAAACACTTCATGGCTACAGACTTGAGTGCTAAGGGTCAGTAGCCATTTAGGCAGGTCACCTTGGTGTTCTTGGGCACAGGGACTATGGTAGTCTGCTTGAAACATGTACAGTGGGGAGAACAAGTAATTGATACACTGACGATTCTGCAGGTTTTCCCACTTACAAAGCATGTAGAAGTCTGTAATTTTTATCATAGGTACTCTTCAACTGTGAGTGACGGAATCTAAAACAAAAATCCAGAAAATCCCATTGTATGATTTTTAAGTAATTAATTTGCATTTTATTATGGGATGACTACATTCTTCTTGCTTCTCACAACAGACCCAACCACCCAAGCCTGCCCTTCGTCTTAGACCAATCAGCAACTACTCCTTTTTTTTTTTTTTTTTTTAGGCGGCATATAAACGCCAGTTGTCATCCTTCTTTGATGTAGGTCTTGAAGCTTATTCAGATGATCGCCCAGGCGAGGCAGACCGCTAAGAGGATATCAGATCAGTCAGCTGAGGTGGCAGTAAACAACTCCTTCATGTCCTGGTTTGGAAGGGGCTCCCCCGACCTCAACTACACCTTCAATGGAGGAGAGGTGGGAGACACCGGGGAGTGTCTCAAGAAGACCCACGAGTTTCTAGAGTCGTCACTGGACTACCTCTGTCAGATATTTCGGGTAGGTTTACACATCACTTTTCCTAAACATTTAGCTTAAGCTAACGCTAAAAGTTGAGTACTGCTGCAATTGATATTTACTCAAACTTAATTCCTCAACTCATCTAATCATTTGGGTGAAAATGTCGTCTGCAGCTGAATTTAGGGCAGGTGTCTCAGCTGATGGCTACCCTGGGCTCTGGTCAGGACGACGGGAAGTCCAAGCAGCTACCAGACTGTGTTCAGGGGGAGAACGGACTTGTCCTCACAGACCTGGGCCGGATGCAGGTCAGACTACTTATTCAACTCTAATAACCTAACCCCAACAACACCTATATCATAAGGGATGGATCTATCCATTTCTCTCTACATATCTCTCACACACACTTAAATGTGGGATGTTTTTGCAGGTCATCAATGGACTGCGTAGATTTCAGATAGAGTACCAAGGGGACCCAGAGCTTCAGCCCATCAGGAGTTATGAGAACGCCATCCTGGTCAGACTGTTCTTCAAGATCTCATCTCTGGTGAATGAGAGGGTATGTGACATGGCAATTCTTTGCAAACTGATACCCTAAACCAGTCAATCATCACTATTTGAACGTGAGACCTCAGCAGTACTGTTAACTATCATTATCTGTTATGAAATATGTACATCAGCTGTATACACCCATAAGATGGTAAACTAAGATAATATAGATTTTCATAAAGTCCAAGTTCTGTCCGTATTGGCCTGTCATAATGGCTGCCTCTCTCCCATCCACAGTTCGGAGGTCACATGGATGATCTGTGCTCGCGGGCGGACTTCCTGGGCCAGTTGGGACGCCACTACCTGGCCAGCCCTGAGGCCATGGCGGATGGCAGGCAGAGGAGCACGGAGACGCGACGAACAGCGAAGAGGAACCGACGGCCGCGGTTAAGACTGCGCATGCTGGCGAGCTACAGAACCCTGCTGATGCTTCTACTGCTCTACCTGTTTGGGGCACTGTTCTCATTCGGCCCAATGTCCAGCACCCTGCTCATCCTTACAGGAGGCTTTCTCTATGGACTCTTTATAGCCCTATTTGGAGATGAACTCAAGTCCCAGTAGCAGAGGAATGAAATGGCATTTTTTGCCACTTGCCTTGCCACCTATTGTGATATATGTTGTTCCTTTTTAGTCTTGTAAATAAATGCAAGCGCATTGCTGTTCGGATGACGTTATGCTAAAAAAATTTTTAAAGCTGTTTTACTGATTGACAGTTGTAAAGGATAATGGTTTGATTTAAAGTTCTACAATATATTGAATGTTTTTCACTTGAACAATGAAAGGATGGTGGTGATTATCCTCAAACTACAAGATATACATGACCCTCACTTTTGAGGATACAAGCTCTAGTACAAATAATATGAACATTTATTCCCCCACCGTTGGGCAAATGGGGCTTGAAATAACAAATGCTTTATACACTGAACAAAAATATAAATGTAAAGTGTTGGTTTCATGATCTGAAATAAAAGATCCCAGAAATTGTCCATATGCACAAAATGCTTATTTCTCTCAATTTTGTGCCCAAATGTGTTTATCCCTGTTAGTGAGCATTTCTCCTTTACCAAGATAATCCATCCACGTCATGTGACATTATCAAGAAGCTGATTAAACCGCATGATCATTACACAGGTGCACCTTGTGCTGGGGACAAAATGCCACTAAAATGTTCAGTTTTGTCACACAATACAATGCTACAGATGTCTCAAGTTTTGTGGGAGAATGCAATTTACATGCTGACTACAGGAATGGCCACTGGAACTGTTGCCAGAGAATTTTGAATGCGATAACGTGACGAGATCATGAGGCCCATTGTCGTGCCACTTATCCGTCGCCATCACCTCATGTTTCAGCATGATAATGCACGGCCCCATGTCGCAAGGATCTGTACACAATTTCTGGTAGCTGAAAATGTCCCAGTTCTTCCATGGACTTCATACTCACCTGACATGTCACCCATTGAGCATGTTTGGGATGCTGTGGATCGACGTGTACGACAGTTTGTTCCAGTTCCTGCCCATATCCAGAAATGTCGCACAGCCGTTGAAGAGGAGTGGGACAATATTCCACAGACCACAATCAACAGCCTGATCAACTCTATGCAAAGGAGATGTTTCGCACTGCATGAGACAAATGGTGATCACACCAGATACTGAGTTTTTTTTTTTATCCACCCCACCTTTTTTTTTTTAAGGTATCTGTGACCAACATATTCATATCTGTATTCCCAGTCATGTGAAATCCATATATTTGGCCCTAGTGAATTTATTTAAATTCACTGATTTTCCTATATGAACTGTAACTCAGACAAATCTTTGAAATTGTTCCATTTATATTTTTGTTCAGTGTGGGATGCAGGCAGAGGATGATGACGTAGGCCTACAGCAAGAAGTTAAAACAGCCCAACTAGGTAATCATTAATTATTTGCATTATCTCTATCATCCTGTCATGACAATGCACATTTGTTATAGCCTACGATCTCTGAAGACAAAAATAATACATGTATTTTGGGGAAATGCTCTAAATGGCAAGTTGTTCAGTTGTTTCTTTTCATAACAATAGTCTTACATAGTGCATACATGTTCATACTTTTTTCGTACTAAGTCGCTCTGGATAAGGGTGTCTGCTAAATGACCAAAACTACACTAGCCTACTGGGCGAGTAAATGTAATAATAATTAGGTTTACAGCTATCACAACCTACAGTATATTTTAATATCAATAAAACAGCTTTTGCTTTTGAATGGTCACCAAAAAGGAGGGCTCACCACCTCTCAATCAGATTACATTCGGACAAAAATAACAGACTTGGTGAGAAAGAGCCTTAACTGCCAACATTCCATTCAAACAATTAAATCAAGCCACAGCAATACACTAGCTGTAATCAGTTGATGAAAGGACTTAGACTAGTTGTAAATGCAGTGGTGTAAAGTCATTTTGGGGGGTATCTGTACTTTACTATTTATATTTTTGACAACTTTTACTCGATTACATTTCTAAAGAAAATAAAGTACTTTTTACTTCATACATTTTCTGTGACACCCAAAAGTACTCGTTACATTTCGAATGCTTAGCAGGACAAGAAAATTGTCTAATTTTCGCACTTATCAAGAGAACATCCCTGGTCATCCCTATTGCCTCTGATCTGGCGGACTCACTAAACACAAATGCTTATTTTGTAAATTATGGTGGAGTGCTGGAGCGTGCCCCTGGCTATCTGTACATTTACAAAAAACAAGAAAATGATGCCATCTGTTTTGCCTAATATAAGGAATTTGAAAATATGTATACTTTTACTTTTGGTACTTAAGTATATTTGAGCAATTACATTTACTTTTGATACTGAAGTATATTTAAAACCAAATACTTTTACACAAATTGTATTTTACTGGGTGACTGTCACTTTTACTTGAGTCACTTTCTAATAATATATCTTTACTTGTACTCAAGTATGATAATTGGGTTTTTTCCACCACTGTGTAAATGCAACAAGTACTGATACTCATATAATAGTACTCACAGCCTTCCGAGAAAACGTGCCAGGAAAAAGTTTTGCAAGAGTGCCCGGAAGTCTCGCGATGTTGCGCCTCTGGGTTTAGAAATTCTGCTACAATGCATTAACAGGGTTCTTGTACACCAAAATATCAGTCGGAACCGGATCAGACGCTCTCAAAATCCCCCATATGGGGAACTTAACATCGAAGAAATAAAGTCATTAAATTACTTGCCTTCATCGTTTCTGTATGCTTGACTATATGTGATCCTGCAAAGACGAGACAGACATTTACAGTGATACAATGTTGCGTTTGATTATTAGAACGTTCAGATATGTTTATTTCCCGCCACCGGAGCCAGACAGTGGTTGTCGTGGCAACGTTGTATGGGAGGTGTGCATGTCCACCAAGACCAAGGACAGGGAAAAGGAAATAAATCGTTGTCAGTGGTGGCTGTGGGTAATCGGTGTATTTACCCTTTCTAGCTATCTTGTTCAATTGTTTTTCTAAACTTTGCATATTGTGGAGGTGAACAATCCATGCACCCGGGAACGTCACGGTAAGGGATTCTGGCTGCACGATTATTCATGCGGTTAGGACGACCTGTTGTTACTTGCTAGTCTAGCTAGCCAGTTAAAACACGGTCGTGTTGCTAGATAACCGTATAGCTTAGCGATGTCAGGCAACAGTCTTCCGCCTGTGCGAAATCTACCCCACTGGTCCCGCGTTGGATGTCTTGACAAGCCTTGCTTTCCACAACCACGTCCTCGCCCGGTCAACCACCTTGAACCGCTGTCCGACACACCCCGTGGGGACAGAGGGGGAGAGGTCTCATCTCACCGCGACATGGATACTCGCGTTGCATCGCTTCAGAGGAATATTCAGTTCCTGCAATTACAGCACAAGGACACTCTTCAGAAGCTACACGGTGAAATAGACGACCTCAGACGCGAAAATAAAGGTGAGTCAAACCTGGCCTCGTGTCTTTGCTGATGTTTTGGATTTCCAAAAGCGTCATCATAGGCAGCTGATTTGATTCTTGTCATGGTTTGATATTTGTGCACTGTCATTTTCATCTTTGTACTGTAACATTACACATAGCTACTGAGATAGAATAGCATATACAATGTATAGCCTTTCCTCCTTAACTATACTAATGCCAACATTTAAGCTTCTGCCTTTCTTTCCATACAGCCTAATAGGCCTACATTGTATGAGTAGCCATTAGCCAGCAATAATTTGCATATTATAACGTTTTCTTTAGTGTTAATCTGTATATGTAATACACATTTCATGTTTGCACGCTTTTTAGCATGATAATCACACAGAGATCTGAGGACGAGGCACTTCTGACAGAGGTGATACACTATAGCCTAGCGCTAGTTGCATAGTGACAGTTATTGAATGAGGAAAATGAAAGGATGAGTCTCTCACCGTGGGAGGCGGTGGAGTGCAGTATCACTTTACCGAACAGACAAGCTTCTCTATATCGCCTCAGCATCCTACTCCCCACAGAGATTTTTCAATCCAGTTAAAAAGAATCACATGGGTCCTCTGTCTTCACTCTGTCAGAGCAGCGAGACAGTGCCAAGGTTGCTCAAAGGACCTTGTTACAAGAGCTTATAGACAGCACTGCAGTTGAGGTATGCTGTTGTTGCCACCTGTCATGTCTACTTCTGCTCTGTGTCATGTCTTCTATATGACGCCCCTTTGACCTTTGATGTTACAGAGCTGCAGTATAAACAGATCATGGAGCCTTCAAAGTCTTGCAGAAAAGGTAGGCGTCAATCATCTTTGACAACCTAGCCTTCGCTTGTTCCAGCATAATCCTCTTGGGACCTAGAAAGCATTGGATCTTGAACGTTCTAAACCAGAGTTGTGTGGCGGTTAGATGTTGCTTTACGTTTCCTGTAATAGAAATCAATTGACCATGATTGTGTAAGCCTGTGTGGCGCATATGCCTACCTATTGGGGAAGGTATTTCTTTAGGATCAAGGCGCAGGAGCACAAGGCCACCGACACAGGGTAGTGACGCCCAGACACAGAGAGGGATCTACCTGGAGCAACCTTTACAAGACACACGTCCATCTCAAGACCCAGGGTTCAGGTAAGCAGCCATACCTCTACCCCCTAGTTCATCTCCTCCAAAAGTGTCTTGTCTAAAAGTTGTCTAAAAACTAGTTTGACCCCCACGGAAACAGTATAGCCGGGGATGGTTGTGTGGCTCATGCCTACATTGAGACAGCTGGAGTGGCAAGGCAAGAACACGATTCAGAGCGGAGGGGAGGCCTCATCACCTCTCTGCAGCCCCTCCGGATCCACAGCAGCCCATCCCACCCCCCCCGACCCCCCACCCTGCAGGAATGTGAGGTCATCATACGGCAGCTCTACAACGCCAACAGCCTGCAGTCTCAGGAGGTCAGATGTCATCCTCTGACACATCGGTGCTATTGCAGTCCCTTAGCATTGACCAGCAAAGCTACGGGTTGACGATTCTACTAAACCCGGTCATTTCGCTCAGCAATTAAAATAGATTCTCACATTGTAAAACCATAAACTGCATAAAAATGGGTCTTACATTTATAAGGGCATGCATGATTTGCCCCATTGCTAGTTGTTTTCTTACCATGTTCTCCATAACTCAATGTAAAGTTTACATGGAGGACTGACTGTGTCCTTGTTTTTTCAGTTAAGTATCACTGTACCTGATGGTTTGTTTCATATAGATTATACGTGTGAAGGCTGTCCTCCGAGACATCGTGTTCAACAAGAAAATCACTCCTGAGAACTACATCATGACAAAGGCCTACCTTGCTGATGGAACCAGGTAAACGACAGTTTACTAGTTATCTGTTTTACCCGATTCAGGCATTTGTTTAAAAAAAAACAAAAAAAAAACAGGTAAATTAGACAATACATTTGATTTCCCTCTCAGCAAGGCAGATGTAGAGAGGTTTCCCCAACTAGCACTTCAACCACTTCCCAAGAGAATGTAAGTGAATCTTTCTTAATCTCTTATTTTATATACAGAAACATTAACCTTGGTAGTGGAACAGTTTTCCTCCATGTCCCTGTACCCTTTCCAGGTCTGTGAATCAGGCAGGGGTGACAGAGAGGGTGATCCTCCCAGCCCTTAAACAGCACCTAAACTCCAGCATCGCAGAGAGGCAGAAGAGGACACAGGCTATACAGAGGAGCAGGCTGAGGAGAACAGTGCATTGAGAGGGACAAACAGTACAGCAGCCCCAAACCAAAGCCTCTTACTCTTTAACTGAGATCAGGACTGGCTCCTATTATGGCTATTGAAGGACTTCAATTACCACTGACTGAATGTTAACTTATATGAAGTTTATATTTCAATGTACATACATTTCTCCCTATTAAACTTATTTTGGTATGCTGTTGTTGGTAGGTTGGTCAAGTTAGTTGAATTTCGTCTTATGGGAAAGAATGATGGGGATGGATCTGGTTAATCAAAACACGTGAACAGAAAAGTATTTATTCTTGATAACAAAAAGACAAATTCCCTTACAAGTACACATACACACTTCAAAGCTTTACACAGCAAAGTGTTCAGTTATTGGTTATACATTTTCTCACCTCAGAATTCTTTACAGAACACACCCCAAACAGACTTTCCCATAATACCGTTTCGTGTTGAAGCCTCAGCAGCACATCCTAGTGGTGTTAGGGGAGAGCTGGCATTCCAAGGCGAGTTAGCCCACTGGTTTCAGTTTGCACCGTCTTTGTGATCAGTTATGTTGTCTCAGCAGAGGTCTGATGGACAGGTGAGGTGAGCCTCTTGTCTACGCTGCAGAAAGACAGGCTTGTCTGACACTCTGGGCCCAGGTATTGAGCAGTGCAGTCACTGAGTGCTTGTCTGGGAGCTGTAGGAGTTTGGAGGTCATGTTTCTGTGAACGTTCTTTAGGAAGGGGTTGGCACCTGGAAAGGAAGACAAAGTGATTCATTAATCAACTAGAAAATGCATGAAACCTGAAAGACTGGCTACTGACATGGTAGTATGGTAAACAAATAATTGTTATTTTTAATTTGTAACACATTTTAAACTGGAGGTAATATTTAGCAACTTTTCATTACAACCAAAGTTAAAGTAGAGTCAATTTGACTAAACCAGGCTCCATAGTAGAGTATGGGTACAGCGAGAGCCAGTGTGTCTTACCATACACTTGCCCATCGTCTGCCCACTGAGGGCTTTGGTCTGGGTAGTCTGCAGGGATGCTGAGCTGGAGAGGCGGCACACTTGGCAGGTTCTTATCGTCTGGAGGAGAGAAGTAGAGAATAGCATCAGACATCAATTTCTTTCATCTTTGAGGGAGGATAATGTGATTTCCCCCAGCCTTCATCTCTCAATTCAAATCATTACACTTGTACTTATTTACAATGCTCTGGACTTTTACTAGACTCAAGCCACTGATTACAAGGACTTGACAGTGAGTAGATAGCTGTATGTAGGCTACCCAGGGGTCGGCAATAGGCTGTCCACGGGCCAAAATCTGCCCGTGAGGGATTTTTTTTTGCCCCCCCCCCCTAAAGTTTTTTTGTAAGGATTTTCATTTTTGGTCAATGTACAATCAGGAATTCAGCTAGAAATTCATTTAATTTAGGAAATCTGTTCCCACAAGTAAAAAGGGAGACGTGATCGTGTCTCAATGTAACCGCGGCTGAATCTATTTGCCTATCCCTGCCCTAAACTCACCTAGTTTACAGATTAGATGCACAGTGCCGTTGTTACTGCAGAATGAGGGGTCCAGGTTGACCAGGAACTTGGCGTTGAGGCGGGCCACCTCCCCCTGCAGGATGTTGGGGATGGTCTGCCGGTCATCCTCGTGTTTCCTCTTCCGGGCCACGATGGTGGGGCCCCTGTGGAGTGGCGAGGGGGAGAGAATAGAGATGGGTGTCAGAGGACGGCCTGATTCCACTGCTACTGTACTCTTTCTAAATATACTGTAGGAAGTGAGGATGGTCTTGTATCGATGACAGATCTAAAGCAGGGTTGCTCCAAAATGGCCGCCAAAAATGAGTTGAGGGGGGGAAATGTTTTCCTACTCATGAAAGAGTGGTTAGGGTAAACTCACGTGATGGGTGGCCCGTGGATGGCTGTCATGGCTGGGGCGAAGGTACGGTACAGGGAATGGTTGAAGACAGGCGAGCGGATGTTTGCCATGACGGCATCCAAGAGGGGCTGGCACAAGTACTGCTGCTTGGTGCAGGGAACAGGTGGAGGGGGAGGCGTCGGCTAGAACAGGTTTAGGAGAAAGTCGTATTAATAAGCTAAAGAGGGAAACATTTTGTTTAATAATTACATTTCAATCTTCACAACAAAGACATTTTGAGAGCCAAAGAGCAATAACAGCACAAAGGTTTTCACCATGGTTGAAAAACATGGTCTCAAACTTACCACAGCCATATCATTCTTCAGTTTCTCCAGTGCTATCTCACACTTCTGCAAGGTCCTGAGAGGACACCTGCAAGTCAGCGAGAGGAGATACATTCCATAATCATTGTTAAGACCGACATGGATGGGCACTGACACACACATAAGCAACACACTTGTATTATTTTACCTTGTGTTGGGGTCCGTGAGAATGTTCAGCAGGCTCTTCATCTTACTCAGGTCCTTTTTCCTATCTGTGGGGAACACAAACTCCCTTCAGTGAGTGGGAACAGCCAAGAGTGGACATAAAAGTAAGAAAGAGCGAGTGCACACCTTCGTTTTTGTCTATCTTGTTGATCATCCTGCGCAGCGGCTCGATGTATTTGGAGAGCTGTTTGAGTTTCTCCATGTACTGCTGGTCCTCCAGTTGAGAGGCCCCGACAGGACTCATCACTGAACTGGGGTTCCCTACACATCACCAGGCAACCACATGGGACAACAATACTCGTATACATTCAATATGTGTGTACATATACAGAGGCACTGAGAATGCGCTTGATTGGGCTTCCAATATTTAGCACCTCTGCTCCAGTGAGGAGCTGGGACAGTACCTGGGGTGTTGAGAGGTCCTGGGGAGGGGACACCATAGTTCTGGGGGGTGCGTGCGGTGGCTGGGCTATGTGCGGGCTGGGGGGATGGGCTAGGCTGGAAGCCCCCCGGCGACGGTGTGGGACCAGAACTGCTGTGATGAAACACAATACAGGGTCACAGTTGACACCAGAGAATTTCATTTCCATTTCAAGACTACACCTGAAATAAAAATGTAGAATGTCATATTCAAGCCAATAAGAGAGTGAGCATGCCAACTTCACTCACCTCACTGAATTTGGCTGGGAGGATGGGGGCTGTGGCGATGGCTGTGGCTGGGGAGGGGGGGGCATGGACTGGGGCGTCTGCACCTGTACCGGCGAAGGCGATGACATCATCTGGTGCTGCTGAACCTATGGAGGTGAAAAGAAAAAAAAAGAGGGAGCTCACACCAGAGGAACCAATCACTGGACACCCCAGCAACTCTTCAGCTGGTTGGACGCTGCATCACACTACCAGCCAACCTTAATAGCAGGGGGGAAAAAAACTGCTTCATGGTATCACAAGCCATTACGCCGTACCAGGGCCCGAGGAAGATGGGAAGAAAATATATTTGAGTGTCTTATTGTTACTTACCAAACACAACGATGAATACTGGCCAGATGCCCTAACAGTTAGCAAAATAATACACTACATTTCCAACTAAATCTATTGGCCTACTAGAGCTGGGTGATATGGACATAAAATGTGATAAATGTAACTATTTTTCTGGACAACAAATACAATTTAAAAAAATATGTAATGGACAATTACTTTACATTAGCGGCAGGGCTCTAGAGCCAAGTAAGACAACGGAGATGGTAGCTTATGATTAAAAAAGTAAGCTATTTCACCTAACATATCCAGGGAATGCATGATTGATATTTTGATGTGCGCACCTGTTAAAATAGGATCCAGAATTTGCAACTGGAACAGTAGTTGCTTTGAAAAATGTATTTTTCCCACAATTGCATTTTGAGAAACAGTCATATAGAATGCATCTCTCCCTCCTCCGTGTCACAGTGGGGAGAGGGAATGGCTCGCTCACACAGCAGCCGACAGCAGAACAGGGACAGGCAGATACTTTCAGAGCAGAAATTCACATTATACCCAGGCTATTACTATGGGGAAAATAGTTTCAGAACAATCTACAGGATTGATTGAGCAAAATCACGCAAAATGCTTCGGTAAGAGGAAGGCAATGTCGGTGTCTGTAATTTTCAGTTCATCGTCCCAGCTCTAAGGCCTACTCTTCATGGAGTCCAAATCGTAACCTGCTTGTAGAAGGTACAACTCTCTTTCCATGAATCAAATCTATACTGAGCATCTAATTCCACTGGTCTGTGTAAGGAGCAGGAGAGGATCTTGGAGTAGAGTGGGGAGGAGATTTAAGCACTGCACTGGGGGGGTTAGTGTTGGCATAAGGAAGCACAACGGAGGGACATGGTTTCAAGAGAGGTGGTGGTCACCATAGAGGTCAGGTCAGGGTCCGTTGAAAGACTGCCTGGTCGCTCTACCCTGGTGTAAATACCTGTGGCATTTGCTGTCCTCCCACGGCAGCAGAGTTTGGAGGTATGGCGGGGTTCGGGGCAGCGCGGGGCAACCGAGGCGGAATTTGCATCCCAGGGCGGGGCATCATCATCTTGGAGGAGGACAGAGGGGACAACAGACATGTCACAAGCAAAACAATGCAGTGCATGAGCGGAGATGAGGCGCATGCATGCAAAACAACGCGTTTGCACGCGCATAAGCATGCACGCTCGCAGGAACTTGTACAAACATATGCACGTACACTCATTGACAAACATCGCACAGTAACAGTTAGTAATATCTTTAACCCTGGTGTGAGGCACAGCCAGGCAGCGTTGCCATGACAACAGTGATGAGGCCTGCTGCAGCCAGTGGGAACATGCTCCATCTCCTCTTTATTCACAAGGCCAAACCATGCAGTGTGTATGACACAATTATTTAAATGGATTAGCTAAGTACAGAAGATAAACATCTGTCCGCTGACTAGAAATAACTGATAATTTTTGGATATCCAGTATATATAGCTTTAAGTATTTTTAATGGCCGCCATTGTTCCCACCCAGTAAGAAGCTTGGCAGTGATTTCCCAAACGTGTCTATTGGTCAATTGGATGAGAGGGTGGGGGTCCTTCAACGATTAGTGATGCCATGTCTTTACATTAAAAGCAGTGCTAGTAGATGTAGCAGCCGAGTTAAAGGATGTATATGGTTTGCAGGACAGAGTAGGCATGCAGACGCGGCATTCATTGCATGAACAACACACATGCTGAGAAATCTTCAATAGGGAGGAGAATTAGCGTTGAGGTCTATATTAATTATAGTTTGGTAGAGAAAGAAGAGAGATGGGGAAAGTGTCTTGTGGAAATGAATCCTTGCTCTATCACTCTTTTGCCGGGAAGCATTAAGATGAGGAGTACCTAGCCTATCGGGGAATTCTCGAAAAGCACCATACAGTGCCTTCAGAAAGTATTCATGCCTGTTATTCCACATGTTGTTGTGTTACAGCCTGAATTGTAAATGGATTACATCGATTTCACACCCATCTACACACAATACCCCATAATGACAAAGTCAAAACATGTTTAGACATTTTAGAAAATGTATTAGATTAAATACAGAAATATATAATTTACATAAATAAGTATTCACACCCGAGTCTTTGGCAGAGATTACAGCGGTGAGTCTTTCTGGGTAAATCTCTAAGAGGTTTCCACATCGGGATTGTGCAACATTTGCCCATTATTATTTTCAAAATTCTTCAAGCTCTGTCAAATTGGTTGTTGACCATTGCTAGACAACCATTTTCAGGTCTTTCCATAGAGTTTCATGTAGATTTAAGTGACAACTGTAACTCAGCCACTCAGGAACATTGATACATCATCCAAAGTGTAATTAATAACTTCACCATGCTCAAAGGGATATTCAATGTCTGCTTTTTAAAATGTTTACCTATCTACCAATAGGTGCCCTTCTTTGTGAAGCATTGGAAAACCTCCCTAGTCTTTGTGGTTTAATCTGGGTTTGAAATTCACTGCTCGACTGAGGGACCTTACAGATAATTGCATGTGTTGGGTACAGAGATGAGGTAGTCATTCAAAAATCATGTTAAACATTATTATTGCACAGAGTGAGTCCATGCAACTTATGTGGCTTGTTAAGCAAATTATTACTCCTGAACTTATTTAGGCTTGCCATAACAAAGGGGTTGAATACTTATTGACTCAAGACATTTAAGCTTTTCGTGTTTTATTAATTCGTAAAAATGTCAATAAACATAATTCCACTTTGGTATTGCGTGTAGGCCAGTGACAAAATATAAATATAAATGTACATTTTAAATCCTGGCTGTCACAGAAAAAGTCAAGGGGTGTGAATACTTTGAAGGCAAATGACAACAAACTAAATTGATTCCCTGGGTTACGTAGTAGATTCATCATTCTGTTCAAACCAAAGAACCCCTGAGCCGTTAAGCAGCAAAGTTGCCATAATATGAATAGATGCAAACTTAAGACTCTCTAGCTAATTATAAGTGATAAAACAACCACTAATACCTTCTGGCTATGGCAGTAGCTTAAGTATGGCAACTGGCAACAGAGAAAACTAAATTATCCTTAGTCTTCCTCAAGTCAGTTGACGCCAACAGTAGAGCTTGCGACCCAAAATTCCAAATGGGTAAATCTGAAAGCATGCAACCACTCCAGGCCAGGCTCAGTGCTCTTACCTGGCCAGGTACTGCTGCCGCTAGCTGGGCCTGAGCCGCCGCCTGTTGGGCTTGCTGCGCTGCCTGCTGGGCCTGCTGCTGCAACGCTCTAGCCTGGCCACACACAAACACACACACATACATACAAAGAACATACGGCACATAAACATACATAGGTAAGCAAGCAAGCAAGCAAGCAAGCAAGCAGAGGGGTGTGTAAACAAGTTACTGGAATAGGTGTGTTATCCCAGAGACTATAGATTATGAATTTAGTTCAATAATTACAGACACCAATTTAAGTCAGTTCAACCTTTTTCAATAACACCACCTCTGCTTTACCTGCAAGGCTTGGATCTTGAGCTGCTGCTGCTGCTGCTGCTGCTGCTGCTGCTGCTGCTGCTGCTGCTGCTGCTGCTGACTGAGCGAGCTGATGGGCACGTGCTGTGTGGGGGCCATCTGCCCAGCCAGAGACTGGGGCACCATGCCCTGCTGCTGCTGGGAGTGGGGGGGCAGCTGGGTCGGCTGGGGCTGAGACTGAACCTGCTGCTGCTGCTGGACCATGTGCTGGATGGACTGTGCCTGGGCTTGAGCCTGTGCATGCTGCTGTTGGAGTTGTAACTGAACTATCTGTTGTTGCTGCTGGTGCCTTGATGGGTGCATCTGAAGACAGATGGGAGCGTGTGTAAATACTTAATATACAGTTTATTTGAAGCATCAAAATATGCAAATTTTTTACCAAAAGATAAACCAATTCAACTGCCTTCTTGCATGGCTCTGTTAGCTTTTTAATATACATGAAATGTATTTATAAAGCCCTTTTTACATCAGCCGATGTCACAAAGTGCTATACAGAAACCCAGCCTAAAACCCCAAACAGCAAGCAATGCAGAAGCAGTGACTAGGAAAAACTCCCTAGAAAGGCAAAAACCTAGGAAGAAACCTAGAGAGGAACCAGGCTCTGAGGGGTGCCCAGTCCTCTTCTGGCTGTGCCGGGTGGAGACTATAACAATACATGGCGATTAAGGCCAGATCTTTCTCCAAGATATACATCTAGGCAGGCTATCATGGCGGGGCTTTGAAGCTTATACCTGGTTCTGTTGTTGCTGGTTTTGGGCTTGCTGCTGCTGCTGGTTTTGGTGCTGCTGTTGGAGCTGTTGGTTCTGATGGTGTTGCTGCTGTAATTGTTGCAGCTTCAGCTGCTGTTGGACCTGAAACTGCTGCTGCTGTATGGCTGTCTGTTGCATTGCAGTCTGCTGCTGCATGGCCGTCTGTTGTTGTTGTTGTTGTTGTTGTTGTTGTTGCTGCATGGCCGTCTGTTGTTGTTGTTGTTGTTGCATGGCCGTCTGTTGTTGTTGTTGTTGCATGGCTGTCTGTTGTTGTTGTTGTTGTTGCATGGCCGTCTGTTGCTGTTGTTGTTGCATGGCCGTCTGTTGCTGTTGTTGTTGCATGGCCGTCTGTTGTTGTTGCATGGCCGTCTGTTGTTGTTGTTGTTGTTGCATGGCCGTCTGTTGTTGTTGTTGCATGGCCGTCTGTTGTTGTTGTTGTTGTTGCATGGCCGTCTGTTGTTGTTGTTGTTGTTGCATGGCCGTCTGTTGTTGTTGTTGTTGCATGGCCGTCTGTTGTTGTTGTTGTTGTTGCATGGCCGTCTGTTGTTGTTGCATGGCCGTCTGTTGTTGTTGTTGTTGCATGGCCGTCTGTTGTTGTTGTTGTTGTTGCATGGCCGTCTGTTGTTGCATGGCCGTCTGTTGTTGTTGTTGTTGCATGGCCGTCTGTTGCTGTTGTGCCTGGAACTGCTGGAACTGGATGGACTGCTGCATCTGCATCTGTCCTGGACCTCCTACTAAAGGGAGGATGTGGACAAAACGGACACAGCCTCCAGCTAAGAACTTGGGGAAAGCCCTGGAGGAAAAGCCCTATGCCTGAGCCTCACTGAGCACACAGAAATAAGAGTCTGGAGCAGTGCATGTAAGCCGAGTTGAGCAGTTGGACACTCTGCTTATCTCACAGAGCGCTCCAAATCCTTTCCCTCGCTCCAGTCAAATTGTGCCCGCTCAGCTCCCACTCATCTCCGCTCACATGCTCTGAGCCTCACTGAGGACACAGAAATATGAGTTTGGAGGTCCCCGATACAAAATTAAATGACCGGTAGGCTACTGATCCAATTGTTTCTGTGGGCTAACAGACAGAATTCAAATAAGTAAGGGATAATGAACGAGGGGCTATGCGTTCTATGGAAAATAATGAATGACGTGGAAGGTGTGTTTCTCATTTAAAAGTTGCATCATCCTGCAGCATGCTGCGGTATGGTACAGCACGTTACAGTGCGTGACAGAAATATAGTATTGTTGCTGTCAGACATTACTGCCCTTAATGCTTGTTGAAACCACCCGAGTGCTTGTTGGCGCTTGCTTACTTTCCCAAATAATCCTACAGAGGTCCATGCAGGCCAGACGTTTTGATTGCTATACCCTCTGAAAGAGCATTACAAGTTAATACATTTTGTGGACATGAAGCAACCATAGCCTCAGCTACTATGACACAGAAAAATGCATCTTTAAAACATGGTATTCTGTTCTTTTGAAATAAATAGTCTTAGTATGGTTTTTTTTTATGACCTTCTTAAACAAAATATTAATGATTTCTTTGTGATTGTGTGTATTAAATTGATTTATTAGACTGGTGGCTATTGGTAGACTACTCATTGAGTCCCGGTTACATTGTTGTATTTTATTTATCTTAATGTAGGCCTACTGCTAGAGTGTAAAATGCACATAATTCAGTTGGGTTCAAGGTTTGTATTGAAATTAAGTTATTGAAATGACATGGAGCTGTAGGCCTAAGAGTCCTGTTTAATGGAGCTGTTTTAGCGTTACTTACTTATTGGCATAAAGGCCTACTTTAATATGGTCCTCTGTAGCTCAGTTGGTAGAGCATGGTGCTTGCAATGGCAGGATAGTGGGTTCGATTCCAGGGACCACCCGTACGTATAATGTACACACACACATGACTATGTCGCTTTGGAAAAAAAGTGTATGCTAAATGGCATATATTATTATTATTATTATTATTATTTCAATATACAGTTAATCAATAATTGTGCACGTCATCACACAAGTCATCCATGTCTTTAAATACAGACAAGCATTTCAGTTATAAAACAAAATATTTAAATATTTAAACAATTAATAAACCGTGACATGTCGGGTAAAGCGATTGAATTCACAAATGCATTTGACTGTTTTTAATATTGGCTGTACTAGAGACTTTAAACCCTTTTTTTGTTAGAACAGACTATAGGGGATTGATTATAATTTGTTTGTAAAGTATTATTGTATTGTGCTGTTTACACTGTTAGAAATGTAGTTTTAGATTATGGTGGTTTTAGTCCAAGAAAAACTAAAAAAAAATGCATATAAGTATTTTAGGCACATCATGTGAATTAGGCCTCATGTCAAATCATTTTCAAAAGCGCAAGAGACACTGTTGCATGACAAACAGGTGCTGTTCGATTAAAATATAATTTATCTGGCAGTTTGGAAAAGTGTAAACAATACTAAATAATACCAGAGTCTGTTCTAAAAAAATTTTTAAAAAATTGTAAAGCCTTTAATAAAGCATAGCAAAGTTTAAAAACAGCCGGGTTTGTGAAATTGCTTTATCCAACATGTTGCAGTTGCATGATGATCACAGAATCAGTAGGATATTAAACAAACACTCAAATAGACAACAGAAGCAGGAACAGAAGCATTGGACTGAGTGACTCACTCCTTTCTGGCTTTCGTTCAAAATAAGTTATATTATAATGCAGGGTTAAAGCATTATTTCTGATTGTCTTTAGCACGTAGTTGCTCTCTTCTCGCTAGTTAATTTTGGTTTAATTATGTGGATTATAATAGGGATGATGCATTTTTCATTAGGGCTAATCTGGTATGTGATATTGAGTTAGAAATGTTATACTTTAGAGTACTTAAGCCTCAATACATTGCAAGTTTTCGCTCTTTTGCCCATTAAGCTACACTTTCCAATAGCTGTAGCAAGATGGCGCCGACAGATAAGCAGCTCTGCTTCTAGCTCCTTTGCAGTGTTTATTTTGTTTGTTATTTCTTCAATTATTAGCCCAGAATTTTTGTGTGTTATTACATACAGCCGGAAATAACTTTTGGATATCAGAACGGCGGTAACTCACCAGCATTACGACCAGGAATACGACTTTCTCAAATTGGATCCTTTGTTTGCACCCCCCAGGGCAATTGAACTGATTCCAGAGGCTCATCCAAAACACCACCGGCAGAGAAGAGGAGTGGACTTCTAGCCCGACTCAGGAGGCGTGCACACCATCCACCTCTTCCAAGTATATTACTTGTTCATGTTCAATCTCTGGATAATGAAGTACATGAGCTCAGGGCGAGGATCTCCTTCAGGAGAAACATCAGGGAGTGTAACATAATCTGTTTCACGGAAACATGGCTCTCGGAATATACTGTCTCCGTCCATTCAGCCAGCTGGGTTCTCAGTATATTGCACAGACAGGAATAAAGAACTCTCCAGGAAGAAGATAGGCAGGGATGTACACTACTGTTCAAAAGTTTGGGGTCACTTAGAAATGTCCTTGTTTTTTTGTCCAATAAAATAACATCGAATTGATTATTTTTGTTGTGAGAAATGAAGGCTATACCATGTGAGAAATTGCCAAGAAACTGAAGATCTCGTACAACACTGTGTACTACTCCCTTCACAGAACTGAGCAAGAGGACAAATAGATTGGAGTGTCTAGTTTGAGAAACAGACGCCTCAAAGGCGTCGGGTTCTTGGCAGAATTGCAAAGAAAACGGCAAATATCAGACTGGCCAATAAAAAGAAAAGATTAAGGGCAAAAGAACACAGACATTGGACAGAGGAAAATATGCCTTTTTCTTTGCAACTCTGCCTAGAAGGCCAGCATCCCGGAGTCGCCACTTCACTGTTGACGTTAAGACTGGTGTTTCGCGGGTACTATTTAATGAAGCTGCCAATTGAGGACTTGTGAGGTGTCTGTTTCTCAAACTCTTGCTCAGATGTGCACCAGGGCCTCCCACTCCTCTTTCTATTCTGGTTCTGTTAAGGGAGTAGTACACAGCGTTGTACGAGTTCTTTCTTGGCAATTTCTCACATGGAATAGCCTTCATTTCTCAGAACAAAAATAGACTGACGAGTTTCAGAAGAAAGTTCTTTGTTTCTGGCCATTTTGAGCCTGTAATCGAACGCACAAATGCTGATGCTCCAGATACTCAACTAGTCTAAAGGCCAGTTTTATTGCTTCTTTAAAATCAGCACAACCGTTTTCAGCTGTGCTAACATAATTGCAAAAGGGTTTTCTAATGATCAATTAGCCTCTTAAAATGATAAACTTGGATTAGCTAACACAATGTGCCATTGGAACACAGGAGTGATGGTTGCTGATAATGGGCCTCTGTACACCTACGTAGATATTCCATTAAAAATCAGCCGTTTCCATCTACAATAGTCATTTACAACATAAACAATGTCTACACTGTATTTCTGATCGATCTTTTTTGCTTTTCTTTCAAAAACAAGGATATTTCATAACACCAAGTGTTAACGGACATATTCCATCTCTCCCTATCCCAGTCTGCTATCCCCACTTGCTTTAAGATGTCCACCATCGTTCCTGTACCCAAGAAAGCAAAGGTAACAGAACTAAATAACTATCGCCCCGTAGCACTCACTTCTTTCATACTTTGAGAGTCTAGTTAAGGATCATATCACTTCTACCTTACCTGACACCCTAGACCCACTTCAATTTGCTTACCGCCCCAATAGATCCACAGACGATGCAATCACCATTGCACTGCCCTATCCCATCTGGACAAGAGGAATAACTATGTAAGAATGATGTTCATTGACTATAGCTCAGCATTCAACACCATAGTACCCTCCAAGCTTATCATTAAGCTCGGGCCCTGGGGCTGAACCCCGCCCTGTGCAACTGGGTCCTGGACTTCCTGACGGGCAGTCCCCAGGTGGTGAAGGTAGGAAACAACACCTCCACTTCACTGATCCTCAACACAGGGACCCCACAAGGGTGTGTGCTCAGCCCCCTCCTGTACTTCCTGTTCACCCATGACTGCGTGGCCACGCACGCCTCCAACTCAATCATCAAGTTTGCAGACAACACAACAGTAGTAGGCCTGATTACCAACAACAACGAGACAACCTACAGGGAGGAGGTAAGGGCTCTGGGAGTGTGGTGCCAGGAAAATAACCTCTCACTCAACTTCAACAAAACAAAGGATCTGATCGTGGACTTCAGGAAACAGCAGAGGGAGCACGCCCCTATCCACATCGACAGGACCGCAGTGGAGAACGTGGAAAGCTTCAAGTTCCTCGGCGTACACATCACTGGAGAACTGAAATGGTCCACCCACACAGACAGCACCTCTTCAACC
The DNA here is from genome assembly GCA_023634145.1 of Thymallus thymallus. Lineage (NCBI taxonomy): Eukaryota > Metazoa > Chordata > Actinopteri > Salmoniformes > Salmonidae > Thymallus > Thymallus thymallus. The sequence continues at coordinate 34,050,107 of CM042403.1, read as the reverse complement.
TCAGGAAAGTGAAGAAATTTGGCTTGGCGCCTAAAATCCTCACAAACCTTTACAGATGCACAATTGATAGCATCCTGTCGGACTGCATGACAGCCTGGTACGGCAACTGCACCACCCGCAACCGCAGGGCTCTCCAGAGGGTGGTGCGGTCTGCCCAATACATCACCGGGGGCAAACTACCTGCCCTCCAGGACACCGACAGCACCCGATGTCACAGGAAGGCATCATCAAGAACAAAAACCACTCGAGCCCCTGCCTGTTCGCCCCGCTATCATCCAGAAGGCGAGGTCAGTACAGGTGCATCAAAGCTGGGGCCAAGAGACGGAAAAACTGCTTCTATCTCAAGGTCATCAGACTTAAATAGCCATCACTAGGCGACTCCCACCCGGTTACGTAACCCTGCACCTTAGAGGCTGCTATATACATAGACTTGGAATCAATGGCCACTTTAATAATGTTTACATATTTTTGCTTTACTCATATGTATATACTGTATTCTATTCTACTGTATTTTAGTCAATGCCACTGACATTGCTCATCCTAATATTTATATTTTTCTTAATTCCATTATTTTACTTTTAGATTTGTGTGTATTGTTGTGAATTCTTAGATATTACTGCACTGTTGGCACTAGAAAGCATGTCGCTACACCTGCAATAACATCTGCTAAATAAGTGTATGTGACCAATAAAATATGATTTGAACTCAGACTGACCAGAGATTTTTCACACCTAGCCAAGCTATTAAACTATCCTTTTGTAAATTAATGGAGGTGTGAATGTTTCAGTCTGTCTCCTATCGCACTAGAGTCCTGCATCAGGCAGTCCGGGAGTTGAGAGAGAACTTGGGTGATTGCGCAATTACACTTGACATGTGGACTGATGATTTTTTTTAAATATCAGATACTTGTGCCTTACAGCCCATTACATAAACGAAGAGTGGATGTTATCCACCATTGAGTGGGACAGTGCAGCTCGAAACTGCAGATAACATAAGGTACTGTGAAAGAATACTTGTGGACCTTGTTGATTTCCTCTATCGCTTCAAGAGGCCTACTGTCCACCTGGCAATTGTGTGGTTCCAAAGGACAAAGCATCACCTGCAGATGGATGTGTGGTTTTAGAGAGAAGCCAGATGTGAGCCTGCGACCAGGCACAGTGGATGACATCCTTTTCCTGCACAGCAATTTGAAGAAATCTAGTGATGACTGTTTTTGTATATTTATTTGTTGTCTAATATTAGAAGGCTCTTTAAAGCTATTTGAGTTGTCAATGTGCTGGATTGCATTGTGAAAAAAAAGAAGATTGTTCTTAATTCATGGCATGGTTTCTTTTTAGCCAAATGTTGAATAGACATGCAGACAATTAATTAATGCAGGACAAGAGGAATAATAGCCTACTGTCTGTAGTCAATTAGGCTAAATAAATTGATGTTATTTTGTTGGGTAACGGATCGGCTCTCGGAACTCATTAAGAAGCGGCTTCTATCTAGAATAGAATCATTCATTATAAAAGTTAAACCCATAGGTCTTAGGCCTGCAGTAAATAAATTTTTCATTAGGTTATAATAATCCATCCCTTCTGGGAATGTTATAAAGTCCAAAAGTTTTTGGTGGAGTTAGAAATGTGCCTGTTGAAGTATTACAATGCAGATTAAGATATCAAATCAAATCAAATTGTATTTGTCACATGCGCCGAATACAGGTGTAGCACCATACCGTAAAATTACTTACAAGCATTTGATTAATTGTTCAGCAGTCTTATGGATTGGGGGTAGAAGCTGTTAAGGAGACTTTTTGGCATAGACTTCTCTTTGCTTATTTGAGTTGTTCTTGCCATAATATGGACTAATATGGACAAATTGGTATATCTTCTGTATACCACCCCTACCTGATGAAGCTGGTTGAGAGAATGCCAAGAGTGTGCAAAGCTGTCATCAAGGCAAAGGGTGGCTATTTTGAAGAATCTCAAATATAAAATATATTTGGATGCGTTTAACAATTGTTTTGGTTACTACATGATTCCACGTGTCATTTCATATTTTTGATGTCTTTACTATTATTCTACAATGTAAAAAATAGTAAAAATAAAGAAAAACCCTGGAATTAATAGGTGTGTCCAAACTTCTGACTGGTACTCATTTGGTAGATGGAGTACCTCATGATAAGCTGTAGACCACACTATCTCAGGCGAGCAATACCTTAATATTAGACACTGCGCATAGCCCTCCGGAGGCTATGTAAATTTGCAGAATTACATAGCCTCTGTATTTAATTTTAAATGTGCAAATGTGACCCAAACTGGCCATGTTTTATTAGAAAAAATATGGCCCTTTATAATGTCCAGTTATGTACATAGGATGCTGTGTACAGCATTTTGACTTATTAAAACAAAAGAGATAAATCATATTTGTCCAGCTTTGCTGCTATGCTTGCAGAGGTGCATAATATACTGTGACTCTAATCAAAAAGTATCTAATCAAAAAGTTTTTAAATACTCCAAATAATAAAAACATATCTATAGGTCGTTGTAACATCTAAACTTAAAACATGTTTTTCATTTTTTTTGTACTGCATGGATCACCGGTGCAGTTGAATGCAGCAATGCTGTCTGGTGCACTCAACATGTATTGTAGTCGAGTAGCCAGCCTGTAACAGCCTGACATTTATATGTTTCTCCTTTGCATGGTGCTTTGTTATAGTTTAGTTTTTGTTCATTCATTGTCCAGCTTTAAAAAACCGAAGACAGACTGCAACATTTTGTGTTTGACACGTGCACTAGCCTATTAGCCACGTTACTACTGACTTGTCATCGTTGTCCTTGACAGTTTGATTGTACTGACATTCTCAGCATTAGTTACAGTCGTCCGATTTTGTTCAAAATATTGAGTCACTGAAACGGTGCATCCTGAATGGGTGGAGGCAGCAAACAATGTATCAGGCCATCTGTGATTTACAACCTGACAGCAATATTATATCAATCATGGATTGAACTGCATCCATCTATTCTGCCATGGAAGCCCTGCATTTTTAAACCTATTATACAGTTGTGACTGTCTGTTTATTATGACTGTCTGTTTCATATCTGCAAAGTAGTTAAAACGCTGTCAGTTCCACTTTAACACATTTGCAGGTAGAAATGTGTTAATTTGCAGGTAGAAATGTGTTAATTTGCAGGTAGAAATGTGTTAATTTGCAGGTAGAAATGTGTTCAAAATCCACTGAAGTTGCTAGTAAGTTTACTAGATAGCTACAGTAGTTGCCTTGCTAACCAAACAAACAGATTTGCTAGTTTAGCTAACCAAACCATCAGTCCTAGCTTGCTATTATGAAAATCAAATTAAATAATAACAATAATGTTTTCAATTCGACTTTTGCTTTCATAAGCAGCTCAAAACGTAGAACGTGTAAGAATGAACTATAGCCATTGAAATCTACCATGCTGATATACCGTCCCTTATAGGGAAATAATGCACGCTCTAGAATGCCCTTCAAGCCAATCAGAAACGAGTATTCAACAATGCCAAGACATAAACATTAAATAAATTGAGAATGTTAAATAGCTTCAGAGATATACTCACTCAATTGAGGATTTCCAGCCACTCCTACCATGGCGTGCTGACCCATTTGCATCTGCCCCATGCCACCCATGGGCGCACCAGGTGGCCGAGGCCCCATACCGATGCCCCCTGGAACACCTGTGAGATTTGTCAGGGCATTCATGGGATCTGGAAGAAAGGAGACAATATGTACATTTACACATGGACAGTGGCATGTGTAGCTATTATTCTGAATATATTTTAGTAACAGAGAACATGTTTTGCAAAATAACAACACAACTCACCAGGACCTCCTCCTTGTGCTTTTTTGTCTGCAAAACAAAACAGTCTATTACGTAACTTGACAGAATAGAAGTCTCTAAGAATATGAACGTGAGCTAGACCTACATAGCAGATAGAAAAAGTATGTGGGGTACATACGAATGTCTCTGAAGTGAATGATCAACCTTGCTACCAGGGACAAGTATTCTTCCTGTTCAGAAGTAAACAATAACACCCTTATTAGATTAGAGATCATCATTATTCACCAATAATTCCAGTTACTCATATAGAATGTTAGTGTTGTCTAATGATCCATGATGAGGTTACTAGGTATGTGTGAATTAAAACGCTAACTCACTCTAGATTTGGCTTTGACATAAACATGGTTCTCCATATCATTGCTGGACTTCTTGTGTGCAATCCCAGCCTTTCTCATCGCCTCTTCACTGAAAAAGAGGAAGCAATTCAGATAACTTTTTCCTGCTGTATTTTGCTAGCACACACGCCAATGATATTAGCTACATTCCTGACAGATTAAGCGCATTTTATTGCAAGTGAGGCCAAGCAGGAATGTCACCGGGGTCTGTGTTGTAGCTAGCATCTCGCTAACTAACATTAACTAAAGTTAGCTAGCTACATAGCAGGGGCTGATCCAGGAGCATGGATTTTGTGTGGATAGTCGAGTGGGAAAAGGCTACAGAGACAAGCGGGAACAACAGGAACTTCTGTTATGAGTGTGGGGATTTACTGCCGCTACCTAAGCTGCAGGAGACAGTCTTCTGTTTTTAGCTGTGAGGAATGGAAGAGGAAAAAGAGGAAGAATGCTTTGAAGGTAATGAGGAAAGCAGAGTTTGACTTGAATGAAGATGGTGATAGAAAGGGAGATGGGGCGTGAAGAAGACTAGTGTCAAGTATAAACAGACTGAGCAGTGCGCCAAGTCGAGTGCTGGAGGTGAAATAGAAGTGTGTGAGGGCCAGTTAAGTGAAGAGGAAGGTGTGGTGAATAGGTTGGAGCCCGAGCCTTGCATCAATGGACATGATAAAGAAGAATCTGGTCCAGTAGGAGTGAGATTTTGCCTTTTGGCAGATCCATTTGTGGCTTCAGGGTGGGTGGAAAAGGAGTTGAATTAGTGAAGATAAGATGTAGTGGGCTTTGATATTTTGTGTGCATTTCTTCCAACCAGAAGGAGCAGGCGCTTCGTGTCACACAACTATGGTGTTACAGGTGTCAAGATAACGGGCATGTGGCAGCAGTGTGTAGGAAGGAAGTTCATAGGTGTGAGAAGTGTGCAGAAAATCATGAGACAAAGGAATGTGTAGTATTGGGGAAAGAAGCAGTATGTGCTAATTGTAGAGGTGGACATGGTGCTGGAGATCAGAAGTGTCCGGTGCGTGAGAGGCGGGTTGACGTTACCAGGGTTAGAGTAGTGCAGAGGTTGTTGTGTGCTGAGGCAGTGGAAAAAGTAGAAGAAGATGGATCAAGGGTGAGTGATCCTGAGAGGATCCCTGTGTAGATCTGTGCCAGCACAGAGGGATAGGTCAATGAGTGATACATGCTTCAGTAAAGATGGATTATTAGCGTTCATAGCTATGGTTACCAACTGTACAGCAGAGATGGAACGTAAGTCACAGAAAATAGATGTGGTGGCAGCGGCAGAGAAGTATTTTGAGGTGTGAGATTTGACTTCAGAAGAGTTACAGGGCGTGTTGAGAGGTGGTGTCCTCTCCTCGCAGGCCGTTGTCCTGAGGCAGGGCCGGAAAGGGTTAAATAGTGCAATAGGGTAGTGGGTTTTAATGAGTGTTGGATATTTCTTTTTAAATTTTCCATTTTGTGGATTAAATTATAATGGATTTACATCCCAGTCTAGTTGGTGGCGGTAATGGAACAAATTGGATGCCAACCGCAGTTAAAACTCTCCGAAGAAGAAGTTACATAGCAAGCGAGTCAAAGACAGTGAAGGCTAGCCAGCTAGTTTAACTAACATTTAGCTAAGCCCAATTAGCTAAACGTCTCAAAACTTCTCGAAAAAACAGTGATTAGCTAAGTCGTTATGGCAAATACAGACACATGCAGCTAACTGCATCAACCACGATGTGTGCTGATTCATAAAGCCCACTCAGCTGCTAAACCGCAGGCGCTGACTGAAGTTGTGGTGAGATAGCTAGCCAATGTAGTGATAATAGCGGAATAACTAAAATATCACAACGTTTACAAACAGTGTTAATAAAAAAAAAAAACATTTTCTCACATTTGTGCAACAACTTTCTGTCGGAATGCAGGGCTTCTCCAGTCGCTATCTGGTCCTGGGACCTCCATTGCGGACGTGTTCTTCTTCGTGTGAATTTCCGGCAGACTAGAGCCTGTGTTGCGTATTGCTGCCTTTCCCAGGTCGGAGTGCGGATTGCACATTTTGGTCATAAAAAAGGGAAAGTGTGAATGGGGAAATCTTAAATCGCACTACCGTATAATCCTGCACCTATCACTATCCCCCAAAACCCACCACCCCATCACACTACTTGGCCTTAAACAATCCTACACCAGGCTGTCGACCTGGGAGGATGGAACCCCTTCTCTCAACTTCCTGTAGATCTTCTGCACTAAAACCTCTCAACCAGTCTCTCTCTCACAGGGCATTTCAGATCCCCAGCTGCATGGGTGCACCCACAGTTGACACACAGTGCTTTCTCTATCCCAACTGTACATTCCCTCTGAATATGTCCTCCTGCACATTTCTCACATCTTGGGATCTCCCTTCTACACCCTGCTGCAACATGTCCGACTCCTTGGCACCTAAAGCACCGTAGAGGGTTCGGAACAGAATAGCAACTATAACCTAACCTAACCTCATCAGATAGAAACTCTGTGTCAAAGCTCAACAAGACAGACCGTTTATTCTCAGTCTCGCCATTGTCACTGAGTCTATGGATCACCAAATGGCGGGTGTCACAAACACCAGGAGTATTCTTTTGAATTTCATCCTTCTCTATACTCAACGGTACCCAATTGATCATCCCTTTGAGCGGTGCCCTGTTCACATTTTCATAAACTCATAGAATGTTTGTGAATTACGTATAGTAAGGCAATTGTGAACATTCTACAGCAATATAGAGTGGTAAAGCGGCTGTGCGTTTGGGCAATTAATAGACACCGCAGTAAATAAAACCTAATAAAAACACATGTCTTGCCCAAGAACGGAGTCTACGCAGGCCCGCCATCATTCACTTTGAACTGGACTGTGTGTTTACAGGAAGTAGCAACAGCGTGACATTAGATCATTAGAACGCATAACCCAAAAGCCACAAAATACACCTGAATGGATTTCTGCAAATATGTAAATACCACGGGAGTCCTCTTACATTTGGGAAATTCACAGTCCTATTGATCAAACAACCATGAAAAGGTAGGCTCTCTCCCTCAGTTGCCTATGCACATCAACAATATCAACAACTAATGCTAGCCAGAGCAAGATGAGCTAAAATCTAAAAAGGGAACATTAGATAAACCCTCTCAAACGTGTTCAGCCAGTTGGACGTCAAAATTGCACTAAAAAACTATGAGGAATAGTAGCAAGGAATAGTAGCCCTGCTCGTCCTTCTGCAGCTTGCCTGCCAATGCATGCTTATCCCAACCCAGGTTTTGACAACTGAATGGGAACTTACCTGCCCACCCATTTGATCGTTATCAAATACTTTTGATTGACAACTAAGAGATATGCTAACTGTTGATAAGTTTAGCATGACTAGCTAGCTAGCAAAGCGATTCAAATTTCTTTTCTCGCTAACTAAATGACACCTGCATCTCTAGCTGTAGCCACCCAAAAACAATATGAGGGGGATAAGGCGGTCACTCCTCCAATGACATGACATCCTCCTAGCAGCTAGCTAGCTAGCTAATGTCAGGCTTCGTGTTTTTAGCTTGCTAAATAAATAGCTAGCTACATAAATAGATACGCTAGCCCAGGGGAGTCAAAATCCATCAGCGCACAGGCCATATTGAAAATACACAACAAATTAGTGGGCCAAACATAGACAATTTGTTTTTACAAAAAAACATGCTACTGCAACCCAAACTGGCCATGTTTTATTAGAAAAAATATGGCCCTTTATAATGTCCAGTTATGTACATAGGATGCTGTGTATAGCATTTTGACTTATTAAAACAAAAGAGATAAATAATATTTGTCCAGCTTTGCTGCTATGCTTGCAGAGGTGCATAATATACTGCGACTCTAATCAAAAAGTATTTAAATACTCCAAATAATAAAAACATATCTATAGGTTGTTGTAACATCTAACTTTTTTTGTACTGCATGGATCACCGGTGCAGTTGAATGCAGCAATGCTGTCTGGTGCACTCAACATGTATTGTAGTCGAGTAGCCAGCCTGTAACAGCCTGACATTTATATGTTTCTCCTTTGCATGGTGCTTTGTTATAGTTTAGTTTTTGGTCATTCATTGTCCAGCTTTAAGCATTACTTTTGCATTACTTAAGCATTACTTTTGGGATAAGCATTACTTTTTTGGGACTACCATGTATTGGTGAATTATATCTATTCTGCCAACAATGCCATGGAATTTGATGTCAAAATATAAATTATTGTTCAAAAAGTTGGTTTTGAAGCATAAACTGGGTATTGTATATGTTTGACTGTTATTATGATGGTCTGTTTGTTTCATATCTGCAAAGTAGTTAAAACGCTGTCAGTTCCACTTTTTTATTTTATTTTATTTAACTAGGCAAGTCAGTTAAGAACAAATTATTATTTACATTGACGGCCTACTGGGAAACAGTGGGTTAACTGCCTTGTTCAGGGGCAAAACGTTAGATTTCTTTACCTTGTCAGCTCAGGGATTTGATCCAGCAAACTTTCAGTTACTGGCCCTACACCCTAATCACTAGGCTACCTGCCACTTTAACACATTTGCTGCCAGAAATGTGTTCATTTGCAGGTAGAAATGTGTTCAACATCCCCTGAAGTAGCTAGCAAGTTTCCAAGATAGCTACAGTAGTTGCCTTGCTAACCAAACAAACAGACTTGATAGTTTAGCTAACCAAACCATCAGTCCTAGCTTGCTATTATGCTAATTGAATTCAATAATGCCAATAATGTTTTCAATTCAACTTTTGCTTTCAAAAGTATCTCAAACATATAACATGTAAGAATGAACTATAGCCATTTAATTCTACCGTGCTGATATACGGTGCGTTACAGGGAAATAATGCACAGTCTAGAATGCCCTTCAAGCCTTTCAATCAGAAACGAGTATTCAACAACGCCATTGTATAAACATGAATAAAGTGAGAAAGTTAAATAGCTTCAGAGATACAGTCACTCAATTGAGGTTTTTCAGCCACTCCTACCATGGTGTGCTGACCCATTTTCATCTGCCCCATATCAACCATTGGCGCACCAGGTGGCCGAGGCCCCATACCGATGCCCCCTGGAACACCTGTGAGATTTGTCAGGGCATTCATGGGATCTGGAAGAGGGGAGACAATATGTACATTTACACATGGGCAGTGGCATATGTAGCTATGTAGATATTATTCTGAATGTCTTTTAGTAACATGTTTTGCATAATATCATAACAGGAGCTTCTGTTATGAGTGTGGGGATTTACTGCCGCTACCTAAGCTGCAGGAGACAGTCTTCTGTTTTTAGCTGTGAGGAATGGAAGAGGAAAAAGAGGAAGAATGCTTTAGATAGATAGATAGATAGATAGATAGATAGATAGATAGATAGATAGATAGATAGATAGATAGATAGATAGATAGATAGATAGATAGATAGGCACTTTATTGATCCCAGAGGGGGACATTTCTTTGTCAAGCAGCTACAACAACAAAATACAGGGCAGGTGCAAAATGCCACAACGAAAGTACACAAAAGACAGATACACGGTACATGATACATAGAGCGGCAGTATGGAAAAAGTATAGAAATACAAGATATCTGGAGTGCAAAAAAAGCTATAAAAAGACATTGCATAGTATGGGTGGTTGGCTGAATATGTACACTATACATTGGTGGATGTTGGATGGTTAACTATACTATACAGGTCGATGGCAGAGAAATACTTCAGTAGCTAAAAATGCATATGATATGAGCGAGGGTAATAATAGTTTACTTAATAGACAGACTGGCTAAATTAACAGGTAAGTGAATATTTTGCATGGTGGAGGTGAAATGGAAGTGTGTGAGGGCCAGTTAAGTGAAGTGGAAGGTGTGGTGAATAGGTTGGAGCCCGAGCCTTGCATCGATGGAAATGATAAAGAAGAATCAGGTCCAGTAGGAGTGAGATTTTTGGGGAAAGTAGATCCTTGCCTTTTGGCGGATCCATTTGTGGTTTCAGGGTGGGTGGAAAAGGAGTTGAGTTAGTTAAGGTAACACGGAGTGGGCTTGTGATATTTGTGTTTGTTTCTTCCAACCAGAGAGAGCAGGTGCTCCATGTCACGCAACTCGGGGCAAGATCTGTTTCTTTGCTTTGCTCTTATGAACAGGGCACCATTGAAAGGAGTGATTACTGGGGTAGCAGTAAATGTGAAGGTGGACCAACTGAAGGGGAAGATTCCTGGTGTTCTTGATGCTTGTTGTTTGGTGCGACGCAGACAGGGTGGCGTGTGGTGAGACAGAAGAGTCATTGTCTGTTCTTTTGAGTTTTGATGTTGAGTCTTTAACAGACATAGTGATGTTTGTGCCAAACCCATTACGTTGTTACAGGTGTCAAGCTTATGGGCATGTGGCAGCAGTGTGTATGTGAGAAGTGTGCAGAAAAGCAAGAGACAAAGGAATGTGTAGTACTGGGGAAAGAAGCGGTATGTGCTAATTGTAGGGGTGGACATGATGCTGGAGATTGGAAGTGTAGAGTGCGAGAGAAGCAGGTTGAGGTAGCCAGAGTCAGAGTAGTGCATTAGACGTTGTATGCTGAGGCCATTGGCATGGTGCAAGAGCAGATAGGGTCAAAGTAGTAGAATGGGGTAGTGGGTTAGCTGGAAGTTGAAACGAAGATGCTGGGAGTCAAGAAACAATACAAAACAAGAGTAGTGTCTGGACATGAAACACATTACCAATACTGCATGGGGAATCGAACTAAGGGAGTAACAGATTTTAAGTGCCTTGCTCAAGGTCACACCCACAGGTTTTTTTTCACCTTGTTTGCTTGCAGATTTGATCCCGTACTGGCCTAACACTCTGACCACTAGGCTACCTGCCAACCCTTAAAGTGGGGAGGATATAGGGCAGGTAATCAGTGAAATTATGGAGTCCAGGTGTGTCTCATGATGAGGCACAGGTGTGTGTAACGATGGTTTTAGGTGTGCGTAATGATGGTTGTCAGAGCCAGTGATAAGTAAACCGGAGAGGGAGAGTGAGAGTAGATGTGACAGAAGGGTGGTTATTTTGTATCAGAAAGGTTAATAGATGTATACTATAGTCCAGTTAGGGGCTGTAATGCACCACCATTAAACCCCACAGAAGAAGAATAGACTTACGTCCTGTCTAAGTTTTACATCCATTCAATAGCTGCTATATCTGCAACAATGTAGCTGTAATCTTCAAAGACTATTTAGATTAAGTTGATTTTAGTATTGATCAGTGATGGGAAGTGATGCACGTTTGATAAGACAAGTATTCAAAATAAAACTATTTTAGATCAAGGCAATCTAAATCAGTAGGCAGGATAATCCTTTCAATGGGGGTGAAATGTTGGCCTAGGCCAATGAATTTCAATGGGTCTACAAAGCTTTATATTCTAAGGATGTAACTGTGAGAGAAGAGGAACTAGATGTGCATTGTTTTACAAACATACTCCAGGTGCCATGGTTTAAAGCATCACCATGTAATTGGAATACATCTATATGCTGACATATCTGTAATGGTAGCTATAGTTTACGTTTTATTGTACAGTGAAATGGTTAGATTGCAAGCTCTACCTAACAGTGCAGAAATCAATAAAATAGCATATATATATATATACTTACACACTGGGGGCCAAAAGTTTGGAATATTACTCATTCAAGGGTTTTTCTTTATTTGCAAAAGTTTTACATTGTAGAATAAAAGTGAAGACAAACTATTACGTAACACATATGGAATCATGTAGTAACCAAAATTGACTTAAAAGTATTGACTGACCTTCATGTCTTAAAGTGATGATGGACTGTCGTTTCTCTTTGCTTATTTGAGCTGTTCTTGCCATAATATGGACTTGGTCTTTTACCATCTTCTGTATACCATCCCTACCTTGTCGCAACATAACTGATTGGCTCAAACGCATTACGAAGGAAAGAAATTCCCCAAATTAACTTTTAACAAGGCACACATGTTAATTGAAATGCATTCCAGGTGACTACCTCATGGAGCTGGTTGAGAGAATACCAAGAGTGTGCAAAGCTGTCATCAAGGCAAAGGGTGGCTACTTTGAAGAATCTCAAATACAAAATATATTGATGATTCCATATGTGTTAGTTAATGTGTCCAAACCTTTGACTGGTACTATACATTATATGCACACAAACACACTGAGTTTACTAAACATTAGGGTTGTCTTCCTAATATTGAGCTGCACCCCCTTTTGCCCTCAGTACAGACTCAATTTATCTGGGCATGGAATCTACAAGGTGTTGAAAGTATTCCACAGGGATGCTGGACAACGTGGACTCCAATGCTTCCCACAGTTGTGTCAAGTTGGCTGGATGTCCTTTGGGTGGTGGACCATTCTTGATACACACTGGAAACTGTTGAGCAGAAGCGTCACAGTTTTTGACACACTCAAACCTGTGCGACTGGCAGATACCCCGTTCAAAGGCACTTAAACATGTTGTCTTGTCCATTCACCCTCTGAATGGCACACATACACAATCCATTTCTCAAGGCTTGAAAATGGTGCTTTAACCTGTCTCCTCCCCTTCATCTACACTGATTGAAGTGGATTTAACAAGTGACATCAATAAGGGATCATAGCTTTCACCTGAATTCACCTGGTTAGTCTGTCATGGAAAGAGCAGGTGTTCCTAATGTTTTGTACAATCAGTGTATATACAAGAGAAATAAGAAATGAGAGGAATCTATATACAGGGGTAATGTTATATAAGATGTAAATGTTAACCCATGTTCATCCAAGTCTCTCCTCCTGGGGCCTCAGTCTATTCAGAATCTATTTCTGGATCCTGTGACCTCACTGTGGAAATAATGAAAGTTCTAAATAAAGGTTCATGATGGTTTCCATTACCCACTAGAGGGTGTTGAAATCGAGGAAACCAGGTGTCCTGCATTCCAGCAGTCACACAAACACAAAGATTACATCCCCCAAATAGCTAAAAGCATACATTTTGGCATTAACTTTTTAAACATCAATCACACAGTATATTGGGCTCCCGACTGGCACAGCGGTCTAAGGCGCTGCATCTCAGTGGAAGAGAGGCATCACTACAGTCCCCGGTTCGAATCCAGGCTGTGATTGGGAGTCCCATAGGGCGGTGCACAATTTTCCCAACGTCGTCCAGGTTTGGCCGGAGTAGGCCGTCATTGTGAATAAGAATTTGTTCTTAACTGACTTTTTATTTAACCTTGCCTAAGGTTAAATAACAAATGTAATATTGAATGGGTGATTTGTTTACTTGGAAAGGTGATGTATTTCAAAGGGACAAAGAAATACATCTGACTCTGATATGCATAGGCCTACAGTATATCCATCTTTGGTTGTCCTTACCAACACTTATGACTGCCATAGTAGCTGTTTTTTGTGTTTGTGTTTTATTGTTTTTACAGAATCGTTGGTCATTCCTGCATTTGATAGGGAAAAATACATCAAAATACACATTAAACCACACATCCACATACACAAATACCCTAGAGTATTCAACTCTTGCCTTACAAGGTCCGGAGCCTGCTGGTTTTCTGTTCTCTTCTACCTGATAATTAATTGCACCCAGGTCTAAATCAGTCCCTAATTAGAGGGGAACAATGAAAATACGCAGTGGAACTGTCTTTGAGGTCCAGAGTTGAGACTGAGGGCCCTAGAGGAAGCAATTCCTCAAATGTTAAAGTGCATTGGAGATCATTCCACACTTAAGGTGCAAAAAAAATAAAAGCAGATCAACTCATGAGTGGAGATCAAAGGGATGATGCATTTGTGTTTTTTTTCACTTTAACCTACTTTTGACTGAGCTGTGGTGCCTCCACCTGTGGGAGTTGTAATTTGGGTCATTCGGACCCACTTAACCTCCATGACCAAAGCCTTTTATTGCAATAGAAGGCTCTGCTCATCACCATCACGCACCCCTGCTGTAGTCATGTTGGTAAGTTCCTCAAGTGGACATTAAAATTAAACAAATTACTTAAAGGCATTTTTTGGGGGGACCATAATGCAGAAATTATAAATAAAAACACTAGAAATAAATCAGTAGGTTCTCAGAAATTCTGTAAATCCTTCCATATGGTATTTTCCATCTTGGTCAGTGAAGAGAACAAATGCAATGTGCAATTTGTATAAAGTAGCCTAGGTCTATACCTATAAAGTAGCCTAGGTCTATACCTATAAAGTAGCCTAGGCCTATACCTATAAAGTAGCCTAGGTCTATACCTATAAAGTAGCCTAGGTCTATACCTATAAAGTAGCCTAGGCCTATACCTATAAAGTAGCCTAGGTCTATACCTATAAAGTAGCCTAGGTCTATACCTATAAAGTAGCCTAGGTCTATACCTATAAAGTAGCCTAGGTCTATACCTATAAAGTAGCCTAGGTCTATACCTATAAAGTAGCCTAGGTCTATACCTATAAAGTAGCCTAGGTCTATACCTATAAAGTAGCCTAGGTCTATACCTATAAAGTAGCCTAGGTCTATACCTATAAAGTAGCCTAGGTCTATACCTATAAAGTAGCCTAGGTCTATACCTATAAAGTAGCCTAGGCCTATACCTATAAAGTAGCCTAGGTCTATACCTATAAAGTAGCCTAGGTCTATACCTATAAAGTAGCCTAGGTCTATACCTATAAAGTAGCCTAGGTCTATACCTATAAAGTAGCCTAGGTCTATACCTATAAAGTAGCCTAGGTCTATACCTATAAAGTAGCCTAGGTCTATACCTATAAAGTAGCCTAGGTCTATACCTATAAAGTAGCCTAGGTCTATACCTATAAAGTAGCCTAGGTCTATACCTATAAAGTAGCCTAGGTCTATACCTATAAAGTAGCCTAGGTCTATACCTATAAAGTAGCCTAGGTCTATACCTATAAAGTAGCCTAGGCCTATACCTATAAAGTAGCCTAGGTCTATACCTATAAAGTAGCCTAGGTCTATACCTATAAAGTAGCCTAGGTCTATACCTATAAAGTAGCCTAGGTCTATACCTATAAAGTAGCCTAGGTCTATACCTATAAAGTAGCCTAGGTCTATACCTATAAAGTAGCCTAGGTCTATACCTATAAAGTAGCCTAGGTCTATACCTATAAAGTAGCCTAGGCCTATACCTATAAAGTAGCCTAGGTCTATACCTATAAAGTAGCCTAGGTCTATACCTATAAAGTAGCCTAGGTCTATACCTATAAAGTAGCCTAGGTCTATACCTATAAAGTAGCCTAGGTCTATACCTATAAAGTAGCCTAGGTCTATACCTATAAAGTAGCCTAGGCCTATACCTATAAAGTAGCCTAGGTCTATACCTATAAAGTAGCCTAGGCCTATACCTATAAAGTAGCCTAGGTCTATACCTATAAAGTAGCCTAGGTCTATACCTATAAAGTAGCCTAGGTCTATACCTATAAAGTAGCCTAGGTCTATACCTATAAAGTAGCCTAGGCCTATACCTATAAAGTAGCCTAGGTCTATACCTATAAAGTAGCCTAGGTCTATACCTATAAAGTAGCCTAGGCCCATACCTATAAAGTAGCCTAGGTCTATACCTATAAAGTAGCCTAGGTCTATACCTATAAAGTAGCCTAGGTCTATACCTATAAAGTAGCCTAGGTCTATACCTATAAAGTAGCCTAGGTCTATACCTATAAAGTAGCCTAGGTCTATACCTATAAAGTAGCCTAGGTCTATACCTATAAAGTAGCCTAGGCCTATACCTATAAAGTAGCCTAGGCCTATACCTATAAAGTAGCCTAGGTCTATACCTATAAAGTAGCCTAGGTCTATACCTATAAAGTAGCCTAGGTCTATACCTATAAAGTAGCCTAGGCCCATACCTATAAAGTAGCCTAGGCCCATACCTATAAAGTAGCCTAGGTCTATACCTATAAAGTAGCCTAGGCCCATACCTATAAAGTAGCCTAGGTCTATACCTATAAAGTAGCCTAGGCCCATACCTATAAAGTAGCCTAGGTCTATACCTATAAAGTAGCCTAGGTCTATACCTATAAAGTAGCCTAGGTCTATACCTATAAAGTAGCCTAGGCCTATACCTATAAAGTAGCCTAGGCCTATACCTATAAAGTAGCCTAGGCCTATACCTATAAAGTAGCCTAGGCCTATACCTATAATCCAGAGAAGGCTGGTGGGAGGAGCTATAGGAGGACGGGCTCATTATAACGGCTGGAAATGAATCAATGGAAAAGTACCAAACATATGGAAACAATGTGTTTGACTCCGGTCCATCTATTCCATTCCAGCCATTAAAATGAGCCTGTCCTCCTATAGCTCCCCCCACCAGCCGCCTCTGGTGAAATCAGCAGATATTGTACATTCACATAAAAAACTCCTGATTGTTTTCATCCAATTTGTTGCACCAGTGAGCCTTTGCGGGAATGTGGGAATTGGCAGGCATTAGCAAGAACCAGTGGGTGCAAATCTATTAACATTCAGACTGTGTTGCAGTGATGAGACCAGACCAGCTGCAGTCTCTAGAGGTATGGACCCTGAAAACGTGTCTATTTCCAAACCAAGAGAGGAAGATTGAAACTCTGTCCTATGTGGTTGCCTCACAAAGTCTACAAAACAACATCTCATGCTAATATGAGTCCTAATGCCATGCATGTACTCATTTGTATTATGGTTTTTGGAGGGGTATTGGGTGGCAATGTTTCCTGCATTCAAATGCAGCCTGTCCATTTCTAGAATGTGGGGAGGCCCAAGTTGACGTGTCACGGTTCTGTGCCAGATGACACTTCAGAGGAGCTTGAATGGAGGGGAAGTTGAGGATCAACCGGAATTGAAAATAGGGAAATATGCTGCTGGTGACATTTATTAATGTGCAGACTGTATAGTAGATAGATAGATAGATAGATAGATAGATAGATAGATAGATAGATAGATAGATAGATAGATAGATAGATAGATAGATAGATAGATAGATAGATAGATAGATAGATAGATAGATAGATAGATAGATAGATAGATAGATAGATAGATAGATAGATAGGTACTTTATAGCATACACTAGGCTAATAATCTACTGTCATCTAAACAGTTGCCTGCACTGAAGATGTCTATATGGTCCACTAATACAGGACTAGTAATGTCCCAGTGCACTACTTTTGTAAAACAAAATACATACTAAATGTTTTTGAGTGTTTACCAGCATTTATAACTTGAGTTTGATAATTATCTGTACAAAACAGTTAATCTGATAATACTTGTGGAATATAAAAATACTTGCTTGATATATATTTTCCAGTTTCTTGAAATACTTTGCAAATGCAACGTATTTCTATGTGAAAACTGAAATGGTCTATTAATTCCTTTTCCATTTTAGTAGACACTTATCCAGAGCAACTTACTATCTACTTTGATGTGATTGATTTTTGTCTTTGCCTATAATTTTGAACCGTTTGATGTAAATGTTTGAGGACAGGGTTTTGTTCTTTATGGATTCTATTAAAATGACAATCGCAGAGAAATGGACAGGGCTTACCTTTCAAACTATTGACTCCTGCAAGATACTGTTCTTAATTATACCTTTTTTTTTACCAAAGGAGAAATTCTGAAAAATGCCCAAGCTACAGACATCTACTGTATATCGGTCCGCTAATACAAGTAAAGGCCCGGTTTAATACTTTTGTGAAAACAATTTTTTTTGCTAATAATATTTTTGTAATACTTTTTTTGCAGCACCTTACTTCTTAAAAAAATGGGGCGTAGATATGTTGACTTGAACCACAAGTCACCTTCTGACTCACAGCCCATTTGAAAACTAGACATTTTGTGTCTTCCTATGATTTGAACAGGATGTCCTCCTATGTGGTCAACATGATTGGAAGCAGGCTAAGAACCTGTTTTTACTTCCACTCATCACCAGTGGCGTTTTTCAAGCGATTACATAGGCCTAGGTCAACTAATAATAAAACCCACTGTGTCGTTTCAGATAGACATCTATTTCGTATGGGCAGCAATAGTGATTTTTTTTTTATTCTCAGAAACCCACAATGTATTTTGTTTGCGTCACTGACACGGGTGTTGGCCAAGCCAATTAGCGGGCGGGGTGTTTGAGCAGCGCTCTCTCGAGGCGTCAGTGACGTGCAGACAGCTTGGGAGCGCGCAGACCCGCCTTCTAGACGCCATTTTTCTGTCTCGGACTCAAATCAGGCTGGAGGTGTGGAGCCGAGTATAAACAAGGGCAAGAAAAATACTAGTGAGACCCTATTATTTAAAAAAAAAAATCAGAGGACAGAAACACCCTCAAGAAATTCTACAGTTTTGGGACTCTATGCAAGCATGGGAGCCGAGACACTCTTGTGAATTCATTTTGTGTGGAGACGTGTTGCAGGCCGCCATTTTTGTTACTGCCTAGAAAGTCTATCGGGAGTCAAGAAAAGGATTTAAAATATATTTCGTGCCTTACAGTTCGACCAAGAAGATACGAAGTAACAATTTGGGCTCCGGCGCACAGCTATTTGTAACATTGTATCGACATGGAGACTCGTTTAATCAAGTAGTGAGCCGACCTTTTCCGTTCTCATTGACTGACAGTGACTGGGGATACAATATATTGTTTGTTGAGATCGATGTTACATGTTTGCTTTTTTTCGGAAGAGGGAACGAAAAGAGGAACATTGATTGATCTTTGTTGCAGTCAGGCATTCTAGATGTGTATAGCTTCTCGTAGATTTAGACATTGAGAACTGGCATTTGACAATAAACGAAGAACCGTGATGCTTCAAAGTTGTCTCAAGCTATTCGCAGCCTGTCTCTGAAACGTCAGGTTACGTTTGTATTGGACTGAACCCTGCCCTGGATCTTCAAAATCAAATGGTCAAAATCGTGATCTAACTTATTTAGTTAACGACTTAATTTATTGTTTAAAATAATATATTTCTATTTTGTTCATAGAAGTACATTTTATTCAAATATGTCATCTGCACGGTTCGACTCATCGGACCGGTCCAGTTGGTATTTTGGGCCGGTGTCGAGACAGGAGGCACAGAATAGATTACAAGGACAAAGGCATGGCATGTTTTTGGTTCGGGATTCCTCGACTTGTCCTGGCGACTATGTGCTGTCAGTATCTGAAAATTCCAAAGTGTCCCACTATATAATCAACTCTTTGCCAAGCATGAGGTTCAAAATCGGTGACCAAGAATTCGAGCACCTCCCAGCGCTTTTGGAGTTCTACAAAATCCACTACCTGGATACGACTACACTGATAGAACCTGCACCCAGGTAAGGACCTGCCACAGGCTTTGTCTGCTGCCACATACCACTCAAAGGAATTCACCTAAAAGCTCTTACTTGGGCCTTAGGTTTTCAAAATCTTTAGAATTCCAATGATTTGACACATTTCCTGCTATGTGATGGATCTCTCAGAAACAGATTCTGAGGATTGTAATCCCATGTCAATCATCAGCGTTAGCAGTCTTTCACTTATTGAGTATTGACCGCATATAATGGCAGGCTAAGGCAAAAAACGAAATACTGGGAAATACTGATCTAGCCAGATTTCAATAGTTCAGCGGTAAAACGTTTGTTCATATTATATTGAAACAGTCGTGTGATAATCAATACTGAACAAAAATACACTACATGTCCAAAAGTATGTGTACACCTGCTCATCGAACATCTCATTAAAAAACATGGGCATTAATATGGAGTTGGTCCCCCATTGCTGCTTGGACATGCTTCCGTTCAGCCACAAGTGAATTAGTGAGGTCGAACACTGATGCTGGGGGATTAGGCCTGGCTCGCAGCGGCATTCCAATTCATCCCAAAGGTGTTCGATGGGGTTGATCAGGGCTCTGTGCAGGCCAGTGAAGTTCTTCCACACCAATCTCGACAAACCATTTCTGTATGGACCTTTCTTTGTGCACGGGGGCAATGTCATGCTGAAACAGGAAAGGGCCGTCCACAAAACTGTTGCCACAAATTTTGAAGCACAGAATTGTCTAGAATGTAATTGTATGCTGTAGTGTTAAGATTTCCCTTCACTGGAACAAAGGGGCTTGGCCCCAACCATGAAAAACAGCCCCAGACATTATTCCTCCTCCACCAAACTTTACAGTTGGCACTATGCATTTGGGCAGGTAGGGTTCTCCTGGCATCTGCCAAACACAGATTAGTCTGTCAGTGAAGTGTGAGTCATCACTCCAGAGAACTCTTTCCACTGCTCCATAGTCCAATGGCGGTGAGCTTTACACCACTGCAGCCGACGCTTGGCATTGCGCATTGTGCGGCTGCTCGTCCATGGAAACACATTTAATGAAGCTCCCGACGGAACCATTCTTGTGCTGACGTTGCTTCCAGAGGCAGTTTGGATTTGACAAACTGGCTTGTTGGAAAGGTGGCATCCTTTGACGGTGCCACGTTGATAGTCACTGCGCTCTTCAGTGAGGCCGTTCTACTGCCAATGTTTGTCTATGGGGATTGCATGATTGTGTGTTCATTTTTTTGGGGGGGGGGGCAAGTCGGTTAGGACATCTACTTTGCATGACGCAAGTAATTTTTCCAACTATTCTTTACAGATTATTTCAATTATAATTGATTATAATCACAATTCCAGTGGGCCAAAAGTTGACTGTGCCTTTAAACAGCTTGGAAAATTCCAGAAAATTATGTCATGGCTTTAGAAGCTTCTGATAGGTTAATTGACATAATTTGAGTCAATTGGAGGTGTACCTGTGGATGTATTTCAAGGCCTACCTTCAAACTCAGTGCCTCTTTGTTCGACATCATTGGGAAAAATAACATTTGTCGATTTCCACAAGTCTGGTTCATCCTTGGGAGCAATTTTCATCTGTACAAACAATAGTATGCAAGTATAAACACCATGGGACCACGCAGCCGTCATACCGCTCAGGAAGGAGATGCGTTCTGTCTCCTAGAGATTAATATACTTTGGTGCAAATCAATTCCAGAACAACAGCAAAGGACCTTGTGAAGATGCTGGAGGAAATGGGTACAAAAGTATCTACAGCCACAGTAAAACGAGTCCTATATCGACAACCTGAAAGGCCGCTCAGCAAGGAAGAAGCCACTGCTCCAAAACCGCCATATAAAAGCCAGACTACGGTTTGCAAATGCACATGGGGATGAAGATTGTGCTTTTTGGAGAAATGCCCTCTGGTCTGATGAAACCAAAATAGAACTGTCTGGCCATAATGACCATCGTTATGTTTGGAGGAAAAAGGGGGAGGCTTGCAAGCTGAAGAACACCATCCCAATCGTGAAGCACTGGGGTGGCAGCATCATCTTGTTGTGCGCTTTGCTGCAGGAGGGACTGGTGCACTTCACAAAATAGATGGCATTATGAGAAATGGAAATTATGTGGATATATTGAAGCAACATCTAAAGATATCATTCTGGAAGTTAAAGCTTGGTCTCAAATGGGTCTTCCAAATGGACAATGACCCCAAGCATACTTCCAAAGTTGTGGCAAAATGGCTTAAGGACAACAAAGTCAAGATATTGAAGTGGCCATCACAAAGCCCTGACCTCAATCCTATACAAAGTTTGTGGCTAGAACTGAAAAGGCGTGTGCGAGCAAGGAGGCCTACAAGCCTGACTCGGCTACACCAGTTCTGTAAGGAGGAATGGGCCAAAATTCACCCAACTTATTGTGGGAAGCTTGTGGAAGGCTACCCAAAATGTTTGACCCAACTTAAACAATTTATAGGCAATGATACCAAATACTAATTGAGTGTGTGTAAACTTCTGACCCACTGGGAATGTGATGAAAGAAATAATAGCTGAAATAAATAATTCTCTCTCCTATTATTCTGACATTTCACATTCTTAAAATAAAGGGGTGATCCTAACTGACCTAAGACAGGGAATTTTTACTAGGATTAAATGTCAGGAATTGTGAAAAACTGAGTTTAAATGTATTTGGCAAAGGTGTATGTAAACTTCCGACTTCAACTGTAGGTAGATAGATACTCTATTGATCCCAGAGGGGAAATTTCTTTGTCAAGCAGCTACGAACAACACAGGACAGGTGCAAATTGCCAGAACGAAATACATAAAAGACAGATACATGATACATAGTGTGGCAGTATGAAAAAGTATAAAAATACAAGAAGTCTGGACTGCAAAAAGCTATAAGGCATTGCATAGTATGAGTGAATGACTTAATATGTACACTATACATTGTTATAGAGTGTTAGGTGAAAACCTGATACAATTATGGTCAGTTGATATAAAATAATCTAATCTATGGACAAGGAATACAGATATGCATCTGTTGGTCACAGATACCTTAAAAAAAGATAACCAGTTAATATCTGGTGTGACCATTTTCCTGATGTAGCGCGACAAATCTCCTTCGTATAGAGGTGATCAGGCTGTTGATTGTGACCTATGGAATGGGGTCCCACTCCTCTTCAATCTCTGTGCAATGTTGCGGCATATTGGCGGGAACTGGAAAACACTGTTGTACACGTCGATCCAGCATCCCAAACACGCTCAATGGGTGACCATGTCTGGTGAGTATGCAGGCCATGGAAGTACTGTGATATTTTCATCATCCAGGAATTGTGTACAGATCCTTGCGACATGGGGCCATGCATTATCATGCTGAAACAGATGATGGCGGTGGATGAATAACACAACAATGGGCCTCAGGACCTCGTCACGGTATCTCTGTGCATTCAAATTGCCATCGATATAATGCAATTGTGTTCGTTGTCCGTAGCTTATGTCTTCCCATACCATAACCCCACCACCACCATGGGGCACTCTGTTCACAACGCTGTCATCAGCAAACCACTCGCCCACACGACACCATACACGTGGTCTGCGGTTGTGAGCATTAAATTGGTCGATAAATGAACATTAAGTTCTCTGGCAACAGTTCTGGTGAACATTCCTGCAGTGAGCACGCCAATTGCACACTCCCTCAACTTCAGATATCTGTGGCATTGTGTTGTGTGACAAAACAGAACAGCACAAGGTGCACCTGTGTAATGATCATGCTGTTTAATTGGCTTCTTCATATGCCACACCTGTCAGGTGGATGGATTATCTTGGCAATGGAGAAATTCTCACTAATAGGGATGTAAAACATTTGAGAGAAATTAGCTTTTTGTGCGTATGGAACATTTCGGGAATCTTTTTTCATCTCCCACTTTACATGTTGCATTTATATTTTTGTTTAGTGTACATGTTAATCTCTATTATGCTCACCCTCCTCTGGCCGTCTTCCTCCCCAGGTACCCTAACACAGCTCTAGGCACCAGCCCCATTCAGACGATGGGCGGACCAGAGGACAACCTGGAGTATGTGCGGACTCTGTATGACTTCACGGGCAGCGATGCTGAGGACCTGCCGTTTAAGAAGGGGGAGATCCTGATCATCCTGGAGAAGCCTGAAGAGCAGTGGTGGAGTGCCAAGAGCAAGGAGGGCCGCATGGGCATGATCCCAGTGCCGTATGTGGAGAAGCTGGTGCGACCCTCCCCTCACCCTGGCCAGCCCCCTCACGGCTCCCGCAACTCCAACAGCTATGGCATCCCCGAGCCGGCCCACGCTTACGCTCAGCCTCAGACCCCCTCGCCCCTTCCCCCTGGCACCCCCGGAGCGGTCATCACCCCCCTGCCCTCCATGCAGAACGGGCCAGTCATGGCTAAGGCCATCCAGAAACGAGTGCCCTGTGCCTATGACAAGACAGCCCTGGCTCTAGAGGTAGGAGTCTCTTACTATATGTCCCAGCATGGCTTGGTGAACGTAGGCCTCGAGGCCTAAATGCTCCCAGTTGTCCTCTATGCTCATAGTTCACTAGGTTGTGTAAATTTCATTAGATTTAATGAGCTTGTAATGTGAAATGTTTATTGTAGTTTGTCAGGAACTTAAGCCTGAAGGCACAGTTACACATTGGCTACACTAGGCCCAATAATAGACGAAAAGAGCCTAACGTTACTCCTTATAGTCCAAGGACATTATATGTTCTAATTAAAGGCCAATTTCTCTGGTTGCCGAAACAGCCAAATACTCCATCTAAACGTGAATCAATTCTTAATTGTGATACAGTTCTAGAAACATAAATCCCTCTACTTTTATATCACATCAAAAAAAATTCACTAATGCAAAATACACATTAACTGTACACTGTTTTAACCGGTTGTAACACAGTTGCAGCCAACAGTGTTTTTTTAGTGACAACACGTTTATGGCGTCCATCTTCCGTTTACACACAGGTATTCTGAGATGCAGATAGTTAATTAGCACAGGTAGTCCACTCTTTATACAGTCAGTTTTATGCAAACAAGCGCTGTAACATGGAAATATGGGAACTCTAACCCTATAAAGGTGTGTAGTACTTTGTGTGTATTCATTTTACCTTTTTTGTGATATGAAAGATATGTTCCTTATGTTTCCAAAACTGTACCGCAAGCGATGCGTGTTCATGTTTAAAGCAAGCTTTGGGGCTCTTAACAAAACTCCCCACTTCAGGAGATACTATCGTCAATAGGCACTAAAGCAGTTAGCGTCTGAGTGCTGTAAGTCTACACAGGCAGCCCAATACTGATATTTGTTCCACTAATTGGTCTTTTGACTAATCACTTTTCACATCAAAACTTTTCAGAGCTGATCAGATTGGTCAAAAGACCAATTAGAGAAAAAAAGATCAGAATTGTGCTGCCTGTGTAAACAAAGCCTATGTGCCAAATATTATGGATCAAGTAATTTAAAGACAGTTGAGGTGACGACAAAATATGCTTGCTGCATCAGAACTGTCTTGCATCCCTTATATTTAGCCAGGTTCTTCTCCTCCTTCTCTCCTGGCCAGTGGTATCAGTCTGTGTTGATTTTTCGAGAGGAAGTGCAAAGTAGTCAGCTTTCCGTGGAGTCGAAATGCTGAGTAATCAGTGGTGGCTGGTGTCTCAACTCTCTGTTTGTTAAGCTCACGCTCCAGGGGCTCCCGCTGTCCCAAAGATCACCCCTGAAGGACTGCACCCCACGGGGAGGCTAGGGCCTATGAAGTTCCCAAGTGGGTCTCTAAAGACACTAGAGTTTAACCTTTGGTCTGTGGTTTAACCATTGAAGTAAACTTGGACTTTATTCTCTGTAGACCTCTCGCTCTGAGAGAAGGTAGTCTCGAAAAACCCGACCCTAGGCAACACCGTGACTAGTGTCTTGTTTCAATGATGGACTCTTTTGGCATAGCGCAGGGATCGTCAACTGGCGGCAGGCAAGCCAAATTCGGCCAGAGTATGATTTTTATTTGACCGCCCAAAGGTTTCTTTTGTATTTATGTTTTTGGACATAGAAGACTGTAAAATCACTAGGAATAAATGTATTTTCACTCATAAATAAAGAGACATATGTCGTTGTGTACCAATTCAATCAAGGTTTGAAATGATTGTTTTTGTCAAATCCGGGATCTGTTCGTGATTCTTGAGTACAAATTATATATACTTGTGTTGTGGCTCAAGAAGAAAATGGCCCACAGCTGAGTCTAGTTGATGACCCTTGGCATAGAGGAACTACTTCACTGCCTTCTTCACTACTTCGTCCGCTTGAATAAAATATTAAAAAGTAGCTAACAAGCTGGAAATCACTGAGGTTATTTTGAATGAGTGCATTTTGCAAGTGGCTAGTTTGCATCAACAACCTTAACTAAAACAGCTGTAAAGGTTTTGCCTGCAAACTTTGGTTTTGAATCTTGACATTCTGGCATTTCTGCCTCGTGTTTTTTTTCTTTTTCTCCCTTATCTACGTAGGCAGTGACGTAGTTCCTCCCTGCCAAAAGAGTCCATCATTGAAACCAGTCACTGTTTTGCCTAGGGTTGGGTTTTAGGAGAGGGAGAGAGAGAATTCATTAATCGGTCAGAGGGGATGTGTTTTGTGCATCAGATCAGTTTGTTCTCATCATGTATCTACAAGAGCAGACGGAAGCTTAGCGCTTTAGATTTCCATTTGTCAGAGAGTCCGGAGTTGAGTTAACAGCACCACCTCAGCAAGGCTGACTAATGCCCCAGAACAAAGACCAATTCTAGTCAGTTAATATTACTGTAGCCTCCACCACCTTGGTTCCCCACTTTATGGGATTATTTGACACACAAACAAACATTACTATAATTCACTGTGATAATTTAGTGATAATTCTTCTTTCGGTGTGCATGTCACTTTATACATTTATTTTGGGATCCACCCCTGTAAATGTAATTTGCCTGATGACGTGTGAGTGGAGGAGGAGTCTCATTTCATACAAGTGCATTTTTTCGTCCACGTTCCCTTTCCTCGCCGCCTCTCCTCAATTACCTTTGACCTTTTTTTTCAAAAGTAGGTGAGAGGTGAAGGACAGGAGGTGAGCAAATGTAATTGAGAAAAAAGGTGTCGAACAGTGTCAAACGATTGTATTATTTATTTTGTGTTTTATTTTTTTTAAATGTTAACATTTATCTCAATGCGTAAACAACAGTTTTTTTCATATTCTCCTATGTTGTAGCTTAGACCCTATTTCACACATTCTGAGGTTTTTGTGTTGTGCCTGCTCGGTTGAGACATGACTTGCTTTTGAATACAGGGTGGGAGTAATTTCAGTCATAGAAATAAAATTCATAGAATGGATTTAACCCTTCATACCACTGCAATTTAGCTGGTTACACCATTTACATTTTAAAGACGACCACAAAGATGGACGCCGGTCCACCCACCATTGAATGTCAACTTAAATGGTCATTTCTATTCTATTATTTATGTTTCTATGATGTCAATAGGTTTCCTATGGAGGCTTGAAAAAAAATGACAAGATATGACACCCACCCTGTGTTCAAGAGTATGCTTTGTCTCAACCGATGGTGGGCACAACACAACCTTAGATGATGTAAAACAGGGTCTAATCTACAACATATAATAATCTGAGTTTAAGTGTTTTTAAATCATTGACGTTAAAGGTAAAACATGTATAAAACATCCAGAAATGTTATAATAATTTGACAACCCTGTTTGTAAGCTTTTAAATTATATCAATCTCAAACGTTTTTATCTTTTCCAGTGATGAAGACATGAATGTCTCATGGTATGCAAAATGGGCCAACTTTGAGCACATTTTCTGAGCACTTCAACAATGGGCAAAAATGCGCCGAATACAACCGGTGTAGACCTTACAGTGAAATGCTTACAATGCTGTTTTAAGAAGAAAAAAAAAGTCTTAAGTAAAAAATAACAAATCTAAAAGCAGCAGTAAAATAACAAAAGCCAGACTATATACAGGGGAGTATGGAAGGTTTTGTTCAAATCAAAAGGGGTGCTGTCAAAATGTCTCTGTCACTCAGAGTAGGTCATGGCCAACAGCAGAAACCTACAACTTAGAAGCAGGCTATTTTGGGATCGTCTGTTTCAGAAAATGGAACCTCAGTCATTATACAACATTTCATCTGAAAGGAGGATTATAAACTGGGTGGTTCGAGCCCTGAATCCTGATTTGACTGACAGCCGTAGTATATCGGTCGTATACCACGGGAACTACTAAATATTTATTTATTTTAAAATATTTAGTACCTCAGCTAAGGGCTGTGTCCAGGCACTCTGCTTTGCATTGTGCATAAGAACTGCCCTTATCCATGATATATTGACCATGTACCACAACCCCTCGGGCCTTATTGCTTAATTATAAACTGGGTGGTTTGAGCCCTGAATGCTGATTGGCTGTTTGTGGTATATGGCCAATATACCATGGCTGAGGGCTGTGTCCAGGCACTCTGCGATGCGTCATGCATAGAACAGCCCTTAGCCGTGGTATATTGGCCATATACCACACCCCCTCGTTCCTTATTGCTTAAATATACCCTGTGATATACCGCACCACCCACTCCCACAGACAGCTACTGAAATCTAGTTATTACCAGCCTAATGTTTGATTATTGAACATTTGCAAGGACCGTTCACAAGATGTTCAGTTTAGACTGTTGTATCATTACACAACAGGATCATTTCATATATATAGAAAGTGCAAGTAGCCTATACACTCAGTGTACAAAACATTACGAACACCTTCCTAATATTAAGTTCAACCCCATTTTGTCCTCAGAACGGCATCAATTCGCTGGGGCATGAACTCTACAAGGTGTCGAAAGCGTTCCACAGGGATGCTGGCCCATGTTGCCTCCAATGCTTCCCACAGTTGTGTCAAGTTCGCTGTACGTCCTTTGGGTGGTGGACCATTCTTGATACAGAAGGGAAACTGTTGAGTGTGAAAAACCCAGCAGCATTGCAGTTCTTTTCACACTCAAACTGGTGCGCCTGGCACCTACTACCATACCCTGTTCAAAGGCACTTCAATATTTTGGCATCAATAAGGGATTATAGCTTTCACCTGGTCAGTCTGTCCATGTTCCTAATGTTTTGTACACTCAGTGTACATTGGATACTACCCAGAGGTTATTCTGGACCCCATCACTTTGTCATCTTTTCAAAGTAGTCCGATTAGTTCTATTAAATGTAGAGTGCATCAATGTTCTTTCACTATGCAAGGCGCGCTTGCCTTGATTGCATCTTACAGAATTGAAGTTGAGGACTGGGACTGAAGGATTATGATTATGGATGGCACGTCTATATGACTTCAATGTCCTTCAAACCTCATTCTGATCCAATCATTATTCTACAACATCTAGAGCCTGCCCTCCACTTTCAGGTTTTAATCTTCCTCTTAACAATGCCAACTTCCCACATTTAATCCTGAGTGAATAGCATATGGTCTGTGCAGATTGGGGTCAAACACAGTGTCACAAAGCACCAGAGTTATGGCTTTCTGCTCAACCTGTCACAACCATATTTATTTCACCTTTATTTAACTAGGCAAGTCAGTTAAGAACAAATTATAATTTACAATGACTCCTACCCCGGCCTCCCCTAACCCGTAAAATGCTGGGCCAATTGTGTGCTGGCCTATGGGACTTCCGATCACGGCCTGTTGTGATACAGTGCAGGATTGAACCAGGGTCTGTAGTGACGCCTCTAGCACTGAGATGCAGTACCTTGGAGGGTTGGCAAGATCAATGAGTCTCAGTCAGTACTTTGTTAACGTGTGATGGATGCTCTTAGCACTTCTCTTTAAATTGTCCACCTCATTTGTCTGTGGAATTAAAGAAAACGCTTAACTCCATCTGTCCTTAATTTCTCCTCAGGTGGGTGATATAGTCAAAGTGATGAGGATGAACATCAGCGGTCAGTGGGAGGGAGAGGTGAATGGCCGGAGGGGTCTCTTCCCCTTCACCCATGTCAAAATAATGGACCCCCAGAATCCGGATGAGAGTGAATGACCTGGACCCCTACCAACCCTCCCTCCCCACAGTGACACTCAAAGCTGCTGGCTGTCTCCACCCTGCCCGCCAGTGTCACCACGGTTACGTGCTTGCCTGCTTGGGGCTGTGCCACAGCGCTCTTTGTTATCGTCACGCCAACCATTGTGCGGCTTTCTGACTGTTTACAGCTCTAGACTCAACTAAACTCCCCCATCTCCTACCTGGTTACAGGCTAGTCAGTGGTTTTTGCCTTTGTCCTTTCATTTCCAGACCATCGGTTGGTTGTGTGTGTGTGTTGCCATGGCTCCCATGATGCCATGTCTTTCCTGGTAATTTTTCATTTTATCTTTTGTTACATTTGAATACATTGGGATTTTTTTTAGAGCTTGCTTGGACTGTGTGTTTTGTGTTGTGGATGGAAAAAGAAAGATGTGACTGAACATCAAATGGACTGACTGAGGAGAACTCCAGGTGGGGCCTGAGGATAGAACCAGACAGTTAACTGTCTCTCGCCAAACAATCATTCACTGTCGGTACCTTAGCCACACACACACAGATTGACCATTACTTGTTGAGGGTGACGTGTGTGTGTGTGTCTCTCTCTCTTGACTGACACAAGCTGAGCTGACTGGGGCAGGAGGACAAGGCAGAGCCTGACAGAGGAGGACAAGCCCACATGGATTCTGCCTTGTGGAAAAGCATATAGCCTCAGTGACACAGACCTAGTTGACAGAGTTCCCTTATTTATGTTTTCCCCAGACTACATGTGAAATGGCCATATGTGAAAACATATATATTTTATTTAATTTGTGCCATAATTTCAGGAGTGCTGAGCGAGGCGTTGGTCGTATTATAAGTGCATGGCTGTGACCAGGCTATAGCCAATGTTGTAAGAGGACTTATAAATTCTGTTAAGGTCTAAGGGCTTTTCTATGAGACGGATGCCTCCTGCATCCAATGATATGGGTCACAGGAGGTGAGCAAAGGTTGCAGCCAGCCAATGACACCCCATCAATGCCTTTCACTGAAAATGCAACTTTAGTACAAGCAATCCTTCCGTTTTCTCCCCAGGTTCCCGAAGGTGGTGATTGGTTACACCCCTGACCCTCATCTCTAGCCAGTGTTGACTGTCGAGCACAGGACCTGAGGGGAGAACTTGGTTGTCTTTGGTTATGTCTGACTGCCGTTGTGATGCCAGAGCTGTCCTGCTCTCTGGTGTGTGTGTGTTGATAAAATGCTCCGTTAGATCTCTGCTGTAACGAAGAAGACTTACCCTTATTGTTGTCTCTCCCCTAGTGCTTTCCCTCAATCCCCCTGAGCTTTTTCATTGGGTAGAGTAATACCATTGTACAACTATCAATTGTGTCCTTACTGTACTTTTTTTGTTGAATTGAGAATTTTGTATATTTGTTTAAATAACCTTGTAAACAATTAGACTGAAGGTGACTTTTTTGAAAGGGAAGAACAATGCCTGCTGGTGGCCTCTGCATGACCTATTGGCATTGAGGTTTCTCTTCCAGGTCAAATGCTGCTTTGTGTCATTTAAAATGTCCTCATTAAAATATTAGACTTGTTTTTTTTTTTTTTATGGCATCTGTGGAATCAATGTAGTTTGGTTTACCTTGTCCAACCTCCATATTAAACCCTCTGATTAAGCAATACACCAATTTTAATTCACATGTTAGTTAGGTAAACATGTTTTTATCAATGTGCTTTGTAAAGGCATTAACAGTATTACTGTGCTTTTTCCCCCTCATGTTTTAGAACTCCTCCATGTTGTCTTCTTAATTCAAAATAAAAAAATTGTGCCTTTTTATTTTCTTATACCATTTACATGTGTTAATATTTTCCATGGTTAACACCTGTGCTGGTATGGCCCTTTATGTACAGAACAAGTAAATAAAATTAATGTCTACTTCTTTAAGTTGCTCTGACCTCTTTACTATGAGGGGAATGAGTGCCCCAAATAAGTATCTTCTGCTCTGAACAAATAGGGGGAAATGTGTCCGGTAAAGGGCAGTAAGTAGGTGGATGGGATGTTTTGCAGCAGGACTGACTGTGTATCTGGAGCAGGGGACAGTTTCTCTCCATCTCTGCTTAATTTCTATCAGTTCTAGTTTTGATTGTGGCTGCGCCCAGGAGAAAGGAAGCAATTAATGAATGTTAATGAAGAGCTAATAAAAGAAAGCTTGCACACACAACGCTGACCTAGAGAGAGAGAGGGAGAAAAACTCCAAGGGCAAGGTTTAGTCTAATTCTCTTTTCACATCAGGTATCCCTCTCACTATTATTGGGGTAAAGTCTTTTGGACAAATGTGACTTGTTTCAGGAAGCTAGGTGAATATTCAATGTTCATGCAGGTCTACTACATCAAATGTAATCCAAGATTTCAGTTGAATAGGGTACACCTGGGAAGCAATGCTCAGTTGATTTAATATCAGCTTAGTTTTACACTATCTTGACAGGTATTTGTAAGGTCTACTTGGTGAGAAAGAAGAGAGTGTTATGTGCTGGAGGAGGGGAAAGGAGATGGGATGGAGGGCAGTGCTTAAGTTCTCTGGCCTGTTGGTATGCAAACCAGATGGCACCCAGCCTCGACTAGGCTATTCAGGAAGAATGTCCAACAAGCCACATGATAAAGTAACATGCCATCCAAATTGTATAACTGCCTTAATTTTGCTGGACCACAGGAAGTGTAGCTGCTACCTTGGCAGCAGCTAATGGGTATCCTTAATAAATATAAAAATACAAATAGTATGGTCTTGTATATGGAGATTACATTACACAACTGGAGGTGACATCTGCCCTGCATATCTACGTCTATATCTGTGGATGACTCCTTGAACTAGAAAGCCATACTACATTGGAGAGCCTCTGCGTCTAGCAGCCTAGGTGGTATATTATACTCTGAGCTCTGAGTATGTAATCTCCAGCCACTGCAGCCCGGCAGACTGGGGGCCTACAGATGCTCGCAATGATGCACAAGAACAGGTGCATACGAGCGCTCGACTGCGGCCAACTCTGGGGTTACCACTGCAGCCGGGTGTCTCGCGGACAAAGTGGCACTGCACTGGCGGCGATATAAATAAGGCCATTACATAACTGTCTCTGGGCCCATATGCTTCTGAAACAAATGGTACAGTAGCCTACTGTGTTCTAGATTTAACAACTGCATACAAATACCACAGGAAAAGTGATTACTCAGAAGAAGGCGTTGTTTTGCGCCAAATTCGAAGCAGTTGTGTGCCTCTCCCTCAGCCTCCACTATTGCACCTTACTTTTACAGGTATGGGCCCCCATTTAATGGCATGGGTCTCTACCCGCTGTCCCTCCTCAGCCAAGCAGGTGCATGTAGACTACCCCACATTCTCACCCTTGCCACCAAAAAGCTGAAACAGTCCACTGCAGTCTACGCTATTGTAAGGGCTGATATATGTTTAGCTAATGAATATGTTAATCTACAACGAGTTATTAAGTGAATGTATTGTGTGATCATAGATCTTTAGAACTGCTGTAGGTTTGGGTGTGGGGGAGCTATGTGGAAGGAATGTGCTAGCTGGGGGTTTCACGAGAGAACTGTATTTTGTTGTAATATGAAGCTAGGACATCTACTGAGAGGACCACTGCTTCCGTCAACTGGATTGCGTCACGAGGCTGGGACCAGCCTGCACGCCAACGATAGGCTGAGTAAGTTTAAACCACCCTCAGCCTCTACTCCGACAGGCCAGCAAGGAGCGGTAACTATTCTGTCGGAGTATTTAACGAAGAACAAAGGATAGGGGCGCTTCTCTTCTCTAGCGCTGCTGACTGTTTGCTCACTCACTCTCGCGCTCTTGCTCTCTCTCTCTCGCTCTCTCTCTCTCTCTCTTCTCTGGCCCTGCTTGCCCTGCGTGGTGTCACAGTGAGCCTGTATATACGAACTTCATATTTACCATTTAAGGGTTTGCTAGAATAAAATACATAGATGATTTAACCGGCGTAGTAATCCTTTTGTTCCAATACCAGATTTGAATTGACGCGACCTTAACACTATCCTGCATCATTGTCCTGTACAGCATCAATGATCACGTCTACATGCACACCAATATCTCGTTATTATTCAGCATACTCATGTAATCTGTTTTTGAGTTGACGCATATAAATATCATATCCCGTTTACAATAACACGAAAATGCTTGTATCCCGGTTATGAGAAACACGGATTAGATGCCTGGGATATGCTGATCTTAGATGAGTTATTGTGGCATGGACCTTATCCCGTTTACAGTTTTTTGTTGTTGCGGTCTGCACATGCTCAGTTTTGCATGTGATAATGTTTTCATCTGATTGTCAAACCAATCACAAAAAGTAAGCTATACCTGCACACTTCAATCCACCATAATAATGTATTTTGCTGATACACTGTACTGGATCGTATAGCCTACTGGCTTAGGCTACCTTCACCACTAATTTAGATATGTTTCTGCATATAATCTCCAACATTTGGTAGGTCATTTGTTTGTCAACTATAGTTAGAAACATGCTGCTCCTCTTCTGTCATAACGTTGCCCCAGAAGACTAAATGAAGTAGTGCTTACCAGAATAATGTCTTACATCAATAGAATGGATGCGTTAGTAATCTAGTTAACACCTGTAAAGTTGTCTGTTTCATTTAGGCACCGGGGAGAAGGTCTGAGGTCTTGAGCGCTCTGGAGCAGGTGTTCATCAAGGATCTCTCTGTACTTTGATCTGTTCATTTTTCCCTCGATACTGACTAGTCTCCTAGTCCCTGCTGCTGAAAACATCCCCACAGTAGGATGCTGCCACTACCATGCTTCACCATAGGGTGGGTGCCAGGTTTCCTCCAGACGTGATGCTTGGCATTCAGGCCAAAGTGTTACATTTTGGTTTAATCAGACCAGAGAATCTTGTTTCTCATGGATTGAGAGTCCTTTAGGTGCCTTTTGGCAAAATCCAAGCGGGCTGTCATGTGCCTTTTACTGAGAAGTGGCTTCCGTCTGGCCACTCTACCATAATGGCCTGATTGGTGGAGTGCTGCAGAGATGGTTGTCCTTCTGGAAGGTTCTCCCATCTCCTCAGAGGAACTCTGGAGCTCTGTCAAAGTGACCATTGGTTTCTTGTTCACCTCCCTGATCAAGGCCCTTCTCCCCCGATTGCTCACTTTGCTCTAGGAAGAGACTTGGTGGTTCCAAACTTCTTCCATTTAAGAATGATGGAGGCCACTGTGTTCTTGGGGAACTTCAATGCTGCAGACTTTTTGGGGTACCCTTCCCCAGATCTGTGCCTTGACACAATCCTGTCTCAGAGCTCTACGGAAAATTCCTTTGACCTCATAGCTTGGTTTTTGCTCTGACATGCACTGTCAATTATGGGACCTTACATAGAAAGGTGTCATTTTGTTTATGTTGAGGGAGAGGTTCCTGGCACCACTCCGCCAGGGCCCTCATCTCCTCCCTGTAGGCTGTCTCATCATTGTTGGTAATCAGGCCTACTACTGTTGTGTCGTCTGCAAATTTGAGTTGGAGGCGTGCTTGGCCACGCGGTCATGGGTGAACAGGGAGTACAGCAGGGAGCTGAGCACGCACCAATGTGGGGCCCCTGTATTGAGGATCATTGAAGTGGAGGTGTTGTTTCCTACCTTCACCACCTGCTGGTGGCCTGTCAAGAAGTCCAGGAACCAGTTGCACAGGGCGGGGTTCAGACCCAGGGCCCCAAGCTAAATGATGAGCTTGTAGGGTACTATGATGAAGGCTGAGCTGTAGTCAATGAATTCTTACATAGGTATTTCTCTTGTCCAGATGTGATATAATCCTTAACTAACCTCCCAAAGCACTTCATGATGACAGAAGTGAGTGCTACAGGACAATTTTCTTGAGCACAGAAACAATGGTGGCCATCTTGAAGCCAGGGGGGACAGCAGTCACCGCATCTCCCCTCTGGTCCATCCATTTGTCCTGTCTGGGGAGATGAATCCAAATTTCTCCTTGGTTAACTTGATCAAATTCAACAGAAAGCACGGAAGGAATGATGGGTCTATTTTTTGACAGTTTTGATTAGCCACGGTGAGCTGAACCGCTCAGGCTCTTTTCAGGCTAGGTACAGCTAAAACTGATTTTTTCATTGGCACAATGAGACCTGGAAATGGCCACAACCACTGTCTGTAATCAGGCAGCTGTCACTCACAATCCTCGCACGGGCTTCAGTCCAATTATACTTTTCTACCCAGTTTATCTTCTGTGAATACGTTTTCAGGGCTTTTGTGCAATTTAGCTTAGGCTAATATAAAATACAATAATTTCCAAATGATTCATGAGTATTTAATTTAATTGTTTGGATAGGAATACATTGTATGCATTGCATTGCTGCTCTTGACATTACAAAATAGTTTTGACCACTTTTTAGAGTTTTTTAACCATTCCATGTAACCTTTGATTTTCCTGAATGAACTAACACTATCTAACTCATCTGCTCTCAGGTATAATTGCAACCGTCTCCACAGTATGTAGGAAGACGAGTGGACTTGGAGCTTTGCGATAGGCCCACTGACCCTGGCCATGTGTAGAGCATGCTTCCAGAAGCCCTATGGCCTAGTTGCAGGCGGTCTCTCTCTCTGTTAAATATTTACAGCACAGACGATTTCTGCCATGAAAACCAGGCCAGCCTTATGATCATCTCTCTCTCTCTCCCCTACTCTCTTTCGTCAGGGCTAGATTTTACAGAGGTAAAGAGTAATCTTGGTGCCATGTCCACCTGTACCCTGCGTTGCCAAGCGTCCTATGACAATGACAGACTTACATGTGTCCCTGTGCTGTCCTTCTGTGGGAGTGAAGGACTCACCTCTGTGTCCCTCTGTATCTCTCCTTCCTGCAGTGTCTCCTGGGAAATATTGACTTCCCTTGGATCACTTACGGCTTGTGTGAAAAGAGTTGTAATGTTCACCACATTTATGATAAAGATAAATATTTCTATATGGGAATATGAGTTGATTCTGAATCATGTTTATTTTGAATATCATGGCTTCCTTTCCTACTGGGCAAATCAACATTGTTCCCACATTTCAATCAAACATTAAATGTGATGACGTTGAATCAATGTGGGAAACTAATTGGATTTGGGAAAAGTCATCAATGTAAGGGAATTTTGTATTTCTTTAACCTAAATCAAGTGACATGGTGAAATATTTTGTTTATTTCACATTGAATTAACTTTCGTTGACTACTCAACCAAATGTAAATCAAAACTAGATGTTGAACTGACGTCTGTACCCAGTGGGTTGTGATATTCAGATCTCAGTTATCATAACTTTAATGAGTAAACACACAAACATACACACATCACATGCATCATACAAGCATGAACGCCCACAAACCTTTGAAGGCAGTTCATATGGAGCACCAGCACAGCAGGAGAGCAGGCTCAGTCCAT
Organism: Thymallus thymallus; assembly: GCA_023634145.1. Taxonomy (NCBI): domain Eukaryota; kingdom Metazoa; phylum Chordata; class Actinopteri; order Salmoniformes; family Salmonidae; genus Thymallus; species Thymallus thymallus. Next base: position 34,013,248 of record CM042403.1, on the reverse strand, counting down.
TGAGCCCAGTATATAGCGTGACATAGCCTTCTGTTCTTTCAGCTGAATACGACGGCAGGCCTGAATAGACTGGGAACAGCAAATGGCACACGCTCCACTTGACACACATGTCCATAGCAGAGAACAAGTTCAAAGAACACACTTTAAGATATCTTTGTTTGGACTTAATGCACAAAGATCATAGACTTTTCACCTCTGAAACTTTTCTGAAATGTCACAAGTATCTTTGTTCACAGTGTGAAAGCCCGCTCCTTCGCTTTGTGAGTCTGAGTCAGCTATTCTGATCTGATCATCAGATCAGCTTCATTGTCCAAACTCAAGTTCTGGCTCCAGCTCCACTCTGCTGCTATGTTGCCATGGTGATAAACACTGCGTTGGGGGGTGCCCTGGTCTGAGGTCAGCGTTTGACTGGTGAGGAAGGGCAGGTGGTGAGGAAAGTACGATCCAGAGTACTGTCCTGTACCACCCTCACCCCACTGAGCCATGCCCTGGTCAGTGGAGTAGTGGCTGTAGAGGGGGTAACTGTAACCCAGGTGCCCAGGGTAGCTTTTGGAGGACATGGGCAGATGGACCGGGGACATTCTGTAGTCCTGGGGCATGGCTGGAGCCAAGGTGTTGTGGTGGTGAGATTGACCCATGTCCCTGACAGGGCCAGTTCTGGTAGTCTTGTGTCCAGGGACAGTGGCTACATCTGGGACGTGAGACTCGTAGCTGCGTCTGCCTTCGCCATCCTCCATTATAGAGGAGGGAGAGGGAAGTCTGCCATACTCAACCGATCTGGAGAGAATGAGAAATATGGAGCAGGTTACTGATATGAATTGTTAGTTGTTGTTGCCATCATGACATCAACCCACAAATGAAATCTGACTCTGACTCTCTCTTACTGTATTTTTTGATGCACAGTATGGAGGTGTGCACTTCCTGCATCATAGATGTACAGTATGGAGGTGTGCACTTCCTGCATCATAGATGTACAGTATGGAGGTGTGCACTTCCTGCATCATAGATGTACAGTATGGAGGTGTGCACTTCCTGCATCATAGATGTACAGTATGGAGGTGTACACTTCCTGCATCATAGATGTACAGTATGGAGGTGTGCACTTCCTGCATCATAGATGTACAGTATGGAGGTGTACACTTCCTGCATCATAGATGGCCTTTTAAGCATAGCCCTGAGTCACTGAGTTTTCTATTGGCATAATGTATCACATCCAGCCGTGATTGGGAGTCCCATGGGGCGGCGCACAATTGGCCCAGCGTCGTCCAGGTTTGGCCGGGGTAGGCCGTCATTGTAAATAAGAATTTGTTCTTAATTGACTAGTTCAATAAAGGTTTTATGAAAAAAAAAAAATGGGTGCTGTTTCTGCATATGTCAGGTCTCGTGTGGGTGTAGGCTGTTAGGGTAACTCTCTAAATGGGGATTCACCTGTCTGTGTAGTGTGTCAGCCTTGGGTTTCCCCCCCAAAAAACGGAAGTCAAGGTGTGATTTACAACATGTGTGTGTGTCCCTGGTGGCTGTACAGTACCTGTATGGTTGGTAGGACATAGATGCAGGGCCAGGCACCATCTGCTCCTCAGTGCTGTATTCCTGTCTGTGGTCGTAGAGCCCCGGTAGTTCAGTGTGCAGGCTGTGGCTCTGGGACGGGTCCTGTTTCAAGGCCCAGGGGGACAAGGACAGGAGATCCTCCTTATCCGAAACCATGTTCTCTGTGGCTCCCAGGGTCATCCTCTGTTCTGCTGGCTCACAGTCTAATTTCGCCCTCTGGAGGTCTGTAAAGGAAAAGGTTTTGCATCAACTAGACTACCAATAGGCCTATGATCTGGCAACCATTTACATCATAACAATGTCATAAATTGTTGAGAAATAAATATGTTTCTATTGATTGGTACCTGGAGGACTTTTGTTTCCTGGATCTTTGTCTTTTTTGGCTTTCTTTGTAGCATTCCCAGGACTTTTGTTGGATCGATACCTAGAGGGAAAAAATGACATGTAAAATGCTATCTCTTGTATTCTCACACGCACAAAGTGTTATAATTCTAATAACTCATACCTCTTGCTATGAGTACGGGTGTTCTCCCCCTTGAATCCCTTAGCAAAAGGGTTGTGGTCAATCTTCAGTTTAGCGATCTGAAAGCAGGAGTAGAGATGAATTTTATTATAATTTTTTTGTACCTTTATTTAAGACGTCAAATTAGGTTACACTCATTCCCGAAAAGTGATTTATGCGGGTGTGCCGTTTGTATGTGAGTTTGTAGTCAGACCTTGGTGTTCTGGTAGGCAGTGACTGCAGTGAAGGAGGTCTCAGGGAAGGAGAAGGAATGGAAGTGTCCCCAGCGCATACTGTACAGACTGTCAGCCTGGACCACAGAGAAGCGTGGGATGTAGCGATGCATAGAGTGTAGGATGATCTGGGGACAGAACAGATACAACACAGGTTACAGTCAACTAACAGCATTGTTTATAGATAGTACAACTGTATTCTCTCAGACTGAGGGGCTGGGGATCCAGTAGAGAAGGAGATGGGTTTACTGTATTCTCTCAGACTGAGGGGCTGGGGATCCAGTAGAGAAGGAGATGGGTTTACTGTATTCTCTCAGACTGAGGGGCTGGGGATCCAGTAGAGAAGGAGATGGGTTTACTGTATACTCAGACTGAGGGGCTGGGGATCCAGTAGAGAAGGAGATGGGTTTACTGTATTCTCTCAGACTGAGGGGCTGGGGATCCAGTAGAGAAGGAGATGGGTTTACTGTATTCTCTCAGACTGAGGGGCTGGGGATCCAGTAGAGAAGGAGATGGGTTTACTGTATACACTCAGACTGTGAGGCTGGGGATCCAGTAGAGAAGGAGATGGGTTTACTGTATTCTCTCAGACTGAGGGGCTGGGGATCCAGTAGAGAAGGAGATGGGTTTACTGTATACACTCAGACTGTGAGGCTGGGGATCCAGTAGAGAAGGAGATGGGTTTACTGTATTCTCTCAGACTGAGGGGCTGGGGATCCAGTAGAGAAGGAGATGGGTTTACTGTATTCTCTCAGACTGAGGGGCTGGGGATCCAGTAGAGAAGGAGATGGGTTTACTGTATACACTCAGACTGTGAGGCTGGGGATCCAGTAGAGAAGGAGATGGGTTTACTGTATTCTCTCAGACTGAGGGGCTGGGGATCCAGTAGAGAAGGAGATGGGTTTACTGTATTCTCTCAGACTGAGGGGCTGGGGATCCAGTAGAGAAGGAGATGGGTTTACTGTATTCTCTCAGACTGAGGGGCTGGGGATCCAGTAGAGAAGGAGATGGGTTTACTGTATTCTCTCAGACTGAGGGGCTGGGGATCCAGTAGAGAAGGAGATGGGTTTACTGTATTCTCTCAGACTGAGGGGCTGGGGATCCAGTAGAGAAGGAGATGGGTTTACTGTATACTCAGACTGAGGGGCTGGGGATCCAGTAGAGAAGGAGATGGGTTTACTGTATTCTCTCAGACTGAGGGGCTGGGGATCCAGTAGAGAAGGATATGGGTTTACTGTATTCTCTCAGACTGAGGGGCTGGGGATCCAGTAGAGAAGGAGATGGGTTTACCGTATTCTCTCAGACTGAGGGGCTGGGGATCCAGTAGAGAAGGAGATGGGTTTACTGTATTCTCTCAGACTGAGGGGCTGGGGATCCAGTAGAGAAGGAGATGGGTTTACTGTATTCTCTCAGACTGAGGGGCTGGGGATCCAGTAGAGAAGGAGATGGGTTTACTGTATTCTCTCAGACTGAGGGGCTGGGGATCCAGTAGAGAAGGAGATGGGTTTACTGTATACACTCAGACTGAGGGGCTGGGGATCCAGTAGAGAAGGAGATGGGTTTACTTACATGGCCGTGCTGGTCCAGAGTATTGTTGGTGAGTTTGAGCTTGAGGAAGGACACAGATTGCTTCATCCAGTAGGACCCCGGGGCGGGGGAGTCTGGATGCACGTACGTCCGACAGGGGAGCTGGGGCTCGGCTTTCCCAGCCATGTCCCACTGGCCCTTATTCCACTACAGAGACAGAGAGCAGGGGGGAGGGGATGGGGTTTACCCAGGTGTGAAACAAACTCCAAGACAAGACTCAACATGTAGACACTCCACAAAAACTCCCATACCATCAGTTTCTGCAGTGAGATATGTAAGGAATATGTGGTGCATATTAGTACATGCTTCAGTAGTATACTGTAGGTATGTACAGTACATCACTGCATATAATCGACCAACATATATACATTAACTACTATAACAAAGGGGAAACTCTCTCTCGATGGAACCATTTGGTTAAAAAAAAAACAGTGCACTGAGGGGAGGGCCAGTGGATGCATGGAGAGGTGATTGCTCCCTATTCACTTTGATTGGAGTGGGGGGAGGGGGAGGTGGGGTGCTAAATGGCTGGAAAAACAGGAAGTATTAATGGTCTTTGATATGCAGTGTGTGGGCGGGTCATCGTCTGGACTACATGCAGACTGACTGTGGGGGTTCAACTCAATCTTCTTATGTTTCCTTTCAGAACAATGCCTGACTATATTCCAAACAGTGACACATGTGGCTTATCAATAGGACCTCTCCCAATAGAAATGTATTGCAATGTGTGTTTAAGACATGATATATGAGGAATTATAGAAAGATGGTAGACGATGTTCTTACCCTGTATCTGAAGTTGTCCACTGGAACCACATCCACCATGAGGACATAGTTGGCATAGGGTTGGAGTCCAGATAGACTGACGTTGCAGTGGGGAAACATCCTCCTGTTCCCACACAAATAGTACTATGCTCTCAATAACTGACCACAACCCTCTGCTCTCTCAGAAAAGCATTCTAGCAGCAGAAACAGTTGCACGGCATTGCTAAAGCTACAGAATTGCGGGTGAAAAGTACTCCTCAGTGCACACACTTTCATTTTGTTTTTGAAGATTTACATATCAGAAATTAATTGGACACACTTATTTGGAGATGGCACCAGCCATGATGATATTGATTGATTTGACAACAACAACAGTATCTTACCGGCCATGTTTGGTGATGATCATCTCAGTCGCTAGGTTGTGGAAGGACTTCCAGAGGTCAGACTTCTCCAGGGTCATCCTGACGTTTCCCTGGTGGAAGGGGTCAGCTGTAAGAGGGGACGGGGCCATCATGTTGCTGTTGCTCTCCTGCCAGACCACTGACTCACTAATCTAGTAAAGGTTGAAGTGATGCTTACCAGATATATGCTGCATTGCTTGCACAGTCCACTACAATGGCCAAAGAGAATATCAAGATCAAATCCCTTATCCAAATCTGTGTGCTGATCTCGCTAGAATCACACCCATATCACTGTGAGAATACTATGAGAGGGGCTGTGGACTTAGCGGTGGCCCTTGGATTATGGAAAGTGTAGTATCAATCTCTTCTTCTACTTCTTCTTCTTCTTAGTAGTATTGACCTCAAAACTTTCCTATCTGTATCCTCAGCTTGTGGAGTTAGAGTGACTGACCTCTGGAGTTCATTAGTGAGCCCAGAAGGGGGAGGGCCTGTGAGGATAAAGTAGGTGTGGTTACAGCAGAGTGGTGTGGGGGGCCTTTGCCTGGTTTCTAATCTTTGAATGTCCCATCAGGCGAGGGGGTGGGCACACGGTGGTGTTGTGCAGAGATAGCTGCCTGAACATTACCTTTTATTTTGAGAAAGGTCTATACCTTTTGTTTTCAAACTGCAAATGCATCCAACAAGTTTGTAGAGTCACAAGCTTGATGTAGTCATTGCATGCTAAGAATATTGGACCAAATACTAAACTTTTAACTATAGGTGAATTTGTTCAAATACTTATGACTTCTTCAAATGGGGAGACTAGATACATGAAGTGCTTTCAACTGTAAAGCATATATATATATATATATATATATATATATATATATATATATTATAACAGCAAAAGGGGGACCAACTCCATACACTGTATTACTTTTCTTTAAAAAAAAAAAAAGGAAATTTCTAAGTGACCCCAAACTTTTGAACGGTAGTGTATATGAAGATTCCCTCAAATAAAAGGTGACATTCTGAACTGTCGCCTCATATGAAACATTTAATCTCAAATCCAAAATGCTGCAGTATAGAGCCAAAAGTAGACATTTTTGCTTCACTGTCCAAATGAATACGAAAGGAAGCATAGGTTTTTAAAAACATTTTGTACTTTTTTTTATTTAACTAGGCAAGTCAGTTAAGAACTAATTCTTATTTACAGTGACTACCCCGGTCAAACCTGGACGACGCTGGGCCAATTGTGCGCTGCCCTATGGGACTCCCAATCACGGCCGGATGTGATACAGCCTGAATACAAACCAGGGACTGTAGTGACGCCTCTTGCACTGAGATGCAGTGCCCTAGACCGCTGTGCCACTCGGGAGCCTAGTACATCCGATATAACAAGTATTTGGTATTGTATGTTTTATTATTATGTCCACTCACAATAGAGTAACTCATACAATAATCAATAGACATTCTTACTCATGCTCTCGCCACTACCCAAGGTTGTGTAGAGGTAGAGGGCCCTAGGGGTATAATCCAGCCTTTGTCCCTTCCTTCCTGATGACTGTAGTTGTGTATTAAAATGGGGGGAGGTGGGGGTTGAGTTGTGTTTACCCTTGACAATGGCAGCCAGGTCTGGCTAATCCTATGTGGCCGTTTGCCCCCTCAGGCCTAGAGAGGGGCCCTATGGGGCCTAATGAGGCTGGCATTTAGCGGCCTGTTAGCCTGGATGGGCAGAGGGAGGTGATGGTGGTGTGGAGGCTCCAGGGCTCTGATGTGTGATGCCCCACCGCAGGGCCCTCCATCCTGGCTGCTCTGATCCCATACGGCCCCTGTCTGGGTCTGGAGCACCCTCCCGATCCCCGGCTGAGGTCCATACACATGCTAAACACACACACAGAGAGCAGTGATAGAGGGACGTTCACACAACCCAGGCACATCCTCTCTGCTGTTTAGATATATTATCATTGAGGGTTGAGACGACTCCAGAAGTTGTTTTAGTCTCTGCTGTGTATATTCTATTTGTGTCCTTTATTCTGTGATATACTATTACTACACTGTTCTGGAGCACACGACATGGCCCAGGTTGGTAAGAAAGTGCTTTGAATAAACATTGTGAGGCCTTTGTATGTGGTAGCTTTAGCGCAGGGAGGGCTAGAGTTTAATGCATACAGTGCTACATGGAACCTCTCATAGGGATACAACAGAGGATGTAGAAATAATTTATTACTCATGTTAGTGTGTCTGTGTGATACTCATTGTTGCAGAAGGTTTAGTATCACTGTTTCACTTAGCACCTCCAGCTTTAAGAATGTTCCAGATGGGAAAACTAGGATGACTCAGGCAGGCCTAAACACTCAGATAAAACCAAGGTGTGTGCGTGTCTGCTGTAGAGTAGCCTATGAGAAGTTGAAGCATTGGAGTGTTCTATCAGGCCCATCTGCCTTCCAGACAGGCATGTAGAGACACATCCCTACTGCTTAAATCCACCTCAGGAAGGTGGAATCTGTATGTGCCTGAAGCATTTATTAATGTCAAAGATTTTAGACAGTCTACAGTGTTTCCACATGAATAATATCTGTATCCCAAATAATAACAGCACTGTCTGACACTGTCTTAACAAGCAGGCTATTTTAAATCAGCTCTATTAGATTTGACTGAGATCATTGTAGCGTAAACAGACTGGTCTCTTCAGATGCCTTTTCTCTGCCACAGCGAGCATCACTGTGGGAATAGCTCAAACTGGTGGATTCTGGTTGCATGGCAACCTGAGAACATTAGAGTGTCTAATCTGATGAACCAAAACATGTGGAAACCAAAACAACATGGAAATCCTTATGGAAAAGGTTAGATGACAACTTTAAATCAAATCAAATTTTATTGGACACATACACATGGTTAGCAGATGTTATTGCGAGTGTAGCGAAATGCTTGTGCTTCTAGCTCCGACAGTGCAGTACTATCTGACAATAATGTCTAACAGTTTCACAACATATAACACACAGTAGGAATGAATTATGCCTATATACATAAGGACAGGCAGCATGGACTAAGACACAGTAGAAGAGTATTGAATACAGTATATACAAATGAGATGAGTAACACAAAATATGTAAACATTGTTTAAATGACTGTGATACCGAATGATAGTATAGAATACAGTATATACATATGGGATAAGTGATGCCAGATATGTAAACATTATAAACATTATTAAAGTGTCTAGTGTTCCATACCTTAAAGTGACCAGTGATTTCTAGTCTGTGCCTCTAGGCAGCAGCCTCTAATGTGCTAGTGGTGGCTGTTTAGCTGTCTGATGACTTTGAGGTGTAAGCTGTTTTTCAGTCTCTGCTTTGGTGCACCTGTACTGACCTTGCCTTCTGGATGACAGCGAGGTGAACAGGCAGTGGCTCGGGTGGTTGATGTCCTTGATGATCTTTTTGGGCTTCCTGTGATATCGGGTGCTGTAGATGTCCTGGAGGGCGGGTAGTTTGCCCCCGGTAATGTGTTGGGCAGATCGCACCACCTTCTGGAGAGCCTTGCGGTTGTGGGCGGTGCAGTTGACGTACCAGGCGGTGATACAGCCCGACAGGATGCTTTCAATTTTGCATCTATAAAAGTTTGTGAGGGTTTTAGGTGTTAAGCCAAATTTCTTTAGCCTCCTGAGGTTGAAGAGGCTCTGTTGCGCCTTCTTCACCACACTGTCTGTGTGGGTGGACCATTTCAGTTTATCAGTGATGTGTATGCCAAGGATCTTGAAGTGTACCAACTTCTCCACTGCGGTCCCGTCTATGTGGATAGGGAGTTGCACCTTCTGCTGTTTCCTGAAGTCCACGATCATCTCCTTTGTTTTTCTGACATTGAGTGAGAGGTTATTTTCCTGGCACCACACTCCCAGAAACCTCACCTCCTCCCTGTAGGTTGTCTCGTCATTGTTGGTAATCAAGCCTACTACTGTTGTCTGCAAACTTGATGATTGAGTTGGAGGCGTGCTTGGCCACGCAGTCATGGGTGAACAGGGAATACAGGAGTGGGCTAAGTACGCACCCTTGTGGTGCAACCAACCCCTGGTATTTTGGAAATGTGTCTCTGTGGCATAGCCGTCTACAGGTTGTCCCTTATAAAAAAAGATTGTGATACTGCACTGTGACCGCAATCTTTTTTTCCTAATTGGTTACAGTAAAATAGGCTTCTCTGACCTTTATTCACTGAAGCCTTTACCATCAGATCTTGGCTTATTCAATTAGATGAAGATCAAATGGTGGCTTGAACATAGATCAAGAAAAAGGTCAGTGTGCAACATGCATATTGGTAAATGCCATCTCTACTGGATTGGGTTTAGGGACATTATGGTGAAATGTCATGAAATGGCAACACTTGTACTGTATATTCTCCTTCTGTTAAGATGTAAGGTTGATTTTTACCACTAGAGGGTACCCTCATCTCTCATATAGATTATACATTGAACGTCCGTGGCAGAGGAGGCTGGTGGGAGGAGCTATAGGAATACGGGCTCGTTGTAATGGCTGGAATGGAATAAATTGAACACTATCAAACACAAACACACTGTCTCTCCTGTAGCTCCCCTACCAGCCTACTCTGGTATGTGGTATTTACTTCAATATTTGTCTCTGTATTTGACTGTTAGTAACACTTAGCTTGTGCCTACTCAATAACACATTCAACATTATAATCTTGTTTTATCTTTGAAAATGTGAGAAAAGACAGTCCTGGGGCTTGATATATCCAGACTGTATCACAACCGGCCGTGGTTGGGAGTCCCATAGGGCGGCGCACAATTGGCCCAGTGTCGTCCGAGTTTGGCCGGTGTAGGCCATCATTGTAAATAGGATAGTGTTCTTAACTGACTTGCCTAGTTAAATAAAGGTAACGTTATATATATATATATATGATTATTGGAATGAGTAATTTATACTTTAAATCAAGCATTTTGGGGCGGCAGGTAGCCCAGTGGTTAGTGTTGGGCCTGTAACCGAAAGGTTGCTGGATCGAATCCCCGAGCTGACAAGGTAAAAATCTGTTGTTCTGCCCCTGAACAAGGCAGTTAACCCACTGTTCCTAGGCTGTCATTGAAAATAAGAATTTGTTCTTAACTGACTTGCCTAGTAAAATAAAGGTAAAAAAATGTAAATGTAAAAATGTATACAATGCAATTAGACTAGATATAAATACTTATAGCAAGATTGATTGGAAAAGCTTAATTTAGATACCTTACAGCATAGACATTGAATAAGAACATCTTATAACCAGTTGGTTGTAGTTGGGGATTTAATAAAATATTTTCTAATTAAAGAGATGGAAGTATAATTTGATTTAGCCACTTAAGACCAGCCTTGTGTTTGGGATCCAGACTAGTTAGTGTAAAATGTTATTTTGCTGCTAAAGGCAATTATTTTTAGTGCCCCCTTCTCTGACCCAGACATTAAATCTAGGTGCAGGTGGTAGTTGATAGGTGACGTGTTCATTAATGTTGCTGATTACAATAAGGTCTGGGTTTAGTCATCATTGATGGCCTGGAATTAGAACTATTGTAAACACAATGAAAGTGCCACACACACTGACTTGGTACCTCACCCCCTAAACTCCTTTACACATGCATGTACAAACCCACACATCCACACATCCACACCCTCTCCCCTACCCTCTGCTAAAAGCGTTCCCTGTCTGTACTGAGGAGAGGAGAGGGACAGAGTCAGATGAAGTGCTCCTGCACCAAGGGAACACTGCCAAAACAAACTCAGTGACCCTCCTTGTCCTCTCCTCTCCTCTCCTCTCCTCTCCTCTCCTCTCCTCTCCTCTCCTCTCCTCCCCACTTCGCTCTGCCCCCTGGATAAGATTACACAGCACCGCCACTGCCGTGCTGATACCACTGAATAAGCCATGTGAAGACAGGAGGAAGAGCAGGTCATGGAGGACTAGAAAAGAAGGGAAAAGGGGAAGCGAGAGAGAAAGAGGATGAAAAAGATTAGGACCAAATGTAATAGGAGGGACATCAAAACAGAGGGGAAGAAGAACGAGATAAAAGCAGAAAAAGGTGCTTTCTTTATTTGTTGTGTCAGAGTGTGGTGCCCTTAACACAGGGCCTCACCAATGCTACAGTTCGGACCGTGACACAAGAGTCTGTGTGTTTGGGTGAGTGGACAAGACTTGTGCAGTACCTGTACCACCTGCACAGATCTATGGAACAATCACCGTATATCTGGGTTTTATGATGTTCCCTCTCAGATACAGGTTTCTACACAGGGCCTATTTCCACAACCAAAAAGAGCATTTATCCCAGGATGGAATGGACTGCAAGTGAATGGGGAGATGGAGGGGTGGATGATAGTTAGGGATGGGGGGAACAGTCACTTTCTCTCTCTCCTCTTGACGCCTCCAGGCAAGCTTACTTCTTAGCCTTGCCCTGGGCAGCCACGGCTTCCATGGCCTTCTTTACGGTCTCGGCATCTCCCAGGAAAGCCATGGGCTTTACGGGCTTCAGGTTCACGTCCAGCTCATACACGATGGGGATACCTGTTGGCAGGTTCAACTCCATGATGGCAGCGTCGGACATGCCTGAGACAGACAGACAGACAGACAGAAAGACGTGTTAGAAATGAACAGAGGATAGGCTGGGAAATCCAGAATGATCATTCATATTCAAGGAAATTCACATTAGGCACTGTATTTGACGTGTATTCCAAGTGGAGGGGAAATCCTTTCTACAGATGTAGTACAAAAGGCTGGTATATTTCTTAGCTAGTACCCACTACCCAGCTCTCTTTACAAGAGCAACAATTAGTGCCCTTTTAAATGGTGAGGGCTCCCGAGTGGCACAGCGGTCTAAGGCACTGCATCTTAGTGCAAGAGGCGTCACTGCAGTCCTTTGAATCCAGGCTGCATCACATCTGGCCGTGATTGGGAGCCCCATAGGGCAGCGCACAATTGTCCCAGGTTTGACCGGGGTAGGCCGTCATTGTAAATAACAATTTGTTCTTAACTGACTTGCCTAGTTAAATTAAGGTTAAATTAAATACTCCTCTTTCAGGTGGGCACCAAGTATCTTGTTCCTTTTCCCTGATCCTTCCCTCTGCAACCCTGTCTGAATCACCCGGGTCCCACCACTCCTAGAGAATGCAAAACCTTTCTACAGAAAGGTCGTACCCGTAACGGGACCACACCCATGGCCTTTTCCACTGTGTTGGTCTGAGCTCCAGGGAGAGAGTTACACAGCTATTTATAGACTCCTGGTAATCTGGGAATGTGTGTGTACTCTATGTATGTGATTGGGTGCTTGTGATGTACCATGCCTATTGGTTCAGCTGTTACATTCTCAGTGATCCACAAACAATCAATAAACAGCTTATTAGGAATTTACTGTGTACTGCCAGCCCCTACATCAGTGTTGGGGAGAGTGTGGTAAATTTAGCCATTTTCTTTACATTCAGCATCACTACATCAAGGGAAACATAGTATTCTTTCTATCAAAGGTATCTACATATATTTCAGGATATTGTGTATAATCAGAATTAATGTAAACATGGCTTGTCCAGGTATGGGGTAAGAGGATGAAGGTGTCCTGTGACAGAGGGTGAAGGTGTCCTGTGACAGTGGGTGAAGGTGTCCTGTGACAGCGAGTGATGCTGATAGGTCAAAGTATGCCTACATTCCGATATAGATCTCCCTATTAAATATCACTTACCCTTCCATTTCTTGACCAGTTGTCTGGGACAGGGATGTTGTTTCGATGTGCACATTAGTAGGCAAGTTCTCTGTATTTGAGGCTACTAAGCCCATGAAACTGGTCAGCGAGATTCTTGATATGTTTAGGAAGTTCAGTCAGACTCCATGTCATCAGATAAGACCTTGTGTGTCTCTGCTACACTATAATAGCCTCTCGTTCATACAAGTACAGGTTTGTTTTCTTTTATTGTCATTCAGTGTCATTCAGTCTATTTTTTTTTTTATCTTGCTGCTGCTCGAACGGACTTCTTCCCTTCTCTCACTTCCTTGGCTGTTCTCTCAAGAACCTCAACGGAGGCTAGGCCCCTGTTTCAGTCTCTGTCATTTCCAAACGTTTCCAAATCAAATCAAATTCTATTGGTCACATACACGTGTTTAGCAGATGTTATTGCGGGTGTAGCGAAATGCTTGTAAATGCTTATTGTAAAGCTTGTTCCATGTTCCCCCCAGCCTAGTATGACTGTCGTCTCCTATGTCCCCCCCCCCCTCTCTGACCAGCCCATAAAACTCACCCTCTAAGTGCTTGACAATTCCGCGGAGGCTGTTGCCATGGGCAGCGATGATGACATTCTTGCCGGCCTTGATCTCAGGTGCGATGACATCGTTCCAGTAGGGCAGGGCGCGGGCAATGGTGTCCTTCAGGGACTCACATGTGGGCAGCTCACCAGGCTTCAAGCCCTTGTAGCGCCTTGACTGGTAGGAGGACGGAACAGCATGTTGGGTTACACTGCTCAAATGTTTCATCATGTCGGGTTACACTGCTCAAATGTATCAGCATGTTGGGTTACACTGCTCAAATGTATCAGCATGTTGGGTTACACTGCTCAAATGTATCAGCATGTCGGGTTACACTGCTCAAATGTATCAGCATGTTGGGTTACACTGCTCAAATGTATCAGCATGTCGGGTTACACTGCTCAAATGTATCAGCATGTTGGGTTACACTGCTCAAATGTATCAGCATGTCGGGTTACACTGCTCAAATGTATCAGCATGTTGGGTTACACTGCTCAAATGTATCAGCATGTTGGGTTACACTGCTCAAATGTATCAGCATGTTGGGTTACACTGCTCAAATGTATCAGCATGTTGGGTTACACTGCTCAAATGTATCAGCATGTTGGGTTACACTGCTCAAATGTATCAGCATGTCGGGTTACACTGCTCAAATGTATCAGCATGTCGGGTTACACTGCTCAAATGTATCATCATGTCGGGTTACACTGCTCAAATGTATCAGCATGTCGGGTTACACTGCTCAAATGTATCATCATGTCGGGTTACACTGCTCAAATGTATCATCATGTTAGGTTACACTGCTTAAATGTATCTTCACAACAGCAGGTGCTGACAAGTGTGATGTAACATACTAGAGGGCTGCAAATTAAACCTGGCAGAGCTTACTTAGTAACTTAAGCAGTACATGTTGCAGTTGTACAGTCTATGTTTAGGCTCATACAAGTAGTCATTCATTCAATGCTGTTCCATTCATTCAATGGTGTTCTACTTCAACTGAGGGCTGCATGTGTTATTCTATCGGCAATAACACACCTAAAACTTGAATCACGGGTCTGTTTTGTGTAGTACTAGTACCACCAATACTCCAACACCACCCATCTTACCTCACTGATGATCTTGTGGTAGGCATGGTTGTGATCCATGGGGGGAGGGGGGATGTCGAAGGAGCGACGCCAGATCTTGACCTGCTCCTCTCCGTGCTTCTCGGCTGTCTCTGCCTTGTTAAGACCTGTCAGGCCGCCGTAGTGGCGCTCGTTCAGGCGCCATGTGCGGTACACAGGCAGCCACATCTGGTCTGTGCCCTCCAGGATGGTCCACAGGGTTTTGACGGCGCGCTTCAACACGGAGGTGTGGCAGATGTCAAACTTCATGCCGGCCTCCTTGATGGCCATGGCACCACGCTTGGCCTCCTCCAGGCCCTTCTCGCTGAGGTCGGCATCAAACCAGCCACAGAATTTGTTATACTGGTTCCATTCACTCTCACCATGACGGACGATCACCAACTTATGGGCGGCAGTCATGTTTGCAGTGTTGTTTTAAGTTCCTTTACCAAACACAGGAAACACGGCCCTCCCTTATGGTACACACACACTCTGAGACCAACTGTGAGCCCCGAGCGACTCCTACCACACTTTTTATAGCACCCTGGAATGTTTGCCTGTGTAGCAGCTGGTCCTCCACTGCTCTCCACCAATTAGGGCACTTCCCCTCCTGATTGACAGCCAGGCTCAGCCAATAAGGCAGGGCCTCCCATGGGCTAGAGGGACATGTCCTGGCTGTGAAGGGCAGAGGTCTTGAGCTAAAATAGCAACATGACTTTTAAACAGAGCTGTGGAATAAAAGTGTAAAAATCTACTGCTGCAATGTAGAGAGGCTGTAGTGTCTGAGAGGAATGGAGGACTGGAAATAGTCAACTCTGGCCATGTACTTTATAACCATTACTGATACAACTATACCATGCAATGAGGTAATAGTGACTAGGTAAAAACAGACTAAAACATTCTGCCTCATCATGGGGTGACATTGGGGGCAGCTATAAGGCTTGAAGACCATTTTATTGGTCACATACACATATTTAGCAGATGTTATTTTGGGTGTAGCGAAATGCTTGTGTTTCTATCTCTAACAGTGCAGTAATATCTAACAATATACACACACACACACACACAAAGTAAGACTTAAATTTACATAAGTATTCAGACCCTCAGTATTTTGTTGAAGCACCTTTGGCAGCGATTCCAGTCTTGAGTAATCTTGGGTATGATGCTATAAGCTTATATTTGACGTTATAAGCACCTGTATTTGGGGAGTTTCTCCCATTCTTCTTTGCAGATCCTCTCAAGCTCTGTCAGGCTGGATGGGGAGCGTCGTTGCACAGCTATTTTCAGGTCTCTCCAGACATGTTCGATCAGATTCAAGTCCGGGCTCTGGCTGGGCCACTCAAGGACATACAGAGACATACCCCAAAGCCACTCCTGTGTTGTCTTGGCTGTGTTCTTAGGAGCGTTGTCCTGTTGGAAGGGGAACCTGGAAAGGTCCTGAGTGCTCTGGAGCAGGTTTTCCTCAAGGAACTCTGTACTTTGCTCCATTCATCTTTCCCTCGATCCTGACTAGTCTCCCAGTCCATGCTGCTGAATAACACCCTCACAGCATGGTGCTGCCACTACCATGCTTCACTGTAGGGATGGTGCCAGGTTTCCTCCAGATGTGACGCTTGGCATTCAGGCCAAAGAGTTGAATCTTGGTTTCATCAGACCAGATTTTAAACTAATAACACACCAATTATCGTATTTTTCTTTTCTATATTGAATACATCACTTAAACATTTACAGTGTACGTTGGAAAAAGTATGTGAATCCCTAGGCTAATGACTTCAACAAAAGCTAATTGGAGTCAGGAGTCAGCTAACCTGGAGTCCAATCAATGAGACAAGATTGGAGATGTTGGTTAGAGTTGCACTGCCCTATACAAAACATTCACAAAATTTGAGTTTGCTATTCACAAGAAGCATTGCCTGATGTGAACCATGCCTCGAACAAAAGAGATCTCAGAAGACCTGAGATTAAGAATTGTTGACTTGCATAAAGCTGGAAAGAGTTACAAAAGTATCTCTAAAAGCCTTGATGTTCATCAGTCTACAGTAAAACAAATTAAATGGAGAAAGTTCAGCACTGTGGCTACTCTCCATAGCAGTGGCCGTCCTGCAAAGACGACTGCAAGAGCACTGTGCAGAATGCTCATTGAGGTTAAGAAGATTCCTAGAGTGTCAGCTAAAGACTTACAGAAATCTCTGGAATATGCTAACATCTCTGTTGACGAGTCTACGATACGTAAGACACTAAACAAGAATGGTGTTCATGGGAGGACACCACGGAAGAAGCCACTGCTGTCCAAAAAAAGAGCACCTGGATGTTCCAACAGGACAACCACACAGCAACAGAATGGTTTCAACAGAAGAAAATACGTCTTCTGGAGTGGCCCAGTCAGAGTCCTGACCTCAACCCGATTGAGATGCTGTGGCATGACCTCAAGAGAGCGGTTCACACCATACATCCCAAAAATGTTGCTGAACTGAAACAGTTTTGTAAAGAGGAATGGTCAAAAATTCCCTCTGACCGTTACAGAAAATGTTTGCTTGCTGCCAAAGGAGGGTCACCCATTTATTCATATGTTATTTTTCTGTATTATTATTATTTTAACCTTTATTTAACTAGGCAATTAATATTTACAATGATGGCCTACCTACAGGGCAGCCCCTGGAGCAAATTAGGGTTAAGTGCATTGCTCAAAGACACATCAACAGGTGTCTTTTCACCTTTCAGTTATAGGCCTAACACTCTAACTGCTAGGCTACCTGCCACCCAAGCCAAAGTTCCTCCTGAAGCCTCTTCTTTACCACACTGTCTGTGTGGGTGGACCATTTCATATTGTCAGTGATGTGTACTCTGAGGAACTTGAAGCTTTTCACCTTCTCCACTGCGGCCCCTGTCGATGGGGATGGAGCACTTTCGTTTTGTTGATGTTGAGGGAGAGGTTATTTTCATGGCACCACTCCGACAGGCCCACACCTTCTCCCTGTAGGCTGTTTCGTTATTGTTGGTATTCAGGCCTACAGAACCACTGCTGTGTCGTCCTGGTACAATCACTGTTTGATCTTCACTGGACAACTGTAGTCCACCACAGTATAGTTACATTGTATGTACAGTCGGAAAATACTTATTTGGTGTTTGAAATTCAATTCAAGTAGAAATGCTGCAAGGTTTCCACCTTCTTAAACTCTGTGGCCAGCACAGGTGAAAATACTGATTCTGCATTAAACTGACTGAGAGAGTCAGGTCTGAGTCCAAACTTTAGGGCTACATCAATGCCCACTGATACCACTAAAAAATATGAGCCACATTGAGGAAAGAGAGAAATACAATATCACCGAATACAAAATTAATGGAACTCTGGGCATGAAGCCAATCTGTGTATCATATATCACAAAAAAGGCCAGGGAGAAAGAGGAATCACAATGAGAGAGAAAGACTGAGGATGCTGCAGCGAGAGTGGAGAGAGAGAGAGAGGAGAGGAGCGTGGTGTGGAGGGGATGTGGGGTCCTGGGTAGCACGACTGTACTGATGAGTCAGCTTGCGGCAGCACCCCACACCTACAATAAACATTGTCATTGCCTTGTCAGCAAAATACACACAAACACACTCAAATTCATACACACATCTCAATAAGTACAGCCAAAATAGACGGTATACAGACTCATACCAGCCTGCTCTTTGACCAGATCTTCATACTGTAAACCAATGGTCACTCTGCTGTCCATTCTGTCAGTCAACAGTCTTGGACAGTATCAAAGGTGTACCCACCTCAGAAGGAAGAGGAGGAGGAAGAGGAGGAAGTGTGTGTCAGCAGTCAAGCAGGGGGCGGGCAGGCAGGCAGGCAGGCAGGGGGCGGGCAGGCAGCAGTATTTCTGACCAGTCATGGTTCTCTCTTCACTCTTCAGCTGAAAGATGAACCTGTTTCTCTGGTTTTTACTACGTCTAACTTCAAAGCCCTCTGTGTCCCTTCCAGCAAAAGCGATCATTAAAATACATTTGAATGAATATAACCCATTTCGTATAATAAGCAAACCAATACATTATGATCACAAAAATACAAAGAAATCGTCACATACATAATTTATACATATTAGAATTTCAGCACCTGATAGGGGAGAGTGCCTTGCCATTCACCTTCACACACCTGGGCCAGACTGCACTCAATCTTAGGACCCACTGAAGAGATGAGTCTTCAGTAAAGACTTAAAGGTCGAGACGGAGTCTGCGTCTCTCACATGGATAGGCAGACCATTCCATAAAAATGGAGCTCTATAGGACAAAGCCTTGCCTCCAGCGGTTCGCTTAGAAATTCTAGGGGCAATAAGAAAGGAGGGGTACTAGTCAATAGTACAACTGTAATGTGTCTTCCGCATTTGACCCAACCTCTGAATCAGAGAGGTGTGGGGGGCTGCCTTAATCAACATCCACATCTTCGGTGCCCTGGGAACAGTAGGTTTAACTGCCTTGTTCAGGAGCATAACAACTGATTTTTACCCTGTCAGCTCTGGGATTCAATCCAGCAACCTTTGGTTACTGACCCAATGCTCCGACCCTCCAGGCCTCCTGCCACCCCAAGAAGTCCTGTATCGTGTGACCATAGCGTACGTGTAGGTATGTACGGCAGGACCAAATCGGAGAGATAGGTAGAAACAAGCCCATGTAATGCTTTGTACATGGGCTTGCCGCTTGTGTTCCTCTGCTACTCTGTCATAGGCTCTCTTCCACACAGGGACATTTTTGTTTTTTTGTTAACGTTCCTCTTCAGTGTCATTCTGTCTGTTTTCATCCCTTGCTGCTCGAATGGACTCTCACTTCCTGTTCTTTCATGTCCCATGTAGCTTAGATGGTAGAGCATGGTGCTTGTAATGCCATTGTTGTAGGTTCAATTCCCAGTATGAACATGTGTGTATTAATTTGCTCTGGATAAGAGTGTCTGCTAACTGACTAAAATGTTGAGCGGGGCTCGACCCCTGCTTGTTTTACATTGAGGATGTCTGCTCTGTAACAATGAAAAGGCGTCTTCATATGCATGACAAATTGCAAAAATATTATGCATAAAACTGACTAAATGTAATCATAATTTGTGTAGGGTATGTTTAGTTTAGGACCTCATAATGCTTATAGAGACCCCAACTTAAAACAATCTACTTGGCGTTAGATACAAGCATCATGAACCCTATAACACAATACATTCATTAGACTTTTGGTACCTAACTTGTTTACCACTTTTCCCATGTGGTTTCTTCCTTCACTGACTCCATGAAATGATGACTTCTTCCTGAACATTTGGTCACATGATTCATTTTGTGTATAGTTTCTTAGAAACAAGGGGTGGCTCTAACCCTTTAGCATGACTTAACCCACTCTCCCTTACATCATTTCACAAGTATCTACAGGCACCAAACAGTAGCTTACCAGCCATGATGTATATTAAATAAGCACCCTGAGATTGATTGCATATTTGACCATATATTTGACCGAATACAAATATATGTTTGTCATTGGAGCTTTTCAGAGGTCATGGGTGTATTACTCCTATTAGCCAGCAGGAGAGGTGCTGTGTCACGTATGATTACAAGCTGTGTGTAATAGGAACACATAGCTTCTGTCAGGACAGCCCATTCTCTTCCCCTGCAGAGAGGACTGCAGGACCTACATTCAAATGAGTACAAACTCAAGTCATCTCATGCAACTTCATTTTTTCTATCTGTGCAGGTACAGTGCAGATAATACTTCACTAGCCAGAGGCTTTGGCTATCTAAGTTCACTTTTCTGTACATTAACTTGTGAATATTAGTAGTCAAGGTTACTGTGTATGACAGGAATACTGTAGAGAAACTAGAAACATGTTAACCTCCGTTCTGCCCCTCTCCTTTTCCCTCTCTATCTCTCCTCATCTCTATATCTCCTTCCCTCCCCCTCTTTCTTTTCTTTCTCTCACTCTACCTCTCTCTCCGTTGCAGTGTAAGCCTTTGGATCCCGCATAGTCAGAGCTGGGGAAAGTGCTTGCGTCAGAGCTCTCCCTCCTGCTATAAAAGCCAGAGCCACTGCAGCAGCATCAATCTGGGTTCTTCACCGGAGCCCTACAGACACATTCACACAGAGCCAGACAGAGCAGCCTGTCCTCTCAGCTCAGTCATGAGTACCCTCGGCTTTGACCCTTACTACTCATCCTCCTCCTACCGCCGCTGGTATGTCGACGGAGCCCCCCGAGGGGTGGTGACCAGGGGGAGGTCACGCTCGGCCTACTCCTCCCACACCTCACCCCTGTCCTCCGTGAGCTCCCGTTTGCAGTACTCCTCTCCTGGACGGGCTCTGCATTCATCCCCGGCTTCCAACTCCTCCGTGGAACTGGAGCTGAGCCAGGCGGCCCAGGTGAGCTCTGAGTTCCGCACGGTGAGGACCCAGGAGAGGGCCCAGATGCAGGAGCTCAACGATCGCTTCGCCGGCTTCATCGAGCGTGTGCGGGAGCTAGAGCAGCAGAACCGTGCGCTGGAGGCTGAGCTGATGCTGCTGAGGCAGAGGCATGGGGAGCCCTCCCGCCTGAGGGCCCTGTATGAGCAGGAGGTGCGGGCTCTGAGGGCCGCCGTGGAGGAGGCGCGTGGGGAGCAGCAGGCCGCCCTTGGCCAGAGGGAACGTCTGGAGCAAGCCCTGAGCGCCCTGCAGGCCCGCTACGAGGAGGAGGTGGTGGCCCGCGAGGACGCGGAGGGCAGGCTGCTGGATGCGCGGCGTAGTGCCGACCAGGCCACCCTGGCCAGGACCGAGCTGGAGAAGAGGGTGGAGACCCTGCTGGATGAGCTGGCCTTCCTCAAGAGGCTCCACGAGGGGGAGGTGGTGGAGCTCCAGGCCCAGGCACAGCTGGGGGCCCAGGTGGCTGTGGAGATGGAGGCAACCACTCCAGACCTGTCCGGGGCTCTGAGGGACATCCGGGCCCAGTACGAGAGGCTGGCGGCCAAGAACATGCAGTCTGCTGAGGAGTGGTTCCGTGGGAAGGTGGGCTCCCTGACGGAGAGTGTGGCCCAGCACAGCGATGCAGTGAGGAGCTCCAGGGACGAGGCTGGGGAGTACCGCCGGCAGCTCCAGGCCCGTCTGCTGGAGATCGATGCCTGCAGGGGCCTCAATGAGTCTCTGGAGAAACAGTTGCACGACATGGAGGACAAGCAGAGTGCTGAAATCAACGGCATGCAGGTCAGTGGTGGTACTGCAGGACCAATTTATACTGCAAGTCTGTATTCATGCAAATACCTCAGAATTAAAGCAATCTTATTTCTTAATTGCATGTTTAGAAACTGTTCATCAATATATAGATGACTTGATCAGAATACAAGACACCAATAACCTTTTTAATAATCTGTGCAAAGTGGAACTGATTTAGTAAAACATATTCTATTGCAGCAATTTAGCATTTCAAATGTACCTAAACTTGTAACCTGCTGTAAGAACACACACATTATCCACCACATTACCTCTAAACATCTCCTGTAGGACACTATTGGCCAGCTGGAGAATGAGCTGGGAGCCACCAAGCAGGAGATGGCTCGCTACCTGAAGGATTACCAGGACCTGCTGAATGTTAAGATGGCCCTTGACATCGAGATCGCTGCCTACAGGTAGGATGCTATGAGGAGCGCTGGCCAGAGCTTAAACTCTAAGAAATATAACTTACTAATACTAATGCAAGTCCAGGTCAAGGAAAACCTTTTGTCATTTTATTCTAAAGGTATATATGTCCCATGATCTTTTACTGTAAAGGTGTATATGTCCCATGATCTTTTACTCTAAAGGTGTATATGTCCCATGATCTTCTACTCTAAAGGTATATATGTCCCATGATCTTTTACTCTAAAGGTATATATGTCCCATGATCTTTTACTCTAAAGGTATATATGTCCCATGATCTTTTACTCTAAAGGTATATATGTCCCATGATCTTTTACTGTAAAGGTATATATGTCCCATGATCTTCTACTCTAAAGGTATATATGTCCCATGATCTTTTACTCTAAAGGTATATATGTCCCATGATCTTTTACTCTAAAGGTATATATGTCCCATGATCTTCTACTCTAAAGGTATATATGTCCCATGATCTTTTACTCTAAAGGTATATATGTCCCATGATCTTCTACTCTAAAGGTATATATGTCCCATGATCTTTTACTCTAAAGGTATATATGTCCCATGATCTTTTACTCTAAAGGTATATATGTCCCATGATCTTCTACTCTAAAGGTATATATGTCCCATGATTTTCTACTCTAAAGGTATATATGTCCCATGATCTTCTACTCTAAAGGTATATATGTCCCATGATCTTTTCTCTAAAGGTGTATATGTCCCATGATCTTTTGCTCTAAAGGTATATATGTCCCATGATCTTTTACTCTAAAGGTATATATGTCCCATGATCTTTTACTCTAAAGGTATATATGTCCCATGATCTTTTGCTCTAAAGGTGTATATTTCCCATGATCTTTTACTCTAAAGGTATATATGTCCCATGATCTTTTACTTCTCCAGGAAGCTGCTGGAGGGGGAGGAGTCTCGTTTCAGTGTGGGCGTGTCCGGGGGTATGTCCAGTATGTCCAGTGTCTACGGCCACACCCTGTCGGCCACACCGTCCTTTGGCCGCTCTATGTTCTCCATGCAGTCGACCCTAAGTTCTGGCGCCCCCTACCTGATGACCTCACGCTTCCTCAGCTCCTCATTTGCCTCTGGAGATGACATCGTCTCTCCCAGCCTGGCCCAGCGGGACTCTGCCAGCCTTCCACAGGAGGAGAA
The DNA here is from genome assembly GCA_023634145.1 of Thymallus thymallus. Taxonomy (NCBI): domain Eukaryota; kingdom Metazoa; phylum Chordata; class Actinopteri; order Salmoniformes; family Salmonidae; genus Thymallus; species Thymallus thymallus. Next base: position 33,990,102 of record CM042403.1, on the reverse strand, counting down.
AGAGGAGAAGGAGGAAGAGGAGGAGGAGGAGGAAGCGGAAGAGAAGGAAGAGAAGGGAGAGGAGAAGGAGGAAGAGGGTGGAGAGGAGAAGGAGGAAGAGGAAGAAGAGAAGGAGGAAGATGGAGATGAGGGAGGCGAGGTGGAGAAGGAAGATGGGGAGGATGCTAAAGACGTAGAAGAAGGTTAGCATTAGTATTATCCCTCAAAGAATATTCTCTATTGTTGTCGTGCATTGCTTAGATTTTTACAATACAATCTACTAACACAATTATTCCCCTATTCAAAATTATAAAATGCTTTGTTTATAGGTGGGGATGAGGGGGAAGAGAAGGAAGAAACTGCAAAGGAGGACGGAGAGAAGAAGGAAGATGAGGACCAGGGTGGGGAGAAGGAGGGAAAGGAAGGCGAGGTAGAGGACGGGGGAGAGAAAGAGGGAGATGATAAAGAGGAAGAGGATCAAGATGAAGGTAAAAGTGAGGAGAAAAAATATGACAAAGCAGATACCAAAGAAGAGAAAGGTGAACCAGAGATATCCAAGACCGTGGTGAAGAGTGAAAAACCTGCCGAAGAAAAGAAAGACCAATCTGAAAAACCAAAGGCTAAAAAGTAAGTTTGTGGCCCAAGACTCCAATAAAAACCTCAGCTCCACAAACTTCAGAAATGCCCAACATGAATGACTTCAGTGTGCTTGTTAACAAGGTGCTCAATACAATACATAGTTTAGTGCACTACTGCATAAAAGGTCAACTGCTAGCAAAGATCATAAAAAGGAAATTAAAGTTTGGTCACACAATTCCTTGAGTGTGTGTGTGTAAGAGTGTGTGTGCAAGTCTGCGAGAGTGCCGTTTTGGATGACTGAATAAATACTATTGAAAGCCATGCAGAGTGTGTGTATTTATTATTTTTGTCCTTCATGCTAAATAATAACTCAATAAACAATATTTGTCATTTCTATGTTAGATCCGTTCAACTCAACAACAAGGATGAGGTGTTGAATAGATATACACTTTAAATTGAAGGTGTGCTAAAAAAACATGATCACATACAGTAGTTAACCAACGCATGTAATGGCTTGCTTACAGCAGGTCCATCTCAATTAATTAATTCATAATTAATGAATCCATTAACAGGTTATGTGTCATGATTCACAAACTTTTTACAAATGTTGAACTATCTATTAAATACTTTATAAGCTGTTTGTAAGAAGGCCTTAACATGATGGTTTACTATGCTCAATAGCCTGTCAGATCTCCTTTAGTAGCCTGTCAGATCTCCTTTAGTAGCCTGTCAGATCTCCTTTAGTAGCCTGTCAGATCTCCTTTAGTAGCCTGTCAGATCTCCTTTAGTAGCCTGTCAGATCTCCTTTAGTAGCCTGTCAGATCTCCTTTAGTAGCCTGTCAGATCTCCTTTAGTAGCCTGTCAGATCTCCTTTAGTGGCCTGTCAGATCTCCTTTAGTAGCCTGTCAGATCTCCTTTAGTAGCCTGTCAGATCTCCTTTAGTAGCCTGTCAGATCTCCTTTAGTAGCCTGTCAGATCTCCTTTAGTAGCCTGTCAGATCTCCTTTAGTAGCCTGTCAGATCTCCTTTAGTAGCCTGTCAGATCTCCTTTAGTGGCCTGTCAGATCTCCTTTAGTAGCCTGTCAGATCTCCTTTAGTAGCCTGTCAGATCTCCTTTAGACCGTGTAGAGCAGTGGAACTCAAACTTTTTCAGCCAGAATTTCTGGGGACCCCTTTTTTTTCTCAAGGATTTCTAGCAACCCCACCACACCCCAAATCTAATAACACAACCTTCAAATTGGTACATTTTTACTTATACATCAACAATAAGCTTAAATTTATTGCATTTCTATCCCTAATAAATAAATACATTTACTCAATAAAATCTTTCAAACTATCTTTCTAATAGATGTTGTATATTGTCCTATCCAATAATCTGTACTCAGAATCTTTTGTTCCTCCAACATGAAAACACATTTTGGCGACCCTGGTGCAGTTCCCCCGCGACCCCGACTTTGAATACCACTGGTGCAAAGCCATGTTATAAACACAACCATTAATCTCTCTGTCCACATTTTCGACTGTAGGCCATAGAACACACACACACACACACACACACACACACACACACACACACACACACACACACACACACACACACACACACACACACACACACACACACACACACACACACACACACACACACACACACACACAATGATGTAAGTGATGCACCATAGAATTGCATATCTCAGTGCGTTGCACAGCAGGAGACCTGTCCATGGTGCTGATCACTAGTGTACATGTCCATGGTGCTGATCACCAATGGCTACCACAGCTAGTTATCTGGGTCTGAAATTGCTCAAGTCTATCTATATTCGGGGCTCGCAAGCACAATCCCGACGCACTAGCAGGGGCCTGACAGTTTTTTGTGCAGTGTTTCCTCTTGATGGAGCACTAACCTTGCAAGGTCCACATCAGAGGCTTCATCAGCTATGCAGCTCAGGTCCAGTGTGTCTGAGAAACAGATGCTGAGGAACAGGAGGAACTTCAGACAGTGATGGCATTGTTATTACCTCATATCAGAGCTGAGAACAATAACATCTGCACTTAATCGTGGTATTTTATTGCTTTTAAGACACTGAAGTACCGTGGTGCTGATTTTATGACTTGGCAATTTAGTTTCTTCCTTCAGCACACTATGTGAGTGCTAGGCTAGAATCCTGAGTGGAAGAGGTATAGCAATCAGCAGAGTCATCCAGGGACAGCACTATAGCACAAACTAGGTAGTATTAACCAGAAACTGCATTGCAGAGGTGTGGATATATCAGTCGTAAAACTGTTTCTAAACTACTAGGGCGGAAGCTTTGCCTGCATTGACATTTGAAAGTGACTAATTTGATATCCCACTTTAGTCTGTTTTTATTCATGCTATTTTCATGCTATGTCCACTGATGAAATGGGTTGGAATCGCTCTGAGTGAGCAAAGCGTCGTCACAAAAAAGCAGAGTCGGCAGGTGCAATATAGCTTGGGTCATGTGAGGACATGCAACGTGAGGACAAGCAACGGAAGTGCAGCTCATATAGTGAATTTGCAGTCGTAGCCTGCAGGCAGAAATCTCTAAGATTTTCTTCTTTTGATATACAGTACCAGACAAAAGTTTGGACACACCTACTCATTCAAGGGTTTTTCTTTATTTGTGCTATTTTAATTGTGAAGACATCAACACTATGAAATGACACATATGGAATTTGAGAATCTTCAAATAGCCACCTTTTGCCTTGATGACAGCTTTGCACACTCTTGGTATTCTCTCAACCAGCTTTATGAGGTAGTCACCTGGAATGCATTTCAATTAACAGGTGTGCCTTGTTAAAAGTTAATTTGTGGAAAGGTTCCTGGAGTATCCTTTAGGGGTTCTTCAAACTGAAACTGTGGGGAACCCCTATAAGTTATTTATTCTTCAAAGAACCCCTTTTAATGGATCCTAAAATAACCTTTTGAATAACCCTTTGGGGTTAATAATTTTGAACTACCCCCACTCCCCTATTATTATTATTTTGAATAATACCATTTAATTATTCATAATAATAATACACATAAGAAAAACACAATATTTGAGTTCTCAGTGTTTAGCATGATTTTTGTGGCAAAGCAGAATAAAAAGATCTAAATATGAGGTAACTTCCCAGCAGAGCTCCAAGTCCAATGAGGATAACCTCTGGCGTGTTGACGCTAATGCGTATCCTTAGCCAGAATGATTTTGAAGTGCATGGTATTTGAACAGGTTTCCTATTATATTCATGAGAGGTGAAGCGATGGTGAAATCTGTAAATCCAAACATGTTTAATTATACAGATGATTAACAAAACATGCACACAAACAGTACTCATACCTTGGTTTTTGTGGTGAATGTGAATGGAAAAACTGTTTTGATAATGGTTTTCATACACATACATTCTCCATATGAAGATTATGATTCGGAGGGGCTGGGTTAAATGTGGAAGATGCATTCAGTTGTACAACTGACTAGTATCCCACCTTTCCTTTCCCTTCCATAATGTAGAGGCCTATGAGATAGTCATTGAAGAGGTAAGGGAGAAGGAGGATGGTAAATGTGATCTGCATAACATACCAATACCAATTGACATACCTTTGTATGCCTCCTTGTCTCCATACCTGCAGATACAGACTCAAAAGTGAGCAGTTCAGTCATCTGCACGCAATACAGCTAGCCTTCAACATATTCTTATAGCCTACACTCTTAGAAGTAAAGGTGCTATCTATAACCTAAAAGGGTTCTTTGGCTGTCCCCATAGGAGAACCCTTTGAAGAACCCTTTTTGGTTCCAGGCAGAACCTTTTTGGTTCCAGGCAGAACCTTTTTGTGTAAAGGGTTCTACATGGAACCCAAAATAGTTCTGCCTGGAACCAAAAAGGGTTCTTCAAAGGGTTATCCTATGGGGACAGCCGAAGAACCCTTTTTTTCTAAGAGTGTACATATTCGTACCTCTTTGTTGATTGATATCCATTGAATTGTGTCCTTTTTCTGTTTTAGAAAGATTTGCACAAATATGAAAGATAAATGATATCATCATAAAACAGTATTATTTAATTTAGATCACACAAGGGACAAAGCTAACCTTAAATTGAGGAGAGTTTTTCAGTTAAGTGCCTTCACATAATGTCCTTCCAATTTCAAATCCAAAAATATCAGTTGGGCAGTTAGGTTTCTGCAAGAACCACCAACAAATAAGGAGGATCCTCAATGAACCCCACCTCCTATGGGGTTCTTGGAAAAATCTTTCAGGGGATATTTTCTCAGGTTCTGAGATCTTTGGTTCCAACCGTTGTGTCTTTGTGAGACGCAGAGTAGGTGAACGGATGATCTCCGTATGTGTGGTTCCCACCGTGAAGCATGAAGGAAGAGGTGTGATGGTGTGGGGGGTGCTTTGCTGGTGACACTGTCAGTGATTTATTTAAAATTCAAGGCACACTTAACCAGCATGGCTACCACAGCATTCTGCAGCGATACGCCTTCTCATCTGGTTTGCGCTTAGTGGGACTAACATTTATTTTTCAACAGGACAATGACCCAACACACCTCCAGCCTGTGTAAGGGCTATTTGACCAAGAAGGAGAGTGATGGAGTGCTGCATCAGATGACCTGGCCTCAACCCAATTGTGATGGTTTGGGATGAGTTGGACTGCAGAGTGAAGGAAAAGCAGCCAACAAGTGCTCAGCATATGTGGGAACTCCTTCAAGACTGTTGAAAAAGCATTCCAGGTGAAGCTGGTTTGAGAGAACGCCAAGAGTGTGAAAAGCTGTCATCAAGGGAAAGGGTGGCTACTTAAAATATATTTTTGGTTACTAAATGATTTCATGTGTGTTATTTCATCGTTTTGATGTCTTCACTATTATTCTACAATGTAGAAAATAGTTTAAAAAATTAAGAAAAACCCTTGAATGAGTAGGTGTGTCCAAACCTTTGACTGGTACTGTACAGTATGTCATAACCTGTTTGTTTTTTATGTTTATGTTTTATGTTAGATAGACTAGTTTTGAAACCAAAATTAATATGTAACACCCCAGGTGTAATAGTGCTTTGTGGCACAGAATCAGACCAACTATTCCTCTAGCATTATAATGTGGTTTCATTCACTGTGAGTGAGTGATAGGCTACATGTGGCTGGGATTTCAAAGAAACCTCTTCATGGATTCTGCCTGAGATAGTCGCTGTCCATTTTCCGGTGGTGCTGAATTCCGAATTACGACCAAGTAGCTGTCTGCTTTAATGTTGCTTGATCTCCAAAGGGCCTATCACTCCATTGTTTAAGTTGTCATGTAAAATACTTTTAATTAAATATGTATAGTTTCAAATCATGTTTAACAATGTAGTTAATGTTGTTCATAAATAATGTAACACTAGATAAAAATCTCTCAATCTAAATACGGTATCTCATATTAGTCTATCATATCCACTGTTGTTTTAATATTGATTTACTATCCTAGTTGATCTATCTTAATGTTATAATCCTCTATCTTAATGTTATATTTATCTATCTTAATGTTATAATCCTCTATCTTAATGTTATATTTATCTATCTTAATATTATATTTATCTATCTTAATGTTATAATCCTCTATCTTAATGTCATATTTATCTATCTTAATATTATATGTATCTATCTTAATGTTATATTTATCTATCTTAATGTTATATTTATCTATCTTAATATTATATTTATCTATGTTAATATTATATTTGTCAATCTTAATATTATATTTGTCTAGCTTAATATTATATTTGTCTAGAAATGTATTGTTTTTATCTTTCTCACTATTTTATTATTTTATTTACATTTGTGAAGTACTTTGAATTGCTTTGTTTTTGGTAAGAAATGTAAATAAAGTTTGATTTGATAAATCAAGTGTTATAATAAAGTACTATTTGCATGACAATGCCATGGTGCACCTGTTTACATCATGGTTGGTGGCCCATTCTTTGATGGTATGCACATATTATAGTGTGGCTATAAATATCTGTAGAGACAGTCCGTGGGTGTTGATGTGGTTTTGTATAATGTCTGGGCTACATAAGATCATGAGCGATGCAATCCCACCTCCATAAAAGCAGATGAGGAAATAGAATAGTGTGTGCATGTTGAGGTGAGACAGCTTCTGTAAATAAACAAGTGAAAAGACATGACAGGACAATTGCATAAAGGAACAAGAGACCATGTTTGTATTTCAGTATGACATTTATTGAGCAAATGCTGCTGGGAAATAGTTCATGATGAGTAAAGACATGGGATTGCAAACTGTAGCACCTCATTTATGTTCGCTATTTAAATTCAAGTCCATTCTATGTATGCGTACAAGAATGTATGTGTGTGCATTTACATATTTACTTTCAGTTGCACTCATTAGGTAAACATAATAGATACTGATAAAAAGCATGTTTAAGGCTAGGAGTTTCTTCAAGGTTTTTTATGATTTAGTTGCTTCGGGTAACTGTATGTTTATTAGCATCAGCTCATTGCACCATTGTCTTTCTCATTCGTCACTATATTGCGTTGTAGACGACTGTATTTTTGGCTCAGTTGGTATCTTCACATAAAAAGGCTACTCCTTTTGAGCATGTGTCTCTAACGTGGACCCTCCAACCCAGGCACCCCGTTTTGAATTAATATTTGAATGAAGGTACATTTCTATCACTCTCCCACCCACATATGCATTTAAACTGTAACCCTTCCATACATACATACAGGTTAGAGAGGAGAGGACTCCCTCCCTGAGCTAGCATGCAGACGGCCCCACCCGTGAACCCTCCTGTGAACAGCAGTGAAAAATAAAGAAAATTAATAATTTGTCCCACTACCACATTTTCCTGATAAACTCTGCAGCAAAACCCATTTAAAGCTTTCACTCAACATGCATTTTTTAAACATTTGCTTTTTCACATCATATGGCTTCTCTCTTTGCTTTCCTGTATGTTTGAGAGTGGTTATCTTTATTACATCACTCTAGCTGTATGATTTCTTTATGTTAGTTCTGGGTTGATTGCTTGTCGTAGTGTCCTCTGTTCCTCCTGGGTGGGTTGATTGGAGCGCAGTCACTCGGTTTCAGTCACCACCTTGACGGTCTGGGAAGAGTGTTTCTCCATCATCTTGCTGGAGACCATCTTCTCCTGAACCACATCCTCAGACTCCTTCACAGTCTCAGTGACAGTGACTGATTTGATGACATGCTTGGCCCCGTCCTCTCCAGTGGTGATGGTCTCCACCGTTTTGGTGATGACCACCTTCTGGTCCTTGTGGTCATCTTTCTGGTCGGGGTCATCTTTAGTGGGGCTCTCATCCACTCCATTTGAGATAACATCCTTCTCCTCTGCCTCTTTCTTTCTCTCATCCTTCTTGTCCTTGTCCTCTGGGGCAGTCTTCGCCACATCTCCATTCATGGCTGCGTCTACCTTTTCTACAATCTTCTCTTCCTCTGATTCACTCTTTTTGTCTACTTTCTCTTCTGCAGCCTTGGGGGCCTCTGACTTTGGAGCTTCTGGTTTGGGGGCCTCACCCTTAGGGGACTCTACCTTGGGGGATCCTAATTTGGGGGATTCAGATTTGGGGGATCCAGCAGGTTTTGGGGATTCAGATTTGGGGGATCCAGCAGGTTTTGGGGATTCAGATTTGGGGGATCCAGCAGGTTTTGGGGATTCAGATTTGGGGGATCCAGCAGGTTTTGGGGATTCAGATTTGGGGGATCCAGCAGGTTTTGGGGATTCAGATGTGGGGGATCCAGCAGGTTTTGGGGATTCAGATTTGGGGGATTCAGCAGGTTTTGGGGATTCAGATTTGGTGGATCCAGCAGGTTTTGGGGATTCAGATTTGGGGGATCCAGCAGGTTTTGGGGATTCAGATTTGGGGGAGCCAGGTTTTGGAGATTCAGATTTGGGGGATCCAGCAGGTTTTGGAGATGCAGATTTGGGGGATACAGCAGGTTTTGGGGATTCAGATTTGGGGGAGCCAGGTTTTGGAGATTCAGATTTGGGGGTTAAAGCTATGGGTAATTCAGGTTTGGGGGATTCAGCTTTTGGTGACTCAGACTTGGGGGACCCAGCTTTTGGGGATTCAGCTTTTGGGGCCTCACTCTTGGGGGTTTCTGTTTTGGGAGCCTCTGTCTTGGCAACAGTTGCCTCATCATCTGTTTTGTCCTCCTTCTCATCTTTCTCATCCTCATCATCTCCATCTTTGGATCCTTTGTCACTACCTGCATCTTCATCTTTATCATCACCCTCCTCTTCTCCCTCTCCCTCTGCGGTCTCCTCTTCTCCTCCACTTCCCTCCTTCTCTCCAGCCTTCTCTTTGTCAGGAGAGGCCTTTGATTCTGGGGCTTTAGAGCACAGGACTGTCTCCTCTAATTCCTCCTCTCCTTCATCTTCATCACCACCTTCTCCCTCATCTCCCTTCTCACCCTCATCTTCTTCATCTTCATCACAACCTTCTTTGTCCTCCTCTTCCTCCTCAGCAGGTGTGCTGGAGCTCACTTGGGCTTCAGTGGAGGCTACAACCTCTTCTGATTCACCCTCTCCCTCTTCTTCCCCTCCATCTTCTTCTTCTCCTCCCTCTTCTCCCTCATCCTCTCCTTCATCTGCTGCCTCTGCCTCCAGAGCTGCAGACAGCTCCTGGGCCATCTCAGCCAGGGCTTGGTCCATCTCAGACTTCTCATCCTCCACCCTGGTCTCCTCAATGATCTCCTCTACAAACTTATGCTGGAACTTCAGTTTGGCAGGCTGAAACTTGGACTTCTTAGAGGAGGTGACAGCTTGGTGATAAGGGAAAGTGCTAAAGTGGGTCTCTTCACCTTCTAGGAGTTTCCTGCAAGAACAGTAGAACACAAGATATAGTATAGAGTAGGCATAATATAAAAATGTTGTTTGTATATAGAAATGAGATCTTTATGTTTTTATTACACATGATGAATTAACTATTTTGTTTTGTAATGAGTAAACATATATTTGTTAGAAGTGTTGTTTTATCAATGTTAGGCCTAATTAGCGCCCTGCATTCGCACTGTACCTGTATGCAGCAATCTCGATGTCGAGGGCCATCTTGACATTGAGCAGGTCCTGGTACTCGCGCAGATGACGCGCCATCTCCCACTTCGTGCCCTTGAGCTCATTATCCAGCTGGTGGATGGTCTCCTGCAGAGAACAAGACCAAGAGACAGGAGCTGGTTAAGAGCTATTATTTCTCATGCCTATATGAAACCCTGAAATAATACTTATTTGTTTATTTTTGGTGTAGGGAGGACACATTTCTCCATAAGGACACAGATTTCTAAACATCATATGAAAACTATCAAAAATACAATGTCATATTTTTTTCCTGGTAATTACATCACAAGCACATTTAAACTTGTATAGGCCAACATTTGAAACAGCACTTGGAAATTCCAATAAAATATCGTTGCAATAACAATTGAATGTGTGAAGTCATCCTGTTTCATTCATGAAAAGTGAACGTGCAAATAATTGGATATGTTGGACTGTTGTTGTGTGAAATAATGTATTCTGAAGCAGTGAACAGCATTGTGTTTTAAAGGCCCCGCGTCTCTGGCTTCAGCAACGAAAAAATGACAAAAAACAGTCTGCTGCATTGTGCCTTAATCCTACAGTGTCCTGACGTGCACCAAGTGTCGCAGCTTATGCGTAGCCTAATGCTCCGTCATTTGGAGATGTTAAAGCTATAACCGTAAGATGTCAGCATTGTGCCATTTAGGCTATCTAAAGCAAATGCGCAGACACCACGATTGCGCAGAGTTTATATATCTATTTAGGGCCTACATAATAAGTTATTTAAATCAAACTAATGCAATGCGCGTGTGTGTCTTTCTCTATCAAAGTAGGGAAATATCCTTATAAGTAGACCTACATTTAAAATACAAATAAAAAATGGCATTGTCATGCAAAATAAGAATTATTATATTTACTCTCTCCACTACATTGCTTCTCTATTTACACAAAGAATACAACTTTATAGAACACTTCACCATTTAGCCTGTGGCTGGGGGTTTCTGCATGAAAATAATGCCTACCGCGGGTCTCATCATACCTGCAGGCTGGACAAGTCGCTATTGTGCCGGTCCTCGATGTCATTCAACTGCCTCTCAAGTGACTCCCTGGTTCCACGGACGGACTCTAACTCCACGGTCTTTGACTGGAGCTGGCGGCGGTAGTCTGCTATCTCATCACGGGCGGACTTGATTGCATCTTTGTTTTGTTCCGCAGCATCAGTGAGCGTGGAATAGCGGCACATGAACCAGTCCTCCACCTGCTGCAGGTTCTTGTTGGAGTGGCCCTCGAGCTGGGTCCGGATCTCCCGGAGGGCCTCGGTGATGTCCGTCTTCTGGATGTTTTTCCTCTCCATGGTCACCTGCGACTCCTGCACCTGGGCGAACAGGTCGCTCACCTCTTCCTCGTGGTTGTTGCGGATAAAGGCAATCTCGTCATGCAGTGACTGAACTTTCTTCTCCAAATCTGACTTCACCAACTCAGAGTCGGTCATATCTTTTCTCAGCGCCCGGATGATACCTTCCGTCTCATCCCTGATGCGGGCTTCCTCATCGAAGCGGTCCCTAATTCTCTGGATGTCATCCTCGATGTGGTCCGTGTCGAGCTGGATCTGAGCCTTATCGTGGTGGATCTGCTCCAGCATGGAGCGGAGCTCCTGGAGTTCCTGGTCGTATAAGTCGCCTAGCTGGGACTGCGACACCTGCTTCTGCCGCAGCGTCTGGATCTCCTCTTCGATCTGGCTGTTCTGCTGCTCCAGGTAGTGCACCTTGTCGATGTAGCCGGCGAAGCGGTCGTTGAGCCCCTGGAGCTGCTCTTTCTCGTTGGAGCGCTTGTAGTCTCCGTTCGGACTGAAATCAACGCTGTCGGCGGAGCTGAGGAGTGTGGAGCTGTACGCTCTGGCTACCGGCATATTGACACTCCTCTTGTAGGAGGTGGTCATCGTAGAGCCTGGGCTTGACCGGGACCAGGACTGAGAACGGAACCCGCTGGAGGGGGTGCCAGTGGAGCGGCCATAGGTGGTCCTACTATCCATACTTCTCCTGAATGAACTCCCTATCGTGTCCACCGGGTGGTAACTCATCCGGCCCGACCACGGGATGCGTGTGCAGATGGAAGGGAAGGTGTGCGAGGTGGATGAGTGAGTCGAGTGTGTGTTTGTATGCAGGTGCGGGGTGAATGGCGCTCACAGCATTCTTAGCCTCACCGACTGTCCTTAATATAGGAGAGGCGCTGTCGCTAACAAGGCAGGGACTGTTTTTACTGGTCCATTGATCGAACGGATGGGGAGGGCCATGTCTCAACCCTTCAGACTCCCTGTAAGTGAAACACCACTTGGGTGTGTGAGGGTTCGTGGGTGGCCGTTTGAAAAGCAGAGGAATGATCACACATAGGGAGAAAAAAAGGAAATGGGTGATTATCATTAGGATATTTCATACAAAACCATGCAGATGCTGAAACATTCATTGGAATAGCCTTTCTGTCGTTGACGTCTTTATCATTTGTCTCTTGTCACAAAGGGAATACAGAGTTTTCTCCAAATATTGAACATTCAAATGAGAGAGAAAATAATACACGCATCTCTGCATTTGCTAATTCAACCAGCTAAAGTGCAGCATTACTATGCATGGAAATGTGACTTATGGAGCAGTTCAATGTCCCATGTTAATTATTATTTCTGCTATTGTTAGTCAACAAAAAAGGTTATACCAGAAATGAACAATTTACCGATGCAATTTAGAGCGATAACAGCACCATGGACAGCGGCTTAAAGCAGCCAAACACCCTTTCCGTCCTTTTCAAATGTTTTAAAACTGTTGAGAACTTTTCTCTTAAAATTAACTTATTTCAGAATGATTGATCATTAAATTAATTGAATGAATATTTTATATTTGCCTATGAAAATGCGTAAAGCCAAACTAATTTCCTATATTGATGTTTTGCTTGTGACAAGTCTTCAATAATAGGTGGTTGATTAATTCTTGACAGGAAATCTCCCAAAATCACAGGGATTACCATCAATGACCTACCCATGACATATATGGTGAGACTACCATGAGGGGGTTGGTTCAATTAACATGATGCATCTATGTGACCACTTGCTACTTTCAGGAAATGTTGAAGCGTTAATTATTGTTGTCATTATTGAGAGCTATTTAGATTACAGTTACGATCAGCCTGTGCTTGTATGCAAGTAATTTAGCCCATTCAATCACCTTCATAATGCATATCATAATATTTTATGTACAAGGTTGCCATCCTATTTTGAGCCATTTCAAACCAAAGCCTTTTTGCAGTGATGAACAGGCATCCATTGTTTCTTTTTATAGTTACATTCCTCAGAAGGACTTTGTAACTCTATCTGTCCAACTCAAACAATGATGGGAAACACTTTGATTAATACAGTTTCACAAATAGATACCGAATACAATGCATAAATTACAGTCTTTGGGTTGTGGATGAGAGCACATGGGATAGAGAGGCTGCTATCTCCTCCCTGCATTGCGATGTTTTCTCTAAGGAGTGAAGCTGCAGTGTTGGTTGCCATATCTGATTGGCTGCCAGATCTGATTGGCTGCAGTCTGATGTCAGTCTTATTGATTCCCATTCAGTCCTGCTCTACTCCTTTCAGTGGTAACTAAGGTCATTGCAAACCCTGTAGCTGCAACTGCTGCAGGTAATGCAACAAAATGGCTGCCTCAGGTTTTGGCAAATTGACTGCCTTTAATGGCAATATATCATCCTATGAAAACCAGTGATTCAAAATTCAAAAGGCACTCGCACATCTGAGCTATCTTTGTTGCAGGTGTGTCCGGTCCTGACTAGAGTAAGATCTCTAGGCATCTTTATGGTGTCTGGAGGTTACTGTCAGGGCTTGACAGTAGGGTTGTCTAGGCAGATCTATGTTTGGTTTTTGTTGGTCCCCAATTAGAGGCAGCTGCCATATGTTGTCTCTAATTGGGATCCTATTTAAGTTAATTAGTTTCCCACCTGTGTAAGGTTCTTTGTTTGTTTGTCGCACATCAGTTTGTGGTTTAGTTCTCTCCTTTGTTTTGTTGTTTTTGGACACAAATAAAAGGAATGTCTTCATTCTGCTGCTCAGCACCTCAGGTCCAATTGAAAAACCATGACAAGGTGCATGGTAAAAAGTTAATAACATGAGAAAAAATAAGAAACCTGCATACTGCTCTTTCTAGTATCACTGCTCTTCATTAAGCTTTATGTATCTTTGAAAAAAAAGCTCTGATGAAGGCCTTGAGGCTGATACATAAAGCTTGATAAAGAGCAGTGATACTAGCAAGAGCAATGTGCGGGTTTCTTATTTTTGACAAACGGCAAGGCTATTTTTGACTCCCAGAACATTATTACCCACAATAAGATTCTCCAGTCACCTTTAAAAGCCCTTGTTTTATACCACAGGCATAAGAGAGGTGCCATGGTCAGAGTCTGACAGGTTCTATTCTTTCTGTATCTGGTGGTGGTTTGTGCTGGATCCCTAATTAGAGGCAGCTGCTGCGCATTGTCTCTAATTAGGGATCCTACATGGGTTTGTAGGTTTCACACCGGGTTGTGGGTTATTAATTCTCCAGTCACGGTGAAACGGTAAGTGTGGCAATTTACGTTTGTATCGTTTTGTTGTTTTTGTGTCTATTATATACATAGTATTAAAACATGTCTAACTATAATCCCTGCGCTGCGTCTTGGTCGCTCCATACACCCACTCGTGACAAGAGGAGAATAAGTTATTCCCCATCTCTGTTATTTAATTAGACACTTCTTGCTTGTCACCCATCTGTATTCTGTTATCTCACTCATGTTTTTCCATCACAACAGTTAGCTCTGTGGAGTGAGCCCTGATGCGTTTGAGAGCTCAGACAATTTTAGATTGTGTTTGTCCCGGAGACGGAGAGGGAGGGACACAAAGAGAGAGAGATAGTTACCATGCCCCACTACAGATAAGTGATTATTTGAGTGTGTGTGAGTGTGTGTTGTAGTGGCTGAGTTTACTTGAGCGATGTATACAGCCTTATGCTCACTTTCTCCAGTCTGATCCTTCGGTGTCCTACAGCTAGACCACTGGCCTCTGTTGCCTCTTTCTCTCTCTGCTCTCTTGCTGGCCTCAGCCGTTTAAACATATAAATCACCACACAGGTACAATAGGCCAGTCACCCAGCCTGTCTGGCACAGCTAGGGGTGGTGTGGTTTGATGTGATGCATGGAGGGGCTAGAGAAAGGGTTGTTTAAATTCAGTCCGGGGCTCGAACGCACTGCAGAAGGCTTGGAGCACTTTCAAGTGGCACTGCAGCAGAGTTCTCCTCTCCTCTTCCCATCCCACTGCTTTCCCCTGGTCACCATCACTGCAGACTCAGCTTCAAACAGGGAGGAGACCTGATATAGACCCACTTAGATTAAAGTCTTATCTGCTGTCATTACTTATCTTATGAAGGAATCTGTTCCTATCAATAAAGGTATGTTACGAATCATCTTGATGCCGAACAAGATCTCACAAACTCAGTGCCCCTCATATTCTATTATGCATGTCTCGGCGCAGACCTTTATCATATTTGATGCATGAGTGACTACATTCATTCAAATATAGCACAGGCAAAGCACTATGAGAGTATCTGAATCCCTCTGGTTAGGAGGGGAAAGGTAGACAGAAGAGAGAGCATTGGATATATGGGTAATCAATAGAAGTATTGGGGTGATTGATCTGCTACTAATTGGAGCTAATAGGGTGTGGCAGAGAGACTGAGAGAGGAAGAGAGAGAGAGAGAGAGAGAGGAGAGAGAGAGCGGGAGAGAGATACTTATAGAGATGTACAGCAGTGATGTACAGCCTATACCTCTCCAAAGCCCAGTAGGCTGTGTGAGTGTATGAAGTCCGCAACATACCAACAGGGTACCAATATGAAGACAGAGAATGAACAATCCATGTTCATGGAGCAGGTCCAAGTTCTAATCACACTCATCTCTGGTCCTGCATGGAATCTACACACAATTGATGGGTTTAAAAGTGGAAAAGGGCAGTTAATTTCGCCTTGGCTTCTAACGTACATGTACTGTACAGTTGAAGTCGGAAGTTTACATACACCTTAGCCAAATACATTTAAAATCAGTTTTTCACAATTCCTGACATTTAATTGTAAACATTCTCTGTCTTAGGTCAGTTAGGATCACCACTTTATTTTAAGAATGTGAAATGTCAGAATAATAGTAGAGAGAATGATTTATTTCAGCTTTTATTTCTTTCATCACATTCCCAGTGGGTCAGAAGTTTACATGCACTCAATTAGTATTTGGTAGCATTGCCTTTAAATTGTTTAACTTGGGTCAAACGTTTCGGGTAGCCTCCCACAAGCTTCCCACAATAAGTTGGGTGAATTTTGGCCCATTCCTCCTGACAGAACTGGTGTAACTGAGTCAGGTTTGTAGGCCTCCTTGCTCGCACACGCTTTTTCAGTTCTGTGATGGCCACTCCAATACCTTGACTTTGTTTTCCTTAAGCCATTTTGCCACAACTTTGGAAGTATGCTTGTCTATTTGAAAGACCCATTTGCAACCAAGTTTAACTTCCTGACTGATGTCTTGAGATGTTGCTTCAATATATCCACATAATTTTCCTTCCTCATGATGCCATCTATTTTGCAGAAAAGCACCCCCACAACATGATGCTGCCAGCCCCGTGGGATGGTGTTCTTCGGCTTGCAAGCCTCCCCCTTTTTCCTCCAAACATAACAACATTCATTATGGCCAAACAGTTATATTTTTGTTTCATCAGACCAGAGTACATTTCTCCAAAAATTACGATCTTTGTCCCCATGTGCAGTTGCAAACCGTAGTCTGGCTTTTTTATGGCTGTGGCTTCTTCCTTGCTGAGCGACCTTTCAGGTTATGTCGATATAGAACTCGTTTTACTGTGGATATAGATACTTTCGTACCTGTTTCCTCCAGCATCTTCACAAGGTCCTTTGCTGTTGTTCTGGGATTGATTTGCACTTTTTGCACCAAAGTACGTTCATCTCTAGGAGACAGAACGCGTCTCCTTCCTGAGCGGTATGTCGGCTGCGTGGTCCCATGGTGTTTATACTTACGTACTATTGTTAGTACAGATGAACGTGGTACCTTCAGGCATTTGGAAATCTCTCCCGAGGATGAACCAGACTTGTGGAGGTCTACAAAAACTTTTCTGAGGTCTTGGCTGATTTCTTTTGATTTTCCCATGATGTCAAGCAAAGAGGCACTGATTTTGAAGGTAGGCCTTGAAATACATCTACAGGTACACCTCCAATTTACTCAAATTATGTCAATTAGCCTATCAGAAGCTTCTAAAGCCATGACATCATCTTCTGGAATTTTCCAAGCTGTTTAAAGGCACAGTCAACTTAGTGTATGTAAACTTCTGACCCACTAGAATTGTGATATAATCTGTCTGTAAACAATTGTTGGAAGAATTACTTGTGTCATGCACAAAGTAGATGTCCTAACCGACTAGCCAAAACTATAGTTTGTTAACATGAAATCTGTGGAGTGGTTGAAATATTTGTTTTAATGACTTCAACCTAAGTGTATGTAAACTTCTGACTTCAACTGTAGCTGTCTATAACCTCAATTACCCTCTGCTATATAAGTATCCATTTCAAACTTTTTCTTTAAGAGCCTATCAATTTGATAAATGAAACAAGGTACTGTATCAGCATAAAGAGAAAAATTACTTGTCAGTGCTCACATATAGACACAGATGTTTTATGAATAGGGTTTTAGCAATCAATCAATGTTTGTGTGTTGGCATGGTGTCAGCAATGTTCAATCAATCAATGTTTGTGTGTTGGCATGGTGTCAGGAATGTTCAATCAATCAATGTTTGTGTGTTGGTATGGTGTCAGGAATGTTCAATCAATCAATGTTTGTGTGTTGGTATGGCGTAAGGAATGTTCAATCAATCAATGTTTGTGTGTTGGTATGGCGTAAGGAATGTTCAATCAATCAATGTTTGTGTGTTGGTATGGTGTCAGGAATGTTCATGGGTGAATAGGGAAGTGAGATTATGTGTAATTTGAAATGATATTGAGGATGTTTGTGTGTGTGTGTATGTGCGCTGCAGGAGTGGGCTGAGTTAGAGGACAGACACGGTCTAAAATAGGTGGCCAGACCATCACAGCCAGCCATGTCTCTGTCTCTGTCTCTCTCTCTCTCTCTCCAATTTATCTACCTTTCTCCTTCTCCACCAAACCTCATCTTTATCTCTCTCTATCCCTGTCACGCTTGCCAGCTATCTTGCGCTCAGTCACCATCCTTTGTCCTTTGTTGTTCACAATGATGACATAGTTGTTTGTCTGTCTACTCAGACACTTGTATCAATCTGTTTGCCTGGGCATATTTACCCTTAGTAAGCAGCTTTTTTGCCACAAAGGTTTCCTTCATTGGATTTGGTATACAAACTCCATCAATATTACCCCAGTAGGTTGGTATGTCCTGTTGCACTCCAGGACTGGATGGTCATGTTCTGAAATAAACCTCAAATATCATCCCAATTCCAATAACCCAACCACCCATTTTTGTGACTACAGTATACTGATGCAGGTATTTGTATCATTGTGAGGTAAATGTCCTAGTTTTACAAAAGATAACTGCCTGGTAAATCAATATAAATATGTAGTACATCTCTGAGGAAAGTATCCAACGTAAATAATGGATGTGAGTTGTGAGCAAATCTATGAGCAGAGCTGTGAGCTGAATGTCATAGTGAATATAATAGATGGGTGTGGCTGGTTAGTACTCGCTAGTGTGGGGAGAGAGGGACGTAACCTGGGATAAGGCGGGAGGCAGCACCATACTGTACTGTACTGGGGTGTGTGTGTGTTGGGGTGGAGGGGGAAGGGGGGGGGGGGTGGAGAGTCAGAAGCTCTGGGGTTCTGAGCTGTATGCTGGGTGAGGGTGGGGAGGCAGCGATGATGTCATATCTAGCGTTTGGGCGGAAGGGTCCATGGGAAATGAGAGGGGAGGGGTTATCCAGGATCTGCAGTTTATCTGCAATGCATCAGCAGCTCTCTCTCTGTTCCTTTCTCTCTCTCTCTCTCTCTCTCTCTCTCTCTCTCTCTCTCTCTCTCTCTCTCTCTCTCTCTCTCTCTCAATGTGTGAGTAGCATAATGCCGATGCAGCACATTGACATTCTACTCTAGATGGTCCCCTAAGGACTTAACCACACAAATTAAACCGTTCCCTACCCAGAAGAGGACTTTTCAAAACGGAGAAAGTCGTGAAGTGTTGCTTTACTTAGATAGCCGTAAAATAGTATGTTGCATTTAGACTGCGCTTAGTCTGTATCAACCTCAAAGTCAGGGTTACTGAGGAAACAGAGCAGCATATTGAGCTCCTAACACACACACACACACACACACACACACACACTTTCTAAATGACAAGATCTTGCCCTGATGCTGAGGCTAAAAGCATTGTGCCCTGATGTCAGCTGTTTTTTTCCCCAGGGGAGAATGTGAATGGCTGCCCAACCCCCAGCAGAGTGAATAAATTAACCCTACAGTGTGTGTGAATAGAATAGAATATGTCGCTAATGCAATTAATTCACTCTTGCATATTTTCTCCATTTATTCTCACCCTCCACCTCAATAATCGGTGTATCTCCTCCTCTACCTCCTCTCTATCCATCTCCAACTCCTCATCTCCCGGCCTCACTATTCATCTCCAACTCCTCATCTCCCGGCCTCACTATTCATCTCCAACTCCTCATCTCCCGGCCTCACTATTCATCTCCAACTCCTCATCTCCCGGCCTCACTATTCATCTCCAACTCCTCATCTCCCGGCCTCACTATTCATCTCCAACTCCTCATCTCCCGGCCTCACTATCCATCTCCAACTCCTCATCTCCCGGCCTCACTATCCATCTCCAACTCCTCATCTCCCGGCCTCACTATCCATCTCCAACTCCTCATCTCCCGGCCTCACTATCCATCTCCAACTCCTCATCTCCCGGCCTCACTATTCATCTCCAACTCCTCATCTCCCGGCCTCACTATTCATCTCCAACTCCTCATCTCCCGGCCTCACTATTCATCTCCAACTCCTCATCTCCAGGCCCCACCATCCATCTCCCACTCCTCTTCTCCCTCTCTATCCATCTCCACTCCTCATCTCCTCTCTATCCATCTCCACTCCTCATCTCCTCTCTTCCATCTCCACTCCTCATCTCTCCTCTCTATCCATCTCCACTCCTCATCTCTCCTCTCTATCCATCTCCACTCCTCATCTCCCTCCCTCTCTATCCATCTCCACTCCTCATCTCCCTCCCTCTCTATCCATCTCCACTCCTCATCTCCCTCCCTCTCTATCCATCTCCACTCCTCATCTCCCTCCCTCTCTATCCATCTCCCACTCCTCATCTCCCTCCCTCTCTATCCATCTCCCACTCCTCATCTCCCTCCCTCGCTATCCATCTCCCACTCCTCATCTCCCTCGCTATCCATCTCCCACTCCTCATCTCCCTCGCTATCCATCTCCCACTCCTCATCTCCCTCGCTATCCATCTCCCACTCCTCATCTCCCTCGCTATCCATCTCCCACTCCTCATCTCCCTCGCTATCCATCTCCACTCCTCATCTCCCTCGATATCCATCTCCACTCCTCATCTCCTCTCTATCCATCTCCACTCCTCATCTCCTCTCTATCCATCTCCACTCCTCATCTCCTCTCTATCCATCTCCACTCCTCATCTCCTCTCTATCCTTATATAGACAAGTCTCATCTCCCAGCCTCACTATTCATCTCCAACTCCTCATCTCCCGGCCTCACTATCCATCTCCAACTCCTCATCTCCCGGCCTCACTATCCATCTCCAACTCCTCATCTCCCGGCCTCACTATCCATCTCCAACTCCTCATCTCCCGGCCTCACTATTCATCTCCAACTCCTCATCTCCCGGCCTCACTATTCATCTCCAACTCCTCATCTCCCGGCCTCACTATTCATCTCCAACTCCTCATCTCCAGGCCCCACCATCCATCTCCCACTCCTCTTCTCCCTCTCTATCCATCTCCACTCCTCATCTCCTCTCTATCCATCTCCACTCCTCATCTCCTCTCTTTCCATCTCCACTCCTCATCTCTCCTCTCTATCCATCTCCACTCCTCATCTCTCCTCTCTATCCATCTCCACTCCTCATCTCCCTCCCTCTCTATCCATCTCCACTCCTCATCTCCCTCCCTCTCTATCCATCTCCACTCCTCATCTCCCTCCCTCTCTATCCATCTCCACTCCTCATCTCCCTCCCTCTCTATCCATCTCCCACTCCTCATCTCCCTCCCTCGCTATCCATCTCCCACTCCTCATCTCCCTCGCTATCCATCTCCCACTCCTCATCTCCCTCGCTATCCATCTCCACTCCTCATCTCCCTCGATATCCATCTCCACTCCTCATCTCCTCTCTATCCATCTCCACTCCTCATCTCCTCTCTATCCATCTCCACTCCTCATCTCCTCTCTATCCATCTCCACTCCTCATCTCCTCTCTATCCATCTCCACACCTCATCTCCTCTCTATCCATCTCCACACCTCATCTCCTCTCTATCCATCTCCACTCCTCATCTCCTCTCTATCCATCTCCACACCTCATCTCCTCTCTATCCATCTCCACACCTCATCTCCTCTCTATCCATCTGATAAGGAAATTTGTAATGACTAAAGTATTCCACCCTGAAATTGTGTAATGTATGAGATGTATTAGAAAATAAGATTGTGACTCTTAAGAATGTGGGAACATAGACAATGTTAAGACTAGGTTAATAGGTTACCATCTGGTGGAACAGTCAGTGGGTAGTTAAGAAGAAAGGCTATTTATGACGGGTGTAAAAACTGGATAATGGCAGTTTGGTCCCAGCTCTCCCAGGGAGGGGGAGTGGGCTGTTTAGACAACGTGATTGAGTATGGGTCCAGTTAGATATCCAATGTGTCCTTGAAGGGAGAGACCTGAGAGTTTACAGCCCCCATCAAGCAGGGTGGGGGCTTTCTGACTGAGGGGTGTGTATAAAAGGCTATGTGCATTGTATGATTTTTCAGAGCTCTCATTAATAAAATATTATTTTATTCATGAGATTATTTAACAAACTGAAGCATTACAACCTTCAGGATACAGATATAGTTATAAAAGAGTTCATTTAGAACATTGAGATAGAAATTCTCGTGACACTATCCATCTCCACTCCTCATCTCCTCTCCTCACCTCCCTGACCAAGGCGCTTCTCCCCGGTTGCTCAGTTTGATCGGAAGGCCAGCTCTAGGAAGAGTCTTGGTGGTTCCAATCCTCTTACATTTAAGAATGAAGGAGGCCACTGTGTTCTTGGGGACCTTCAATGCTGCAGAAATGTTTTGGCACGCTTCCCCAGATGTGTGTCTCAACACAATCCTGTCTCGGCGATCTACAGACAATTCCTTCGACCTCATGGCTTGGTTTTTGTTCTGACATGCACTGTCAACTGTGGGACCTTATATAGACAAGTATGTGCCTTTCCAAATCATGTCCAACCAATTGAATTTACCACAGGTGGACTCCAATCAAGGATGATGAATGGAAACAGGATGCACCTGAGCTCAATTTCGAATCTCATAGCAAAGGGTCTGAATACGTATGTAAATATGATAATTCTGTTTTAAACTTTTAATAAATTTGCTAAGATTTCTAAAAAACTGTTTTCACTTTGTCATTATGGGGTATTGTGTGTAGATTGATGAGGGAAACAAATATTTAATTTTAGATTAAGGCTGTGTTCCAAGTGGGCTCACCACAGAAAATGCTTAGGCGTTGTCATCTAATGTTAGAAGGTTTCTTGTAATCAGAGAAGTTCAATCAGCTAATATGTTATCTTGCATTTTACATCTGGTTGCCAGTAAGGTCGCTAGTGAGTTAGTTGCAGTTACTGGCTATTAAGTTACTGTGAATAAAAATTCCAGGCAACTAAGTTGCTGTGAAATGCACTGTAACCTCTTAACAATGCTTGCCTGTTTTACAAGTTTTACAGTTTTACAAAAAACAAAAGGTGTTCAACCTTTGACAACATAACCAACACTTCCACTGATGGTTGACACAAATATACATATATTAGAGCACCGCTGGTACATTGCCCACACGTATATTTCAAAGCGCAGTGATTATGTACCTTATAGTCAAAATAGTTGGTAGAAACATTTACCATTTATACTAGATTGTCTGCACATGTATCCTAAAAGGAACCGACCAGTATCATGTGAGGTCCTATGTGTACCTTTAATGTTGCCTTATATGTACCTATGACCTTTTTGAACCACAGGGAACAACACTGTACCCTAACTGTACCTTAATTTTGAGAGTGTGTGGATATGTGCTTTTGGTAATAAAGATGTAACTAGTGGCACTCCCCAAAGCATGTATGCACACTTTACATCAAATGTCCCTGAGCACTGTGGTTTGTACGTTGGTGTTGTCAGATAATCTGGGAGAAAATGTGGTAACTGCAGAAATGTATTATTTTCATTAAATCTGTGGCCCGTCTCTGTCATGCCCATAGACCTGGTGGCGTAGTAGGAAATTCAGGTCTTTAGCAACTGAGGTGTAATCTCAAGTACTTTCCTTTTACAGCAATAACACCTTAATTCATACATACATTAACTGGATGCTGTTTACCGTACTTTCACTGCAACCATTATCCTGTTGTGTACCGTAAAATTACAGGAACTTTTTAAGAGTAGCATTTTATGGCATAAAAGGAAAACATGGTGGAGAGGGAAAGAACATCACAGCAGTAAAGAACCGTTCCTTAAAACTGTTACACATATTAACCTTACCCCTGACAAAGAAGCCCTTAAGAGCCTTTTTCATTAAAGCGTGTATGCTGGTCCAGCATGGTCTAGCTAAGGGGTAGGCAACCCTGTTCCTGAAGAGCCATGGGTACTTCAGGATTTTTTTCCCAACTAGGCACCCCACCTGACCAACTGAGCTAATTGATTGGTTCAATAATTGCATAAATTCTACACACCTGTGCTTCCAGGTTGGTTAAATCAAAAACATGAAGTACCTGCGGCTCTCCAGGATCAGGGTTGCCTACCTCTGAGCTAGCTGGTCTGCAAAACCACACCCAGCATTATCATATTTCCCAGCATGCTCAATTGCAGTTAGATTTGAATTGTTTGTTCTTGCATGTACATTGATTGATTCATTTATCAATTAATTTATCCCATGCTACACAAAGAAAAATAACATACATTTTCTAAACTAATCCAATATTTTAGGTGGACTTATTGCACCCATTACTGAAATGACTGTACGCTGGTCACCAGCAAAATCACAACGAAAGCTGGTCACCAGCAAAAATACAACAAAGGCTGGTCACCAGCCTATGCTGGTCTAAGCAGTTATTTTTTCAGCAGGGACACACCTGCCTTAGCGATATCCCAGACACAGAAACCAATCCCTCATCCCACATGACACTTGTGGGGAGAGGATTTTTGAATTCACTCTGTGTCACTGTATCACCCGCGACTCAGTGGATACATTAAACAGGCTGTTTAATACTGTAAGTACTCTGGTGTTGGCTACTCCCTCTCTCTCTCTCTTTCAGGGACAGACAAATGTGCTGTGTATGCAGGGAGGTTGCCTGATGTTTGGTGCAGGAGACGGGGAGTAATTGATTATGGTGCAGCTTCTTTTGCTACACAGGAGAGCTATGTTTGCTTTAAGAAGGGGTGTGTGTGTGTGTGTGTGTGTGTTTCCACACTGCCCTCTGCTGCTGGAACGGTCACACACAATGCAGGTTTCTCTATTCCAGTGTATAATACACAGCAGTGGAGAAAGTACTTCTGAAAATGTAGAGTTAAATCTAGCTGAATGTATTGCTCAATGGGTAGATGATTTCTTAGACTTCCGAAGGTTGAATCCTATGCATTACCCTTAAAAGTATGTCTGTATACAGTGGTATTGTTTAAGAATGTTGATTTGTAGTCCAACTTGTTTCCTGCATATAGCTATCACAGCATTGCAAAATCAGTTTGAGATCTGCTTGTCTGTTGGGTGCTTTGTGACAAAGCTAAAAATGAAAGTAACTGGGTACTAGACTGTGTCTCAGTGGACAGCATACTGCTGTTTCCTCCCTGTTAGGGAAGCATCACTGACAGACTGCATGAACACTGATTCACCACTGACTATGTGACTGAAATATTGATGATAATATCTTTCTCTGGCCCCTTATTTAAATGATGTAATATGAAATGCAAACTCATAAGGAAAGAGTCAACCAATCACGGTAGTGTGTTTGTGTGTGCATTTTCTGTTTGCATGTTAAATGTTATTTGAAACAGGGGCGTCAGAGCAACATTCTGGTATTTTATGTGTGATGATGAAAGAAAGTGAAATAAATAATAGAGTCAAAAAGTTAGATTATATGGTTTTGTGGGTGGGACAAAAATAAATACAAGCCCAGACATGAGTAACAAGAACAAATACATTTTTATATTTCTACCTTTGCATCCTTTGGAGAAAAAGCTAGTTTTTAATTATATTCTCAGGGGAAGGTTTAACACATTCCCACTGCAAAATTATACTTTTCCCTCTCCCAAAAGGACTAAGATATGCTGAAAAAGCTTAGACTATTCCCTGGTATCCAGAGACGGAGTTCTGTTTTGGGCATCAAAGTAAATGTTTCAACCGAGGGGGTGTAGCTACCAAACAGCTTATTGCTTTTATTCACAGACTACCAGTAACAATGGCCAGTGGTTACTAGAATGTGTCTGTGTCTCAGAGGTACTAGTACAGGGTAGGTTTCTGATCCAATTGGCTTTTATTAGCCGGGCTCTCCTGAAGATTTGAAGACCTTACACACACTGCTAGCAGCCATTTAGCCAGTCCCTGCAGTTTCTGTCTCATCTCATAAAATATGTATGACGATAAGTCACTAGTCACTTACGTCTGCATGGTTTCTTGTCCCTGACCAACTAACACTGATACCGCCCTGATATTCGGGCCACTGACTAACTGAGCTATAGTAGAGTTCCTGTCTACTGACATGTCAATAAACTAATATGAAAGACCCTTCTGTCCTGTTATGGTTACAGTATTGTTGGTATAATGTATGGTATTTCTGAACTGTATAGTATTCCCCCCCCGATGGTACTAAGGGTTTGGGTGGGAGGTATGACTCTAGTGCCACGGTGCTGCATCTGAACCTTTCTAACTGTGATGAGTCATCTCTAGCTGGGCACTACGCCTCCCTCCCTCCTTCCTTCCTTCCTTCCTTCCTTCCTTCCTTCCTTCCTTCCTTCCCTCCCACGCTCCCTCCCTCCCTCCATCCCTCCATCCCTCTGTTGCTATGCCCATTCTTTCTACAGTGCATTCGGAAAGTATTCAGACCGCTTGACTTTTTCCACATTTTGTTACGTTACAGCCTTATTCTAAAATTGATTAAATTGTTTTTCCCCCTCATCAATCTACACACAATAACGCACAATGACAAAGCAAAAACTGGTTTTTAGATTTTTTTGCAAAAAAAATACATAATGAAATATCACATAAATGTGAAATATCACATTTACATAAGTATTCATACCCTTTACTCAGTACTTTGTTGAAGCAACTTTGGCAGGGATTACGTCCTTGAGTCTTCTTGGGTATGATACTGCAAGCTTGGTACATCTGTATTTGAACAGTTTTTCCCATTCTTCTCTGCAGATCCTCTCAAGCTCTGTCAGGTTGGATGGGGAGCGTCCCTGCACAGTCATTTTCAGGTTGATTGGACTCAAGTCCGGGCTCTGGCTGGGCCACTCAAGGACATTCAGAGACTTGTCCCAAAGCCAGTCCTGCATTGTCTTGGCTGTGTTCTTAGGGTCGTTGTCCTGTTGGAAGGTGAACCTTCACCCCAGTCTGAGGTCCTGAGCGCTCTGGAGCAGGTTTTCATCAAGGATCTCTCTGTACTTTGCTTCACTCATCTTTCCCTCAATTCCTCCCAGTCCCTGCCCCTGAAAAACATCTCCACAGAATAATGCTGCCCTTTTCCCCAGATTGTTCAGTTTGGCCGGGTGGCCAGCTCTAGGAAGAGGCTTGGTGGTTGCAAACTTCTTCCATTTAAGAATGATGGAGGCCACTGTGTTCTTGGAGACCTTCAATGCTGCAGACATGTTTTGGTATGCTTCCTCAGATCTGTGCCTTGACACAATCCTCTCTCGGAGCTCTATGGACAATTCCTTTGATCTCATGGCTTGGTTTTTGCTCTGACATGCACTGTCAACTGTGGGACCTTATATAGACAGGTGTGTGCCATTCCAAATCATGTTCAATCATTTGAATTTACCACAGGTGGAGTCCTATCAAGGATGATCATTGGAAACAGGATGCACCTGAGCTCAGTCTCATAGCAAAGGGTCTGAATACTTATATAAATAAGGTATTTCTGTTTAAATGTTTAATGCATTTGCATTATCAGTATGGGGTATTGTGTGTAGAAAACATACATTTAATCCATTTTAGAATAAGGCTGTAACGTTACAAAATGTGGAAAAAGTCAAAGGGTCTGAATACTTTCCGAATGCACTGTAATTAATTCAGGGTTTTCCTGAAAGCCCAACAAGTGCATTTCCTATACATAGCCATATGAGTAATAAGCAAACCAAGTAAAACATGCAGTTTGAATGTATGATGTGAACATGCTCTATAGATCATTTAATAACCCCTGGTTTAAAATGTGCCGAGCAGAATGTGATTGCAGACATATTCTAGTATACAGAGACAATACTGGTACAGCTGCATAAGGAATCTTGAGTCATATGAAATGAGAGGGGAGAGAGTTGGGAGAGCTGGTGCTCTAACTAGCCTGCCTCCTTGGCCTTGATAGAGAATGAAGCAGCTGTTTCCCTAAACTGGGCTAAGGGCAAAACTCAAACTGTCACTCAGTGGCATATACACACAAAGACAAAGACACACACACACACGCACGCACGCACGCACGCACGCACGCACACACACACACACAAACCTGACACTCATAAGCACTTTAATTTGATTAATGCAACTCATGAACCAGTCAATATATTTTGCTAACAAAAAAGTCAACATGAAATAACGTAAGACTCATTTATACATGACCCAAACGTTGACACATTTGCACTTTGTGATTTTCTTTCGTGGTTAGCAATGTTTTTAACTTTTAATCAACATTCTTGCAGTAACCTGTTGGTAAAACCTCCCTATCCTCTACTATTTAGTTTCACTTTCCCTCTATCCACTTTTTCACTTCCTACCAGACAGACAGACAGACACTCCCTCTCCTCTAAGCCTTTTTCTTAGAGGACAGGTAGAAGAGCAGGAGTGTCTGTCTGTCTGTCTGTCTGGTAGGAAGTGAAATAGTGGATAGAGGGAAAGTTCCTGCATCTCCCGCTTGTTTCGTTCTTTCTCTCCCTACCTCGTTTCTACGTTTCATCGCTCCTAATGTGGAGCCAACGCCCAGTTTCTGCAGTGCTGCGCAGTCTCTCCCCTTCCAAAAACTCTCTGCACCCCTCCCTTTCCCAAACTCTCTAACACCCCTCCTTTCCCCTCTGTCTCTGCGATGATGGGGAGGATGGAAGAGAGGAGACGAGAGTTTCACTGTGTCATTCAGTAGCTCAATGCTGCAGTGCACCCAAGTTATACAAATAAATACACGTAGTAAGTCTACCTTGCAGATTTTGGGTTATTCAAAACCTTCACTCAATAACTCACAATTACTTATCTAAAGACTAACAACTCACAAACTCACTCACTCACTCATCTGAACATTCACTAACTGATCTATAACCACCTGCTCTCTCACTAATCCACTGCTTCACCTTTTTTTATTTTGTATTTAACCTTTATTTAACTAGGCAAGTCAGTTCAGAACAAATTCTTATTTACAATGACGGTCTACCCCGGCCAAACCCGGACGACGCTGGGCCGATTGTGCGCCGCCCTATACAGCCTGAGAAGCAGTGCTTTAGACCGTTGTGCCACTTGGGAGCCCATCTGCCCAGCCGAGCCCTCCCACACAGTGTCTCTGGCCAGCAATCATTCTCAAATATTTAATGTATTGTAATATAAAACTAGTCTGGATAGGGAAGAATAATAAGCCTGGGAAAAGGCCAGGCTTAAATTGCCTCAGTGAGGAGGATGGAGCCATCAAGAGAGGAGGAATAGATTTGGAGTTATTACAGGAACAATGATAAAAAGGTTTCCACTCAATCCTTCAAAGCCAGCAGACTTCAGAGGCCTTGGTCCGTGACTGAGTGCTCTGTAGAGTAGATATATCCCAGGATGCACGTCTGTGTGTCTGACACATCTAACTAACGGCAGAGAGGAGCAGGAGAGCCACTTCAGAACAAGGGAAATAGGAGATTTACAGAGGTATGCCATTATGTTTGAATTTAATGTCATACTCATGTGGGATTACCAGAGAAGTCAGCAAGGTGTTTGGTTTGATATCCCATCATGCGCTATTTGTCATATCCTTGAGTGTCAATCAGGTCCAATTGATAAAAGATACCTCAGATACATTCTGGCTTAATCTATGGAACAATGTAGTCCCCAGTTGCAGAATCACTGCAAAGCAAACACATTTACGGCAATGTACCTCTTGTAAAAAGGTAACTCGATGCGTATTGATCTGCAGGTAGCGACGCGGGCCTTGTTCTCAAGTGCTCTGGAGCTGTTCTGGGGAGGCAGGGTAATCTAACCCTCAGAGGTCAGCACATTTCCTGGCAGGACCAGGGAGAAGACACTCGATAACAGGCACTGCCACTCTGCAACGCGGGCCTATACTGCATTTAGAAATAATGCAACGGCCCAAGAAAATCTTATTTCACCCTGCAAGCCCCTGACAGAAGTTTGGGGGTGATGATGGGGTACCAGTCTCATACACATGTATAACAACCCTCACTAAAAAGACTTTAACAATGAAAAAGTAGACAGAATTACAAGTGATGCAGAATCCCAGAGGGTGGCGGTAGTCCTCTCATCAGCATTTCAAACAGAAAGAGAGAAGGTTTGCACTATTCTTCTCCTTGACAGCGAGCAGCTCTGCAGTATTGAGATCTTGGCTTCGACCGGGGTGACTCAGAGATAAATTCTGAGCGTGTGCCAAGGGCTTTTGCCCCCAAGCACTTTGACACTCACAGAGTGGCTACACCACAGCCACACTGTAATGATCAATGGCTCCTAATGGACAAGTGGTCAAGAGCAGCACCAGAGTTAAAGGAACACCGAGACTCTTTCCTTTGAGTTAGGGGAAAGGGGATGCCTAGTCAGTTGCACAAGAATGCATTCAACCGGAATGTGTCTACCGTATTTAACCCAACCTCTCTGAATCAGAGAGGTGCGGGGGGCCTGCCTTAATCGACGTCCATGGCGCCCAGTTGTTGTTTAACTGCCTTGCTCAAGGAAAACTAGAGAAGATTTTTCCACCTTGCCGGCTCAGGTGTTCAAACCAGCGACCTTTCGGTTACTGGTCCAACGCTCTGCTGCCTCAGTTATAACACTCATTTCCAAGTCAACAATGCAAAAGAACCTAACATCAATTTAGTTAATTCATGACTTTCCATCAATTCCGCAGATAAACTGAACCAAGCTAAAACAATATGTTGGAAACCTATGGATAATGGCAACAAGAATCCATAGAGCAGGGGTTTCCAACCCTGTTCTTGGAGAGCTACCCTCCTGTAGGTTTTCGCTTCAACCCCAGTAACTAACCTGGTTCAGCTTATCAACCAGCTAATTATTAGAATCAGGTGTGCTAGACTAGGGTTGGAGCGAAAACCCACAGGACAGTGGCTCTCCAGGAACAGGGTTGGACAGATCGGCCATAGAGCTTAACTAATGGCCAAAATATTTGTGTAAATTCAGTCGTATCCTGATGGGCATCCCATCGCTTGGCAAATTCATTTTAAAATGGCAATATTTTGTAGGCCTATAAGTTGTATTTGTATGTTTGTATGTTTTGTTGTATGTTGCATATTGTGTTATTTGTTACAGCAAATTTGATTTGATTGTTTTTCAATAGGTGATGTGTCCTGCCTCTGACAGACTGTTTGTAGACTACTCTTCTTGGCTTTACTGCCTCTGACAGACTGTTTGTAGACTACTCTTCATGGCTTTACTGCCTCTGACAGACTGTTTGTAGACTACTCTTCATGGTTTTACTGCTTCTGACAGACTGTCTGTAGACTACTCTTCATGGTTTTACTGCCTCTGACAGACTGTTTGTAGACTACTCTTCATGGTTTTACTGCCACCTAGAGCTATAGTGTTGGATTATGCAGGGATGGGCAAAAATGACAAAATACAACACAAAATACAATTACAAAATACCCTAAAGATCAATGTACCAAAAAACCCTACAAAATGCAGCCGGCCCGAACAGCAACAACATTCTCAGTAACGGTTACACAAACATTTGACTTGCTGTGATATGTCATAGTTTCTCTACCTTAGTTGAATGCACTGACTGTAAGTCACTCTGGATAAGAGTGTCTGCTAAATGACAAGAATGTTACTGTATATGTGAAAATGAACATAGCAAAATAAAGTGCAAAGCACACTGGGTATTATTATTGGCCTTGTTTAGGGGCAGAGCTCATTAGAATAATACTCAGATTGCGTTGCAATTGTTCATTTTTACATGTACATCA
The DNA here is from genome assembly GCA_023634145.1 of Thymallus thymallus. Classification (NCBI taxonomy): domain Eukaryota; kingdom Metazoa; phylum Chordata; class Actinopteri; order Salmoniformes; family Salmonidae; genus Thymallus; species Thymallus thymallus. The sequence goes on along the minus strand of CM042403.1, from coordinate 33,958,860 downwards.
GAGGAGGCTGGTGGGAGCTATAGGAGACATACTCATTGTAATGGCTGGAATGGAATAAATGGAACAAAGTAAAACATGTGGTTTCCATATGTTTGATGTGTTTAATACGTTTCATGTATTTCATTCAAGCCATTACAATGAGCCCGTCCTTCTATAGCTCCTCCCCCCCACACCAACATACTCTGATATACATATATCAGAGTATATACATGTATATAATACAGGGTGAAAGGGGGTCACAAAATGGGGGCTCCAGAGTGGGGCAGCGGTCTAAGGCACTGCATCTCAGTGCAAGAGGCATCACTACAGTCCCTGGTTCAAATCCAGGCTGTATCACATCCAGCCGTGATTGTGATCCCATACGGCAGCGCATAATTGGCCCAGGTTTGGCCAGGGTAGGCCATCATTGTAAATAAGAATTTGTTCTTAACTGACTTGCCTAGTTAAATAAAGGTTAAATACATTTTTTTTTAAAAATGGTATAGACAAGTATTTTGTATTTAGAAAATACAAATTACAGCTCTCGAAAGTATGTTGTTACAAAATACATCGGAGTTCGTAATATAAATTACAAAATACTCAGAACTAATTAAAATACCTATTTCAAATGCGTGTAACAGAAACACTGCCCATCTCTTACTGTGTCCAGTACTCCTCATAACAGTATCCAATGATGAAATAAAAACATTACTTTTTTTTGTGCAGACATTTTTCTCGTGGTGGTGATAGCGTAAATCGAACACATAGCAAGTTACAGTATACATGGGATATATCACTTTTTAGTTCATTTTAACTTTCTCTATAGCTCAATATTGGACGGTGTAATTAGGAAAAAATTGCTACTTTGACCAATGATTGAAGATTAACGTTTAGAATTTTGTACAGGCGTTAACAAGGCAACTATGTTGGGTCCTCACAGCGTCAATATTTACGTGAGCACAGCGAGGACGCATAAGCGTGGGTATGTTTAAAAAGTATATATATTTCCTTTCGTATTAGACCTGAATTTCTGTATGTGTTAGTCTGAAGGTTAATGCGAACACATCTAGTAAGTTTTCGGTTTGCTAGCTAGTCAGGAAGCTAAGCAAACGCTTCCATAAATATACTTTTACCTTGGGATTGCTCGTTTTTATAGCTAACTAGCTAAGCTAGCGGCTAACTAAGTCAACTTTACCTGAAAGGAATAGGACTCATGTTGCAATAAAGGGCTCTGGCCTAGTCTTATGTTACTGACATCTAAACTGCTCTGGACTAACTCCTAATGTGACAGCAGGTGAAGATGGGCCGCTCCTCCAAAGACAAACGTGATATCTACTACCGTCTTGCCAAGGAGGAAGGCTGGAGGGCCAGGAGCGCCTTCAAACTACTGCAGCTAGACGAGGAGTTTGGCCTGTTCAAAGGCAAGGAGGCGTATTGTGTTAACTTTTCTGCCCATGGTTGTATTACCCTAGGTCAACATCAGACACCATTGGCTTATGTTATTGGGTATGGCCATTGTAAAATATTACATTATGCCAAAGGGAGATGTTTGTTCATCCATTTCTGATGTTACTTATGTATTTGACATAGACATACATTTCTCCCTCCCAGGTGTAAAGAGGGCAGTGGACCTCTGTGCTGCCCCAGGCAGCTGGAGCCAGGTCCTAAGCCGTAAACTCAGGTTGGTTTCAATCTCTTTCCTTCTCCTCGAAGCATAGTTGGCATCTATTAGTATGGGGTGTTACTGAATAGTGTGCATAACACTAATGCTGTATATTTATCTGATGGTTTAAAAGAGGAAAGGAGGAGAAGAGTGAGGAGGTAAAGATAGTGGCAGTGGACCTGCAGGCCATGGCTCCTCTCCCTGGGGTGACACAGATCCAGGGGGACATCACCAAGGTAATGGGAACATGTCTGTCCTGTCCCACAATAACCTATAGACACTCTATTCTGGAACACTGAATTGGTTGCAGTATTGTCCTGATTCCAAGCATTTCAGAGAAGGAAGTGCCTGTCATCAAGGACAGAGGAAATGGCATAATAAGTGTTTGGTTTGGAATTCAGCTATTGTATGACATATTTGGATCAGATTCTCAAACTGTATTTCAACAAAGCTGGTGGGTCAAATATCTGTTGCTTTTAGATTTCCACTGCCCAGGAGATAATCAGGCATTTTGAAGGACAGCCTGCAGACCTGGTAGTGTGTGATGGAGCCCCAGACGGTGAGTGTGAGAGTGTTCTCTTCCGTCTGGTTTCAGTTTTGTTTGTGTCCTCTTGCATTTAGTTTCACTTAGTTGCCACTGTGGGGTCTGTTGAGTTGTCATTGCACTATTTGCTTATGGCTCTTCCTCTCATTGGTAATTTTCTGGCTTGTCTACATAGTGACGGGACTCCATGATGTGGATGAGTACATCCAGGCTCAGCTCCTATTGGCTGTGAGTATCACACTGCAACACCTGTGTAATATTGAGTTGAATCCCAAATGTTTTGTTTTTTTATCCTTTATAATATATTTCTAAATATCCCCTCAGGCCCTAAACATTACAACACACGTCCTGAAACCTGGAGGAACGTTTGTTGCTAAGGTAGGCTTTATGTTTGATGAGGACTTGTTTGTATTTGTATTTATTAGGGATCCCCATTCCCTCCTGCCAAGGCAGCAGCTACTCTTCCTGGGGTCCAAACACATTAAGGCACTTACATCACACATAAAACAGTACACCATACAACTATTACAATGTAAGTGTGTTTATATAACAAGTTTTTTTTTTTATTGTGGAGGGAAATTGGCTAAGGAGCCTATGTCATGTGATAGTTATCTTATGCTGTGGTTCCTGTCTAGATATTCCGGGGGAAGGACGTGACCCTCCTGTACTCCCAGCTTAAGATCTTCTTCAGTGGTGTGACCTGTGCCAAGCCCCGGAGCAGCAGGAACTCCAGCATAGGTGAGCTGGAGTCCTCAGCTAACACAATGATCACACACCGGATCAAAGATGGTTTCTATTCAAATGCCTGGTTTTGACAGAAGGTTTGAAGAATTAAGTTGGTGAAGGGATGCTTGAGACTAATATTTTTCTCTCTCTCATTTATACAGAGGCATTTGTGATGTGTCAGAATTACTCTCCACCAGAAGGATTTTTGCCCAACATGTCCAATCCTCTACTGGATCACTCGTATGGTAATAACACAATACAATAGTAATGCTTCCCATGTTCCTCATGTTTTAACTCCGTATAATACCGTCATGTTATACACTGTTATAAGTTGGTCATGTTATAAGTTGGTTTCTTTCTATTTCAGATGTAGATTTTAACCAGCTAGAGGGACCAAACAGAATCATAGTTCCTTTCCTGGCTTGTGGGGACCTGAGTGCCTTTGACTCAGACCGGACCTACCCTCTCCAGGTACTGATATTCATACACATGCCTCTGCTGATACATGTATTGTAGACCAATTATTTTCTTTAGTAGTCTTAAAGCTGTTACTCCATAGATAAGATGATTCATATTAGGGCTGACCCCAATTAGTCGCTGGTCGATTGATTGGTCGTTAGGCTGTTGGTCGACAAATGTATTAAACACAGAAATACCTTATTTACATAAGTATTCAGACCCTTTGATATGAGTCTTGAAATTGAGCTCAGGTGCATCCTGTTTCCTTTGATAATCCTCAATGTTTCTACAACTTGATTGGAGTCCACCTGTGGTAAATTCAATTGATTGGACATGATTTGGAAAGGCACACACCTGTCTATATAAGGTCCCACAGTTGAATGTGCATATCAGAGCAAAAACCAAGCCATGAGGTCGAAGGAATTGTCGGTAGAGCTCCGAGACAGGATTGTGTCGAGGCACAGATCTGTGGAAGGGTACCAAAACATTTCTGCAGCATTGAAGGTCCCCAAGAACACAGTGGTCTCCATCATTCTTAAATAGAAGAAGTTTGGAACCACCAAGACACTTCCTAGAGCTGGCCCCCAGCCAAACTGAGAAATCTGGGGAAAAGGGCCTTGGTCACATTGACATGATTTGTTGACTGTAGGTGGGGGCGGTACATCCTGTATAAACACAAACTCACTTCATTGACAACTGCTCTGCACTGCTCTGCAAAACGCAAGAAGTATCGTTAGGTTCTGAACAAACAGAGTAAAAACTCACATTAAAACTCATTTTTCAACCACTCCACAGATTTCATGTAACAAACTATAGTTTTGGCAAGTCGGTTAGGACATCTACTTTGTGCATGACACAAGTAATTCTTCCAACAATTGTTTATTTCACTTATAATTCACTTTCACAGTTCCAGTGGGTCAGAAGTTGACATACACTAAGTGGACTGTGCCTTTAAACGGCTTGGAAAATTCCAAGCTTCCATGGCTTTAGAATCTTAATTTGAGTCAATTGGAAGTGTACCTGTGGATGGGGAGGCTTACAGGCCGAAGAACACCATCCCAACCATGAAGCACGGGGGTGGCAGCATCATGTTGTGGGGGTGCTTTGCTGCAGGAGGGACTGGTGCACTTCACAAAATAGATGGCATCATGAGGAAGGAAAATGATGTGGATATATTTAAGCAACAACTCAAGACATCAGTAAGGAAGTTAAAGCTTGGTTGCAAATGGGTCTTCCAAATGGACAATGACCCCAACCATTCCAAAGTTGTGTCAAATTGGCTTAAGGACAACAAAATCAAGGTATTGGAAGTGGCCATCACAAAGCCCTGACCTCAATCCTGTAGAAACAGAATTCAACCACCCCCCCCCGCCTTGTCTCACTCAGTAACTTTTCATACACCGAGTTCTTATCCACCCTCCATTGACTCCAACATATTCATGTACGCCTATAGGCTATCTGTCCTGCGCACAAATGTAGGCATATAATGTGCCCATTTGGGGATCTGATAGCATTTCTGATTGGCTTAAAGCACCACCACTAATGACCTGTGGAGCTTCTCAAAGTAATGTTTTCTTCACCTCAAATAGCAAGCAAACAAAGTCTGTTTTTAAATCCATTGAGAATTGGCATTCCTCAATGTATTTGAAAAAAATCTTTCCAGCTCTCTCTCTTTCGATAACCACTCAGCGTGAAAATGTAATGCCCTGATCCAGTGGAAACGTCATAAAAATAGCCTTCTTATCAGTGCTTGACTTGGACTGAAATAAATTCCGGTACTCATTTTGGGTTCCAGTACTGTTTATATTTAGGTGCAGGAGCTCCACCATACTTTTGAGCTAATATTCTATAAGAGGAACAGGAGCTCAAGCAGTAGAACATGTGAGTTCCAGGTACTCAGCTCCGGTGAGCTCCTGCCCAAGTCAAGCACTACTTCTTATCATCCCTTGCGCAAATCGCCTACAGTTGTGTAACTCGGGGCCCAGAATATTTTTCAGCCAAACCCAAGTTAATAGTTGATACAATGTTTCAAGTTCGTTGCAGACAGGTTATGCGTAGCCAATGGGATTTATAGGATATTTATTTTTATCAGGATATTTTCTACCTGCAGTCGGCAATGTTTTTATTTGCTGGCTTTATGTAGGCTATTTTTACATAGTTGGCAATGGCAGTTGAAGTTACTTTTTTAGGTTTCATTTAGATTTGGTGAGAATTTTTATTTAAGCACATGACAGTGATTTTGAGATGTGAAGACGTTATATATTAAATGAAACTGTTTCACGAAATATCTGGCACGCAGATCGGTACAAATTGTAAGATAAATGAGCATTTCACATGAGAAAGGTTGCTGACTCCTCGTGTAATGGCAGGAGAGTAATGGCAGAATCTGCAAAAGCCAGTAGGAGCGGGAGGAGAATAGTTGGGTCAGGTTAAGGTTTTTATCTTTTGCTTATCTAGATCTCTGGCGCCCTTTTGAGGCATCAAACCCGTAAGCTTAAAGCATCAGACAAGCTCTATATAAAAAAAAATGTAGTCTGGGACAGCCTTACTGCATATGAAACGTTTGTGCTGTGCTCATTAAACTTAATATTATTTTTCTTCATAGTTGGATGCCAGTAAAGAATACCAGTACACGCCCCCCACCCAGCCCCCCATTCGCCCACCATACCAGCAGGCCTGTCACCTACGCAAGAACAACCTATTGGCCAAGGAGGACTCCCCCTCTCTTCCATTGGATGAAGCCCTTTCAAATATGGAGATTTCAACCAGTCAGGAAGAGTCATAGTGTGTTCATAGGTTTCGCTACGTTGTGTGACGGTTTGTACTGAACAACACGTTTACCCACGGAGTGCACAGTGCTTCAACAGTCTTCGGTGGTATGTTTGCTCCCATTTGTTGGGTGGGTTGTGGCCTGATCAGTATGGGTATGACCATTTTGAAATCGCAAAACATGTGCAGCACACTGTACACAATCGCCCTCTGGGCCACCATAATCACACAACATTCTTCATCTGGTCATTCAGAACCGCACTGTGTCTGTTGAACACTGAGTCGTGCTGAACGTGGCTGTAGTTATCTTCCCCAACAGAGAGAACTGACATTTCATAGAGCATAAAGAAAGAGGATATTTGATTCAGAAAAGCCTTGAATGGATAAAGACTGTATAGATGATCAAGGAAAGAGAAGCCTTCTTTTAAATTATGATTTTTGCCAAACGTTCTACCAATCAATTTCAATTGTCATGTTGTACCGTTATCCTGTTCTTAATCTGTATTTTCAGTTTTTACATGTAAAATAAATCAAATTTACTCCAGCATTCCCATGTGTTTCTGTGCTGTGATCTGCTTTCCAATGGCCAGTCACATATCCTGGATCAAAAAGCACTTTCTGCTCCCCAGTCTTTGGCTACACATTGAGATATGACTGAAGAAATTGGGACAAGACATGGGTTCATGGTATTGCAGAGTAACAAAAGTAAATCTCAAGAATCTGTGATTGGTAGGCCTACCAGCAATGTCCCATCTAAACCGCGCCCTTCATCCAGGACTGCCATGCAGAAGAAATGCCAGGCAGCGCAGAGGTGCAAGAGATTGAACTTCACCGAGTTAGCCCCATTAGTTTGCACTATATAGATCAATGTTTTTTTCTGTGATGGAATCAACATTATATCAGCCCCTTTTCAACGCAACAAAACAAATCTAGCTTTGCAAGACTGAGTATGATTTTGTTGTAGGCAGAGCCCAGTAAATGCGCTTTTCAGATCAGAGCGTATTTTGGTATTCTTTACTAGTTACCAAATTATTAGCCCATTTATAGATAAGTACAGTTCAGCAATGGTGAGTCTTGGAAAAAAGCTTATGTCTTGGGTAAAAAGCTGATGTCTTAAGTAAAGGGGTGGTGTTGTATTTTGAGACATGCTTGAATATTCAAATAAGCCAATAGGCAGAGGGGTAGCCTACATTGTCCAATTCTCTGTATGGTTGTAATAATGAATTGTATTTTGTAAAGTCGTTTCTTGCATTATTACAACACAATGCAATTTACAGTAATCTATTTGGCCCATAGTGTTACAGACCAATTAAACAATAATAAATGAATGTCAAGCCCTTCATAATTGTAAAAAAGTTTTTAAAAGTCATGCAATGTAGGCCTGTGTTGAACACCACGTATAGGCTACTGCAGGCTATATAGAAATTACTAGCTATTTCCATGTGAAAATGTGCTCAGTGCCCCAACAAATGAGTGGGAACATTGCCTAACAGTGTAGGCATGGACCCAGTAGATGGGGCAAAAAACATGGTTTGGGGAGACAAGCAAGTAAGAGGATGGTAAATCAGATTTTCTGTAACCATTTAGTTGGCAAATACTTTTCTTTCTGCATTTGCACTACATTGACATTATTTAACAGACACTTATCCAGAGTGGCGAGTGCATACATTTTCATCCATACTGGTTCCCTGTGTGAATCAAACCCTCATCGCTGACATTGCAAGAGCCATGCTCTACCAACTGAGCCACACAGGACACTTGTAGCTGAGCATCAACCAGCTTGTATTTCCTGTTGCTATTCAGGTCCACGCATAAGGGACCACACTATGGTTACTGATCATTCACACACAAGTGTCATAAGGCAATACATTGTTAAAGGGATATTAGCCAATGACAAAAGGGTTGAATCTTCACAGAAACTGTAACAGCTCTCTGGCTTGTCATATTTGGCTATATTTCCAATTAAGGGTGCAGTAGCCTAATCATATTTTCTGAAGCATCATTTGTAACCTGGCCAGTTTCCATATACGCATCTCTAGGTTATTCTGACTCCTAAACATAGGCTGACAGTTTTTTCACTTCATTATCTAAGTGTGTTCACTCCTTCATTAACATAAACAAGTTGAAAGGATGTCTCCGTCTTGTTTTCTCTTCATTTGTGAGTATTCAATTATCAATTATTTTAATAGTATAAATTAATTGTAACAAATTAATTCATTTAGATTATTTAGGTTTAACATGTAGGACTTCACATAAAAGCCTTGTTTAAAAAAGTTTTGCCATGTTTAAAAGGTATGGCTGCTGTTGCAGTTAAAGAAGGTTTTGCAGGTATGTAACGTATTACTGTAATGTATTGCTGTAATGTATTACTGTAATGTATTAGCACATAAGAATATTTCCTGAATCATTCTATTTCTAACAACAATTAAAATGTGTGTTCTCACAGTTTCTCTCTTTAACTCTAAACAGATCCTGTCCCAACTCCCACCATTGTGTTAGACCCTGGGCACATCAATGTAACTATGCCTGTTGTAGTACGCTGTGAGTCAACAGAAGGCACAAAGTGCCACTTCTACAAAGACCACGACCCCAACCCTATAAGAGAAGTGAATTCCGGTGTTTGCCAATTCACATTGTTCTGGAACGAGTTCAAAACCTGGAACAAGAGTGAAGTTGATCTCAGATGTGCTATTCTACAGAAGGGAGAAGGGAAAAAAATATTTTCAAAACGTAGTGACGCTCGAAGAATTCATGTGAGTGGTAAGTGACCATTTTATTACCAGGCAGTATCACATTTGATTGATTGACTACATACTTTTTTTCTAATTTACAAACAGATTCCATTGGACTACCCAGGATTTTTGTGGAAAATACTGGAACTTTCTTAATTCTTCGGTGTGAGGCCAACCATGCTGGTACCTCATGCTACTATTACCTGAACAACAGTGACTCTCCCTTTAAAAAGCAGTCCTTCAAAGACAATGTCTGTGTGGGGAAAGTGGCGGAAAAGGAACTGCTGTTGAAGAGGAGCAGTGCCGGAGAGCTCTTCATCACCTGTGCTGTGGGGCTGGTATTGAAGGGTGAAGATACTGTGAAATCACAGCATAGTGAACCCTTCAAGATCACCATAGATGGTGAGGACATCAATTAAATTATTGTACAATCTAACATGACAATCATCTGTCTGTATTGCAATACTGATGAATATATCATATTCTTCCTCCAATTATAGACTCTCCTGGATCCACCACTTCCTTATCAACATTCAGTACCAACAAAAGCAATGTGACTAAAGGTGAAGTTGAGTAACCTTAACATGTTTTTAAACTGTTGATAGACCCACCCACCCAAGACCATTTCAATATAACATTGACTGATTCTGTCGCTAATCTGCTGTACTGTTATCTTTAATATGGTCAAATCTGATTAATCTAATTCAACAACCAATTTCATCGTGATCTGAAAGTCATCTCCCCCTTTAGAGTCCTCCTCAGACTTCACCCTCTACATAAGTGTTGGGACCTTTTGCCTTATTCTGCTGGTTGTATCTGTCCTGTGTTTTCTCTGCTACAAGCAAGGTACATGCATTCAAATCCTGATGTTACAAGGCTTAATTTGTTCCCATGTCCATTTTGAGTTATTTGTGTATTATACATGTACAATTGGGGCTGGTTTAATCTATTATCGTTTCATATTTATCAACAAGACTGGTCTGCCAATAGGTAAGTGAGTGGTCTATTTGTATTATAATTACATTAGATTCTTCTTCATACACATCATTATACAGTATCATGTCTAAGTGTACTGGGTAAATTGTCTCAACAGATTCCAATGGAACCAGAACAATGACGTTATCTGTGAGTATGAAAGGAAAATAAAACATATGCCTCTACAACATATTAATTTCTTAGAAACTTGGTTATATTCAGTACTCTACATTGGACCTTTCTCTCATTTGAAACAGATGCAAATGTTTCATAATTTCTACAAGGCGGGGATGTGACCATGCTGCGTGGTACTTCCTCCACATCCTTTCTCTGCTTCCTGAATTACATATCTGCCACTCTCTGCTCTTCCTGTATTCTGACAACATATTTTCCTCTCAGATGAATGGTGTAATATCTTACTGAGCAAGACATAGACGTGCAAAGGGTTTAAGACATGATCCATTTGAAGTTTCACATTGTTTGCATATAAGAGTAAATTCATGTATTTTATTACCTTGTCTTTTTTTTTAAATGCTCTTGTTATTTGATTACTATTTTTTACCTACTTTGTATATTGATAGTTTTGATACTTTACATGTATTCTGCACAGTTGAGGAAGAGCTGAAAGTAAGCATTTCACTGTGCCATTCCACCTGCTGTATTCTGTGCATGTGACAAATATTGATTTCATTTGAAGATTGTGTGGATTAGTTTTAATATACCGGTATACAATTTTCGTATTCTGTGCGGTTTTCAATATGTAATTATGTTTTTGAATAAATTAAATACATGTATTGTATTGCAGCGTTCCCATTTTATGCTGCTATTTTTGTGGTTCTGCTATCCTAAGGAAATACAGGTTAGTGAATTTCAGCTCTCAGTTGAGGGGCTTTTTCTCACCATTCTGTATTACGTTCATATGGAGAAAGCCTTTTCATTCTTGTCTGCACCCATTCGAAAAACATTCTGCGCTCACTGAAAGAGCATGACATTCACTGACCCTGTTAGTAGCGGTAATAGCCAACAGGAATGCCACCTTCATGGATTGGTTCTGCAAAGACACTAACCCCAGGGACTTGAAGGGTGGCTTAGCAAGTGCTAACAGCACCATGTCAAGGTCCCAGCTTGGCACAGAATGGGCTTTCCCTGGATGCAGACCTCGAACTACCTTCAAAAACTTGGAGAGCAATGAGTGCCCACCCATGGGTCCCTCTGGGCCATCGTCATGGCCCGTCGAGATTGCGGCTAAATATTCCGCTCAGCTCGAATCAAGCAGTGATTGTAAAAATGTTTAAACTATTTGTACATCACACGACTTGGAGGCAACATTATGACCCTCTAACTAAGTACAGAATATGTCCCACCGCATTTGATATGATGCCTTGGTGGAGGAAGCCCTGACGTTCTGCAACTTGTTCACCACATTGTCCTGAAGGCCAAGACTGGGCCATTTACGCCTCTCAGAGGCCAAGCCCAAAGCTGGAGGCGGTACGGGTCCGGATGCCTCAGTATCCCCCAAGCCTGAGAGTTGGGGCTCAGCGGCAGCTGCCATGGGGTCCCCGAGAGGAGGGACAACATGAGGCTGAATCATGGTCGTCTCTGCCAGTATGGGGATATGGGGAGCAGCAGGTGGCCCATCAAGCTGACCCTGTCTAGAATAGTTGTGATCAGAGAAAATGGTGGGAACACATAAAGTGTCGTAGCCGGCCAATCGTCAGCGAGGGCATCCAATCCCAGAGGGCCTTGAAGGTCCGACACAGAGAAGCAGCTGTGGCAATGAATGTTCTGAGCCTACATCAAGAGTTCCCAAGCCATTTCGTAGAGGTCCCTTGATCTCAGTCCCCCCTGGTGATTGTTATACGCCACTACTGTGGTGTTGTTTGATCTGGCCAGGAGTGGACATGCTTCCCCTCCATGTAGGGAAGGAACTGTTGCAGGGCCTCCTTTCTCACCCCGTCAGTCACCGAGGTGGCCCAGAAGCCCCTGTAGGGTGGCGGTCGGCCTCGGAACTGGAGTTTGTATCCCCACAGGACTGTGTCCAGTACCCAGGGGGACTCCAACTATCATTCCCAGGTTGCCCTTTGGGCCTGGGTGAGACGACCAAGGCCGACCGCCAGCACATCAAGAGGACTGCTGGGGCCCATCCTTCTTAGTCGTGCGTTGCTGCCTGTAAGGGTGGTAACGACGCCTGTCCTTGTGCTGTCGGGGAGTAAAACGCTGGTTCCCATTTCCCTGTTGTCAGGGGCAGGAAAAAAATACATATACTGTAGACTCAGTGGTTGGTAAAACGGGAAGAGGTCTGTCCATGATAGGGCGTTGCGCTGCCTTTTTGACATCTCAGTCGACCAGACAGGTCCTACTGGCCATAGTTTTGTCGCACCTGGACTACTGCCCAGCTGTGTGGTCATGTACGGCAAAGAGACACATACTGTAGGTACATTCCAGTTGGTCCAGCACAAAGCAGCATGTTTCGCACTTATATATACAGCGTATTTGGAAAGAATTCAGACCCTTTGACTTTTTCCACATTGTTATGTTACAGCCTTATTCTAAAATGGATTAAATAGATGTGTTTCTTTATCAATCTACACACAATACTCCATAATGACAAAGCAAAAACAGATTTTTTAAAATGTTTGCATATTTATAAAAAAACAGAAATATCACATTTACATAAGTAATCAGATCCTTTACTCAGTACTTTGTTGATCCACCTTTGGCAGCGATTACAGCCTCAAGTCTTCTTGGGTATGATGCTGCAAGCTTGGCACACCTGTATTTGGGGAGTTTCTCCCATTATTTTCTGCAGATCCTCTCAAGCTCTGTCAGGTTGGATTGCTGCACATATTCAGGTCTTTCCAGAGATGTTCGATCGGGCTCTGGCTGGGCCCCTCGAGGACTTTCAGAGACTTGTTCCGAAGCCACTCCTGCGCTGTCTTGGCTGTGTGCTTGGGGTCGTTGTCCCCCCCTTAGGGTCGTCCCAGTCTGAGGTCCTGAACGCTCTGGAGCAGGTGTTCATCAAGATCTCTCTGTATTTTGCTTCGTTCATCTTTCCCTCCATCCTGACTAGTCTCCCAGTCCCTGCCGTTCAAAAACATCCCCACAGCATGATACTGCCACCACCATGCTTCACCGTAGGGATGGTTTTGGCCAGGTGATGAGCGATGCCTGGATTCCTCCAGACGTGACGCTTGGCATTTAGGCCAAAGAGTTCAATCTTGGTTTCATCAGACCAGAGCATTCTGTTTCTCATGGTCTGAGAGTCCTTTAGGTGCCTTTTGGCAAACTCCACTCTACCATAAAGGCCTGATTGGTGGAGTGCTACAGAGATGGTTGTCCTTCTGGAAGGCTCTCCCATCTCCACAGAGGAACCTTTGAGCTCTGTCAGAGTGACTGGTCACTTCTCTGACCAAGGTCCTTCTCCCCTGATTGCTCAGTTTGCCTGTGCGGCCAGCTATAGAAAGTGTCTTGGTGCTTCCAAACTTCTTCCATTTAAGAACGATGGAGGCCACTGTGTTCTTGGGGACCTTCAATGCTGCAGAATTATGTTGGTACCCTTCTCCAGATCTGTGCCTCGACACAATCCTGTCTCTGAGTTCTACGGACAAGTCCTTCGAATTGTTTTTTGCTCTGGCATGCCAACTGTGGGACCTTACAGTATATAGACAGGTCTATGCCTTTCCAAATCAACCAGCCTTGCCGTTGGCACGTGCCGTGTCCATCTGGAGCACAGTGAGCAGCTTTGACACCTCTGTGGCCTATTTGAGAAGCTCGTCACCACCTTCTGGGAGGCGAGGGATCAGCAGGGCCAGGTCTGGTTGTCTTTGCGGACCTTGGGGAAGATGGGGATAAGCAGCTGCTCAGGTGGTGCTTCTTCCAACGTGATATCAAAGGCGGGAGCCACTGTCTTTTTTACAGACAACCAGAAACTGCATAGCCATTAGGTCTGCCCCTCCAGCAGATGTTTCATTAGCTGTTTATAAAATCATTTTGTCCAACGAGAAGGGGTATTTTAAGATCTACGAGTCCAAGTCATGATTTTGAGATCCTGCTTTTCAAATAATGGCTGCTAAAAGTTGCTTCTAGTTATTTATGTTCTGAAACTGGAAATTTGTTAAGGGTCCCTGAAATGTGAAACATGTATGTTAGTTTAAACATCTGGACTTGTTCAACTGCTAAATGAATCTACAATGGTAAAGTTGGCCTAGAGATATCCTTGGTTCCCCACCTATTCAATTATCTCTATTGGAGAAGCATTAGCCACCTGTACAATAGTTTGTATGCAATAAATGACCTTTAGCTAGTTAAAATAAATTACCTTTAGCTTGTTAAAATGTGTTCTTTACTCATCACTTTGCTGTTCATCTATAGTTTCAGTAAGCAGTATTGAGGGTTCATTACATGGGCAGCAATTTACTGTTCATCTATACTTCCAGTAAGCAGTATTGTGGGTTCATTACATGGGCAGCAATTTAGTGGACAATGAAAAAAGTCATAATATTCAACATAGAGCTGGGATGATAAACCGAAAACTAACGACACTGACCACTTATCGTGGACATTTTGCTGATATTGTTCATTACGATAAATAATCTATAGGGCTAGTGGTGCACATTATGTACTTACCAATTACTGTGGTAGACATTATGTTCTAAACTTATCGTTCACTTTACTGTTATTGTGATAATTCAGTATATTTATGGTGATAAGGATTGTTGTCCATATCGCCCAGCTCTAATTCCAGTTTCCATGTCCTCCTAAGCACAGATCAGCTCTCACCCCAGAATTTGTTGACGCCAGAGAGAGGAAAATATGTCTCCATCTTATTTGCTAATGATTTGTGAGTATTCAATTGTCTCTTATTTCAATCAATTTATATTTAGAGTGTATAGCATGTATCTTATGTTAACATGTTAACTGAAATTCCTTGTTTAATTTCTTCCTGTTATCTTTGTTAAAGTTGTGTCTGATGTTGCAGTTAGAAAATGTTATGCAGGTTACTTTAGTTGTGGATTGATATTAGAGATAGGCTATTGTCTTTCATACACGATTTGTCACTACAGCAGTTTGGTGATGCCGTTTCTACAACTCGTTCTCTAAATGTACATTATTTAGCCACAGTTTCAGAAATATACATCGTTTTTTCAGTCTTTGATTGACAGCTTTCACAAATGATATATTTAACAGACTCCGTCCCCATTTCAAGCATTGTATTATCCCCTGGGTACATCAATGTAGCTAGATCTGTCAACGTACGCTGTGAGTCAACAGAAGGCACAGAGCGCTATTTTTACAGAGACAAGAATTCAACCCCAATAAGAAAAGTGGACTGCAATAGTGTTTGCCAATTCACATTGTTCTGGGACGAGTTCAAAACCTGGAACAAGAGTGAAGTTGATCTCAGCTGTGCTAATTCTACAGAAGGGAGAAGGGAAAACAATATTTTCAAATCGTAGTGACACTCGAAGACTTCATGTGAGTGGTAAGTGACCATTTTACCCTAGGGCCTAAATTAGGGCCTAGAGAACTTGTTCAGTTACTGTTACCCATAACACACTGGGTTCACTCATACTGTATCTGCTATCTTACATTTTTCAAACAGATCCAATTGGGAAACCCAGTGTTGATGTGGAGAAGAGAGGGAATTACCTAAGGCTAACATGGCACCTCATGTTACTTTTACCTTAACAATGGTGAATTACACTTAAAAAAGCAACCCTACAAAGTGGTAAGTGCCTTTTGCTTCAAAAATACTCCAATTTGTATGTTGTTCCAAAGGATGTTGTCAGCTATAAAATCAAGGTCTGTTAGTGTCACTCTCATCATACTTTTGTTTCTGAAGGTGATCATTGAGGAAATATCAGTAGGAGGTAAGAGGGATCTTTTTATTTAACTGCACATTTTCATATCATCTGTTTGAATGTTCTGGAAACTGCTCTTGACTGACAAAACCCATATGAGCTGCAAACAGTGTGTAGAGTATAACTATGGGTATAGTGTCTTATAGTGCATCTGTTCACTGCTTGTGGTGCATTGTGGTATGTTTTCTCTCTCTTACAGAAAGATAATTCAAGTCTGCTCTACACTATTGATAGGATGTGGCCTGGATATGTTGGATATGGCTGGAGAGTATGCTGTGTTAATGTTTTAATAAAATCTGAAGTTAATAGGTGTAGAAGTTATTACATCGAAAAAGTAATCTCAGTGTTTAATGTGTAATGTGTGTGTATATGTATAATATAGTAATTTTGTTAACATTTTATGTTTTTTCTGCTCTTGGATGTTGTGTTTTCCAGTGGAAATAAAGCTTGTACAGTAATACGATCTATCATACTACAATTTAAATAAATAACATGCTAATTGTATAATTTCTGGATATATTACAAGATTCACATTTAAAAAATGTCCAACCTTTAAAAATAAACTAGTGCATCCTACAAGGACTTGATGTAAATGTTTTCCAATACTCTCACCGAAATCTTTATTATTTGAGGAACCATCCATGACCTTTCCACCTGTGTTTTACCAAAACCTTTGAAACAATTCATTGGTGGTGATGAAATAAAAAACAACTAAAATATATTTTGTTTCCTGTTTTAATGTGATCTATAGAAAAAGTAGCAATTTCCATCCACCTTGTGAATGTTATTTTATATTATGCACAGAGTTTAATGTGTAATGTGTTTGTATTTGTAAAATATAGCAATTCTATTAACATTTTATGTTTTTTCTGTTCTTGGATGTTGTGTTTTCCAGTGGAAATAAAGCTTGTACAGTATATTGTAAATCATGGAAGTTAAGGAGCCACTCTAAGAGGAGAAAGCATTGTGTTGTTTAGATTACACAGCAGTTGTGTTTCAACGGTCTGTCTCATGATGTTCACTGTTATACCTGAACTTCAGCTGGGTGTTTGTGTCTGTTTGTCATGAAGACGTGACCACAGTGGAGGTACTTCTCATACAGATACACCTCTATTTCTAGAGATGAGGAAAACGCAGGGCAGAAACCACTGAAAAAACCTCTCCACAAAGGGCTCTCAATACATATATTCATATGAAGCTCATGTCTATATCTATCAATAGAAACGACTTGTCAGAGAACATGCAGAGGTGTGGAAAGACACAGTAATGGAATTGTGGTCATGATCTAATCTGTGATATGCTACAATAAGTAATTGTGCTGCAACTGGTCCCATAATACTCTGTCCTTAGCCCTCAAACACACATGGATGAGAATAATATCTATCACACTACAATTTAAATAAATAACATGCTAATTGTATAATTTCTGGATATATTACAAGATTCACATTTTAAAAATGTCCAACCTTTAAAAATAAACTAGTCCATCCTACAAGGACTTGATGTAAATGTTATCCAATACTATCACTGAAATCTTCATTATTTGAGGAACCATCCATGACCTTTACACCTGTGTTTTACCAAAACATTTGAAACAATTCATTTGTGGTGATGAAATAAAAAACAACTAAAATATATTTTGTTTCCTGTTTTCCATTTCTGAAATGCTTGGATTTTCTTCCAAAAAACAAGGTTAGCCAAAAATCCACAAATGTAATGTGATCTATAGATGTCAATCCAAGCCATTACTTAGTTGGCCCAGACTTGTTACTCTGACTGGAAATATGTATTATGTAAACTAATCAGACATGGATCAAGGTATCTGCCATTTCCTCATTTGGAGAAAAAGCTCAAACATGAAACTATCCATCAAATTATCCAACTACCAATAAATGCAACAGATCACCAACTGTACTAATTTGATCATGTCAACGTGTGTGTTGTTAGGGTGATGTTTCTGTTAAACTACTGCATGTTTAGTTTGACTTTTGTTTATTTGTGTGTATAGTGTACAAGTTTATTTCCTCAGTTAATCACAAGAGTTCTCATGTTTAAAATAGTTGTGCTGTAGTCACTTATATTTTCAGAAACTTCATTATAAGGTGGACCACATGGACAGCCCCTTAGTGGTCAATGAAAATAAGGTATTTTTCTTCAGCATCACTAGTGATCTGTCACAACATCACATGTGAGTCTCCATTTCCTCCTCTGCAGGTTTTTCTGTGTCCTACCTAAACACACATCAGTTTTTTCACATGACAATCAATGTGAGGAGTTCACTTCATTGACGGAAGAAAGTGGAAAATATGTCTTTGTCTTGTCTTCTTCTCATTTGTGAGTATTCAATTATTTTGGATCAATATCTATTTACAATGATTTCAAGTATTGGTAAAATGTTACATAGAGTATGTTTTATAACTTGTTCTCAGTAAGTATGAGCCTTTATTATGTCTTATAATAAGGCTTGTAAAATGTCTCACTAAGTTGTTTTTACCTCGTTCAAAGATGTTGCCGGTGTTGCGGTAAAAGAAAGTTGTGCAGGTACATATTACCAAATGTCACTTCTTTAATTGTCCAGCTCAACAGCTATTGATTTATTTCAGGCACAACATGATTTTCATGATGATAGATTTCTACACTAAGTTTTACATTTAATATAGAGTAGCACAATGTTTAAAGTTTCATATCTTTATTAATTAATGTATTTAGTTGCAAATAAAGAGACAAGGAAGTGATTCTCCACATTCAAATACCTCCTGAATCAAGATTCTTATCACTTACAAGTTCATGGATTCTCTCTTTTGCTCTAAACAGATTCGGTTCCCACTCCCACTATTGTATTATCTATTAGCTACATCAATGTAGCTACGCCTGTTACAGTACGCTGTGAGTCACCAGAAGGCACAGAGTGCCATTTCTACAGAGATCACGACCCCAACCCTATAAGAAATCTGAATTACAAGCAGGGTGCTTGCCAGTTCAACTTGTTCTGGAATGAGTTCAAAAAGTGGAACAAGAGTGAAGTAGATCTCAGCTGTATAATTCTACAGAAGGAAGAAGGGAAAACAATCAAAACCTCAAAACCTAGTGATGCTGGAAGACTTATTGTTAGATAGATAGATAGATAGGTACTTTATTGATCCCCCAGGGGGGAAATTTCATTGTCAAGCAGCTACAACAAAACACAGGGCAGGTGCAAAATGCCACAACGAAAGTACACAAAAGACAGATACACGGTACATGATACATAGAGCGGCAGTATGAAAAAGTATAGAAATACAAGATATCTGGAGTGCAAAAAAATAAAAGCTATAAAAAAGACATAGCATAGTATGGGTGGTTGGCTGAATATGTACACTATACATTGATGGATGTTGGATGGTTAACTATACTATACAGTATATTTAAAATAGTTGTGCTGTAGTCACTTATATTTTCAGTAAATTCAGTATAAGGTGGACCACATGGACAGCCACTTAGTGGTCAATGAAAATAAGGTAATTTTCTTCAGCATCACTAGTGATCTGTCACAACATCACATGTGAGTCTCCATTTCCTCCTCTGCAGGTTTTTCTGTGTCCTACCTAAACACACATCAGTTTTGTCACATGACAATCAATGTGAGGAGTTCACTTCATTGACGGAAGAAAGTGGAAAATATGTCTTTGTCTTGTCTTCTCATTTGTGAGTATTCAAATATTTTTGATTCTTTGGGTCAATATCTATTTACAATGATTTCAAGTATTGGTAAAATGTTACATAGAGTATGTTTTATAACTTGTTCTCAGTAAGTATGAGCCTTTATTATGTCTTATAATAAGGCTTGTAAAATGTCTCACTAAGTTGTTTTTACCTCGTTCAAAGATGTTGCCGGTGTTGCGGTAAAAGAAAGTTGTGCAGGTACATATTACCAAATGTCACTTCTTTAATTGTCCAGCTCAACAGCTATTGATTTATTTCAGGCACAAAATGATTTTCATGATGATAGATTTCTACACTAAGTTTTACATTTAATATAGAGTAGCACAATGTTTAAAGTTTCATATCTTTATTAATACATGTATTTAGTTGCAAATAGAGAAACAAGGAAGTGATTCTCCACATTCAAATACCTCCTGAATCAAGATTCTTATCACTTTCAAGTTCATGGATTCTCTCTTTTGCTCTAAACAGATTTGGTTCCCACTCCCACTATTGTATTATCCATTAGCTACATAAATGTAGCTACGCCTGTTACAGTACGCTGTGAGTCACCAGAAGGTACAGAGTGCCATTTCTACAGAGATCACGACACCAACCCTATAAGAAATCTGAGTTACGTGCAGGGTGCTTGCCAGTTCAACTTGTTCTGGAATGAGTTCAAAAAGTGGAACAAGAGTGAAGTAGATCTCAGCTGTATAATTCTACAGAAGGAAGAAGGGAAAACAATCAAAACCTCAAAACCTAGTGATGCTGGAAGACTTATTGTTGGTGGTAAGTTCCAGTTTCACGGTACTCCAAAGCACATGTTACTCAGGGAACACTTCCCACTTGTTAATTGACTTCATAAATTACTTTCACAATTTACAAACAGATCCAATTGGAAAACCTCGTGTTCATGTGGAGCAGAGTGGGAAATACCTCAATCTTCGATGTGAGGCCAAGGCTGGAACCTCATGCTACATTTATCTGAACAATGGTGGCTCACACTTTAAAAAACTACCCTACAAAGACAACATCTGTGTGGGGAGAGTGGCAGAAGAGGAACTGCAGAGGAAGAGGATCAGTCCTGGAGAGATCTTCATCACCTGTGCTGTGGAGCTGGTAGTAGAGGGTGAAGATACTGTGACAGCACAGCACAGTGAACCCCTTGGTATCACCATAGATGGTGTGGAAGACTAGATACCAACCATTTCTGTGAATTGAATTCAAATGTGATGTCTATTCCTGTATTTCAAGACTAATATATTATTGTTGTTCACATATCAATGTTTTATTTATTTCAGTTGTAAATCCTCCAAGAGCCACTAGTTCCCCATCAGCGTTCAGTTTAAACACACCTGGTCAGGAGAATTCAAGCAGCAATGTAACAGCCCCTGGACAAGGTGAGTAACATTGGTTTGGTTATAGATTTACTGTTGGTAGTCCTAAGAACTTCAAATTGCAAGTTTAGAGACAGACTCTGCTGCTAAATGTACAGGTATTGATGCGTTTCTAAAATCTCTAAACTCTTAAGTATCTTGATAGTCACTGTTATTGAGGTTAATTTGCACTAACATTCTAGCCATTGAAAGGTACAGTAAATACATTTAGGTGGTTTAGACATCTCACAATTGCAGGACGTTATGAAAATTGATGTGAAATGAACATGATTCATGATGTCCTTTTCCCTTCCAGACTCTTCCTCAATGATCCCCCTCTACATCAGTCTCCGTGCCGGTATCTATGTTCTCATCCTTCTGGTGGAATCTCTCCTGTGTTTTCTCTGGTATAAACGTGGTAAGTGCCTTTTGCTTCAAAAATACTCCAATTTGTATGTTGTTCCAAAGGATGTTGTCAGCTATAAAATCAAGGTCTGTTAGTGTCACTCTCATCATACTTTTGTTTCTGAAGGTGATCAACGAGGAAATATCAATAAGAGGTAAGAGTGGTCTTTTTATTTAACTGCACATTTTCAAACAATCTGTTTAAATGTACTGGAAACTGCTCTTAACTTGCAAAACCCATGATCTGTGTGTAGAGTATAACTATGCTCTTTACCATTAACTATGGGTATAGTGTCTTATAGTGCAACTGTTCACTGCTTGTGGTGCATTGTGGTATGTTTTCTCTCTCTTACAGAAAGAAAATTCAAGTCTGCACTACACTATAAAATGTGGCCTGGATATGTTTTATATGGCTGGAGAGTATGCTGTGTTAATGTTGCAATTTCCATCCACCTTGTGAATGCATTTTTATATTACTCACAGTGTTTAATGTGTAATGTGTTGTATATGTAAAATAAAGTAATTTTATTAACATATATTGTTTTTTTGAATGTTGTGTTTTCCAGTGGAAATAAAGCTTGTACAGTAATACGATCTATCATACTACAATTTAAATAAATAACATGCTAATTGTATAATTTATGTATATATTACAAGATTCACATTTAAAAAATGTCCAACCTTTAAAAATAAACTAGTGCATCCTACAAGGACTTGATGTAAATGTTTTCCAATACTATCACCGAAATCTTCATTATTTGAGGAACCATCCATGACCTTTACACCGGTGGTTTACCAAAACATTTGAAACAATTCATTGGTGGTGATGAAATAAAAAACAACTAAAATATATTTTGTTTCCTGTTTTAATGTGATCTATAGAAAACGTTCCAATAATATTTTATATTATGCACAGAGTTTATTGTGTAATGTGTTTGTATTTGTAAAATATAGCAATTTTATTAACATTTTATGTTTTTTCTGCTCTTGGATGTTGTGTTTTCCAGTGGAAATAAAGCTTGTACAGTATATTGTAAATCATGGAAGTTAAGGAGCCACTCTAAGAGGAGAAAGCATTGTGTTGTTTGGATTACACAGCAGTTGTGTTTCTTAATTTACTTTCACAATTTACAAACAGATCCAATTGGAAAACCTCGTGTTCATGTGGAGCAGAGTGGGAAATACCTCAATCTTCGATGTGAGGCCAAGGCTGGAACCTCATGCTACTTTTATCTGAACAATGGTGGCTCACACTTTAAAAAACTACCCTACAAAGACAACATCTGTGTGGGGAGAGTGGCAGAAGAGGAACTGCAGAGGAAGAGGATCAGTCCTGGAGAGATCTTCATCACCTGTGCTGTGGAGCTGGTAGTAGAGGGTGAAGATACTGTGACAGCACAGCACAGTGAACCCCTTGGTGTCACCATAGATGGTGTGGAAGACTAGATACCAACCATTTCTGTGAATTGAATTCAAATGTGATGTCTATTCCTGTATTTCAAGACTAATATATTATTATTGTTCACATATCAATGTTTTATTTATTTCATTTGCAGCGTTCAGTTTAAACACACCTGGTCAGGAGAATGCAAGCAGCAATGTAACAGCCCCTGGACAAGGTGAGTAACATTGGTTTGGTTTTAGATGTACTGTTGGTAGTCCTAAGAACTTCAAATTGCAAGTTTAGTGAATGACTCTGCTGCTACATGTACAGGTATTGATGCATTTCTAAAATCTCTAAACTCTTAAGTATCTTGATAGTCACTGTTAGAAAGGCTTATTTGCACTAACATTCTAGCCATTGTAAGGTCAGGTTGTGCTGTACAGATGACTCACTGTAAGTTTCATCGGGAGCCTCATTCACTAACTGTTCCTTTCTTGTCCAGGTTACTCCTCAGTGTTCCTCATCAACATCAGTATTGGTGCTGTTTCCCTTTTCCTGGTTCTGCTTGCTGTGTCTGTGCTGTGTGTTCCCCATCTCAAGTGTGGTGTGTGCTTTCAGATAGGCCTACTCATATCACATTCATATTTTGATCCAAATGCTACTTTGAGTTATTGAAAAAATTGCTAAATTGTTTCTATGTATCTTTTGAAGGGATTCAAGGCAGCCCTGTAAATATTGGGTAAGACTGGTTTATTCATTTTAGATTCACATTCTTTTTCCTTTATTCATGCACAGCTATATCTGTCTGACTCTACTGCATTGTCTCGACAGAAGCCCGCCAGAGCAGCAAGACCAAACCCCTCTTTGTGTCTGTGAGTATGAGAGTCAACGAAATCACCACTGACTTTATCTTCTTATGTTCAGTGTTTTATTTTCCCCCGTTCTCTCATTTTAAACAGATTCTGTCATCACAAAGCCGTCTAGGGATGAGGTGAGTTGGATTGAACAAGTGCAGTGTGAAGTAGCCTAATATGCACTTTACTTCCACAATATCAAGCAATATTGCCAATAGCACCAATGACAACTCTACTGTGCACACAGCTCAAAGTGACTTGAGTTCCCTCTTACAGGAAGACACTAGTCTTCACTATGCAACAGTGACATCTACCGGTAAACAAGCTGGGCCTGGGCGCGCCAAGATCAAGTCTGAAATAGCAGGAGAGTACGCCCTCTTAGCAGAATCATAGAAGAAACATTTACTGGATCATTTATTTTGTCAAAGTTTACAATTAAATTGGATCATCATTTACTTGTAGTGCAACAATTTGATGTTATTTTAATGGACAACAAATTTGCTTTTCTTTCAAAAACATGGACATTTCTAAGTGACCCTAAACTTTTGAATGGTAGTGTATCTGCTACTCTGTGGACCCCACCTCTTCCTGTATTCTGTCAGCATCTTTTCCTCTCAGACCATTTGCATTCTCTTACTGGGCTATAAAAAGATGTGCAAAGGTTTTAAGATACGATTAATTTGAACAGGTATTTTTGATGAATGTGTAAATGAACAGCTTTCTTGTTGAAAAAGTCAATATTTTATTTATAAGTTGTTTGTGTAAGATGAGATTGAACCAATGGCATAAAAATACTTACTTAAAAAATATATGGATTACTTATTGATTGCATTTCTATGTACCGTAGAACATTCTTACTAAACCTCTTCACTCACTGTTAGAGGAAATTTTTTCGTGTGTGTGAATGAAAATGTAAACAAAGTACTCTGCAGGCCAACATGGAGGATCTGTTTGGAACTCATTCTTCACCCATGCATTTTCCATTATTTATGTGCAAAGCTTCAACTAGAGGCAAATGAAACCCAAATTACATTTAATAGATTATTTGCAATTACAAGTGATTCCTGCCAGTTAGGCCTGGGAATTACCTCATTCTTCGATGTGAGGCTAAGGCTGGCACCTCATGCTACTTTTATCTGAACAATGGTGGCTCACACTTTACAAAACAACCCTACAAAGACAACATCTGTGTGGGGAGAGTGGCAGAAGAGGAACTGCAGAGGAAGAGGATCAGACCTGGAGAGATCTTCATCACCTGTGCTGTGGAGCTGGTAGTAGAGGGTGAAGATACTGTGACAGCACAGCACAGTGAACCCCTTGGTATCACCATAGATGGTGTGGAAGACTAGATACCATCCATTTCTGTGAATTGAATTCAAATGTGATGTCTATTCCTGATGCTAAATGAACTGTCACGGTTCGTGCTAAGGTAACGATGCGCAGAGTGAGAGGTGCGTGCAAACATATTTATTTATACTCAAAAACAACAAACGTACTACCGTGAACTGTGTCTAGCACACAGACAATGCACTACACAAACAAGCAATGATCCACACACAGATGGACGTGAAGTGAACATAAATAGAATCCCCAATAAGAGACAACTCAAGACAGCTGCCTCTAATTGGGTGATCACCCAAAACCCAACACCAACCCTGTGAATGTCAGGACCTGACTGTGGCGAACCCACTCCCTCTAGAGGGAGTCAGAGACCTGGCCTCAGTCAGGCCCTTACATATACAGGTATTGATGCGTTTCTAAAATCTCTAAACTCTTAAGTATCTTGATAGTCACTGTTAGTAAGGTTAATTTGCACTAACATTCTAGCCATTGGAAGGTACAGTAAATACATTTAGGTGGTTTAGACATAGATTCTCACAATTGCAGGACGTTATGAAAATTGATGTGAAATGAACATGATTCATGATGTCATTTTCCCTTCCAGACTCTTCCTGAATGATCCCCCTCTACATCAGTCTCCGTGCCGGTATCTATGTTCTCATCCTTCTGGTGGAATCTCTCCTGTGTTTTCTCTGGTATAAACGTGGTAAGTGCCTTTTGCTTCAAAAATACTCCAATTTGTATGTTGTTCCAAAGGATGTTGTCAGCTATAAAATCAAGGTCTGTTAGTGTCGCTCTCATCATACTTTTGTTTCTGAAGGTGATCATTGAGGAAATATCAGTAGGAGGTAAGAGGGATCTTTTTATTTAACTGCACATTTTCATATTATCTGTTTGAATGTTCTGGAAACTGCTCTTGACTGACAAAACCCATATGAGCTGCAAACAGTGTGTAGAGTATAACTATGCTCTTTACCATTAACTATGGGTATAGTGTCTTATAGTGCAACTGTTCACTGCTTGTGGTGCATTGTGGTATGTTTTCTCTCTCTTACAGAAATATATTTCAAGTCTGCACTACACTATAAGGATGTGGCCTGGATATGTTGGATATGGCTGGAGAGTATGATGTGTTAATGTTTTAATAAAATCCGAAGTTAATAGGTGTAGAAGTTATTACATCGAAAAAGTTGCAATTTCCATCCACCTTGTGAATGTATTTTTATATTATGAACGGTGTTTAATGTGTAATGTGTTTGTTTATGTAAAATAAAGCAATTTTATTAACATTTCCTGTTTTTCTACACTTGGATGTTGTTTTTTCAAGTGGAAATAAAGCTTGTACAGTAATTCGATCTATCATACTACAATTTAAATAAATAACATGCTAATTGTGTAATTTCTGGATATATTACAAGATTCACATTTTAAAAATGTCCAACCTTAAAAAATTAACTAGTCCATCCTACTAGGACTTGATGTAAATGTTATCCAATACTATCACTGAAATCTTCATTATTTGAGGAACCATCCATGACCTTTCCACCTGTGTTTTACCAAAACCTTTGAAACAATTCATTTGTGGTGATGAAATAAAAAACAACTAAAATATATTTAGTTTCCTGTTTTCCATTTCTGAAATGCTTGGATTTGCTTCCAAAGAACAAGGTTAGCTAAAATCCACAAAAGTAATGTGATCTGTAGATGTCAATCCAAGCCATTACTTAGTTGGCCCAGACTTGTTACTCTGACTGGAAATATGTATTATGTAAACTAAACATACATGGATCAAGATATCTGCCGTTTCCTCATTTGGAGAAGCATTAGTCACCTTCATTACAAGGCTATAAAAGTTGTTGGGTGAAAAAGCTCAATCAAGAATATATCCATCAAATTATCCAACTACCAATATATCCAACAGATCACCAACTGTACTAGTTTGATCATGTCAACGTGTGTGTTGTTAGGGTGATGTTTCTGTTAAACTACTGCATGTTTAGTTTGACTTTTGTTTATTTGTGTGTATAGTGTACAAGTTTATTTCCTCAGTTCTCATATTTAAAATAGTTGTGCTGTAGTTACTTATATTCTCAGAAACTTCATTATAAGGTGGACCACATGGACAGCCCCTTAGTGGTCAATGAAAATAAGGTAATTTTCTTCAGCATCACTAGTGATCTGTCACAACATCACATGTGAGTCTCCATTTCCTCCTCTGTAGGTTTTTCTGTGTCCTACCTAAACACACATCAGTTTTTTCACATAACAATCAATGTGAGGAGTTCACTTCATTGACGGAAAAAAGTGAAAAATATGTCTTCGTCTTGTCTTCTTCTCATTTGTGAGTATTCAATTATTTTGGATCAATATCTATTTACAATAATTTCAAGTATTGGTAAAACGTTACATAGAGTATGTTTTATAACTTGTTCTCAGTAAGTATTAGCCTTTATTATGTCTTATAATAAGGCTTGTAAAATGTCTCACTAAGTTGTTTTTACCTCGTTCAAAGATGTTGCCGGTGTTGCGGTAAAAGAAAGTTGTGCAGGTACATATTACCAAATGTCACTTCTTTAATTGTCCAGCTCAACAGCTATTGATTTATTTCAGGCACAAAATGATTTTCATGATGATAGAATTCTACACTAAGTTTTACATTTAATATAGAGTAGCACAATGTTTAAAGTTTCATATCTTTATTAATTAATGTATTTAGTTGCAAATAGAGACACAAGGAAGTGATTCTCCACATTCAAATACCTCCTGAATCAAGATTCTTATCACTTACAAGTTCATGGATTCTCTCTTTTGATCTAAACAGATTTGGTTCCCACTCCCACTATTGTATTATCCATTAGCTACATCAATGTAGCTACGCCTGTTACAGTACGCTGTGAGTCACCAGAAGGCACAGAGTGCCATTTCTACAGAGATCACGACACCAACCCTATAAGAAATCTGAATTACAAGCAGGGTGCTTGCCAGTTCAACTTGTTTTGGAATGAGTTCAAAAAGTGGAAAAAGAGTGAAGTAGATCTCAGCTGTATAATTCTACAGAAGGAAGAAGGGGAAATAATCAAAACCTCAAAACCTAGTGATGCTGGAAGACTTATTGTGGTTGGTAAGTTCCAGTTTTACGGTACTCCAAAGCACATGTTACTCAGGGAACACTTCCCACTTGTTAATTGAATTCATAAATTACTTTCGTAATTTACAAACAGATCCAATTGGAAAACCTTGTGTTCAAGTGGAGCAGAGTGGGAAATACCTCAATCTTCGATGTGAGGCCAAGGCTGGAACCTCATGCTACTTTTATCAGAACAATTGTGGATCACACTTTAAAAAACTACCCTACAAAGACAACATCTGTGTGGGGAGAGTGGCAGAAGAGGAACTGCAGAGGAAGAGGATCAGTCCTGGAGAGATCTTCATCACCTGTGCTGTGGAGCTGGTAGTAGAGGGTGAAGATACTGTGACAGCACAGCACAGTGAACCCCTTGGTATCACCATAGATGGTGTGGAAGACTAGATACCATCCATTTCTGTGAAGTGAATTCAAATGTGATGTCTATTCCTGTATTTCAAGACTAATATATTATTATTGTACACATATCAATGTTTTATTTATTTCAGCAGTAAATCCTCCAAGAGCCACTAGTTCCCCATCAGCGTTCAGTTTAAACACACCTGGTCAGGAGAATGCAAGCAGCAATGTAACAGCCCCTGGACAAGGTGAGTAACATTGGTTTGGTTTTAGATGTACTGTTGGTAGTCCTAAGAACTTCAAATTGCAAGTTTAGTGAATGACTCTGCTCCTACATGTACAGGTATTGATGCGTTTCTAAAATCTCTAATCTCTTAAGTATCTTGATAGTCACTGTTAGAAAGGCTTATTTGCACTAACATTCTAGCCATTGTAAGGTCAGGTTGTGCTGTACAGATGACTCACTGTAAGTTTCATCAGGATCCTCTTTCACTAACTGTTCCTTTCTTGTCCAGGTTACTCCTCAGAGTTCCTCATCAAAATCACTGCTGGTTCCCTTTTCCTGGTTCTGCTTGCTGTGTCTGTGCTGTGTGTTCCCCATCTCAAGTGTGGTGTGTGCTTTCAGATAGGCCTACTCATATCACATTCATATTTCGTTTCAAATGCTACTTTGAGTTATTGAAAAAAATTATAAATTGTTTCTATGTATCTTTTGAAGGGATTCAAGGCAGCACTGTATATACTGGGTAAGACTGGTTCATTCATTTTAGATTCACATTCTTTTTTATTTATTCATACACAGCTATATCTGTCTGACTGTACTGCATTGTCTCGACAGAAGCCCGCCAGAGCAGCAAGACCAAACCCCTCCTTGTGTCTGTGAGTATGAGAGTTAACGAAACCACCACTCACTCTTCTTTTCTTCAGTGTTTTATTTTCCCCCATTCTCTCATTTTAAACAGATTCTGTCATCACAAAGCCGTCTAGGGATGAGGTGAGTTGGATTGAACAAGTGCAGTGTGAAGTAGCCTAATATGCACTTTACTTCCACAATATCAAGCAATATTGCCAATAGCACCAATGACAACTCTACTGTGCACACAGCTCAAAGTGACTTGAGTTCCCTCTTACAGGAAGACACTAGTCTTCGCTATGCAACAGTGACATCTACCGGTAAACAAGCTGGGCCTGGGCGCACCAAGATCAAGTCTGAAATAGCAGGAGAGTACGCCCTCTTAGCAGAATCATAGAAGAAACATTTACTGGATCATTTATTTTGTCAAAGTTTACAATTAAATTGGATCATCATTTACTTGTAGTGCAACAATTTGATGTTATTTTAATGGACAACACATTTTCTTTTCTTTCAAAAACATGTACATTTCTAATTGACTCCAAACTTTTGAATGGTAGTGTATCTGCTACTCTGTGGACCCCACCTCTTCCTGTATTCTGTCAGCTTATTTTCCTCTCAGACCATTTGCATTCTCTTACTGGGCTATAAAAAGATGTGCAAAGGTTTTAAGATACGATTAATTTGAACAGGTATATTTGATGAATGTGTAAATGAACAGCTTCCTTGATGTATATGTCAATATGTCATTTATAAATTGTGTGTGTAAAATGAGATTAAACCACAGGCATAAAAATATATATACGTAAAAAATATATTGATTACTTATTGATTGCATTTCTATGTACCGTAGAACATTCTTAATAAACCACTTCACTCACTGTTAGAGGAAAGTTTTTTTGTGTGTGTGAATAAAAATGTAAACAAAATACTCTTTGCAAGCCAACATGGAGGATCTGTTTGGAACTCATTCTTCACCCATGCATTTTCCATTATTTATGTGCAAAGCTTCAACTAAATGCAAATGAAACCCAAATTACATGTAATAGATGTATTTGCAATTACAAGTGATTCGTGGCAGTTAGGCCTGGGAATTACCTCATTCTTCGATGTGAGGCTAAGGCTGGCACCTCATGCTACTTTTATCTGAACAATGGTGGCTCACACTTTAAAAAACTACCCTACAAAGACAACATCTGTGTGGGGAGAGTGGCAGAAGAGGAACTGCAGAGGAAGAGGATCAGTCCTGGAGAGATCGTAGTAGAGGGTGAAGATACTGTGACAGCACAGCACAGTGAACCCCTTGGTATCACCATAGATGGTGTGGAAGACTAGATACCATCCATTTCTGTGAATTGAATTCAAATGTGATATCTATTCCTGATGCTAAATGAACTGTCACGGTTCGTGCTAAGGGAACGATGCGCAGAGCGAGAGGTGCGTGCAAACATGTTTATTTATACTCAAAAACAACAAACGTACTACCGTGAACTGTGTCTAGCACACAGACAATGCACTACACAAACAAGCAATGATCCACACGCAGGTGGACATGAAGTGAACATAAATAGAATCCCCAATAAGAGACAACTCAAGACAGCTGCCTTTAATTGGGGATCACCCAAAACCCAACACCAACCCTGTGAATGTCAGGACCTGACTTTGGCCATCCCACTCCCTCTAGAGGGAGTCAGAGACCTGGCCTCAGTCAGGCCCTTACATATACAGGTATTGATGCGTTTCTAAAATCTCTAAACTCTTAAGTATCTTGATAGTCACTGTTAGTAAGGTTAATTTGCACTAACATTCTAGCCATTGGAAGGTACAGTAAATACATTTAGGTGGTTTAGACATAGATTCTCACAACTGCAGGACGTTGTGAAAATTGATATGAAATCAACATGATTCATGATGTCATTTTCCCTTCCAGACTCTTCCTCAATGATCCCCCTCTACATCAGTCTCCGTGCCGGTATCTATGTTCTCATCCTTCTGGTGGAATCTCTCCTGTGTTTTCTCTGGTATAAACGTGGTAAGTGCCTTTTGCTTCAAAAATACTCCAATATGTATGTTGTTCCAAAGGATGTTGTCAGCTATAAAATCAAGGTCTGTTAGTGTCGCTCTCATCATACTTTTGTTTCTGAAGGTGATCAACAAGGAAATATCAGTAGGAGGTAAGAGGGATCTTTTTATTTAACTGCACATTTTGGAGTATAACTATGCTCTTTACCATTCACTATGGATATAGTGTCTTATAGTGCATCTGTTCACTGCTTGTGGTGCATTGTGGTATGTTTTCTCTCTCTTACAGAAAGATAATTCAAGTCTGCACTACACTATAAGGATGTGGCCTGGATATGTTTTATATGGCTGGAGAGTATGATGTGTTAATGTTTTTAGAAATCCGTGTCAAGGTGTAGACGTTATTAAATCAAAAAAGTAATCTCAGTGTTTAATGTGTAATGTGTGTGTATATGTATAATAAAGTAGTTTTAATAACATTTTATGTTTTTTCTGCTCTTGGATGTTGTGTTTTCCAGTGGAAATAAAGGATGTACAGTAATACGATCTATCATACTACAATTTAAATAAATAACATGCTAATGGTATAATTTCTGGATATATTGCAAGATTCACATTATAAAAATGTCCAACCTTTAAAAATAAACTAGTGCATCCTACAAGGACTTGATGTAAATGTTTTCCAATACTCTCACGGAAATCTTCATTATTTGAGGAACCATCCATGACCTTTCCACCTGTGGTTTACCAAAACATTTGAAACAATTCGGGGTGGCAGGTAGCCCAGTGGTTAGAGTGTTGGGCCCGTAACTGAAAGGTTGCTAGATCGAATCCCCGAGCTGACAAGGTAGAAATATGTCGTTCTGCCCCTGAACAAGGCAGTTAACCCACTGTTCCTAGGCCGTCATTGAAAATAAGAATTTGTTCTTAACTGACTTGCCTAGTAAAATAAAGGTTAAAAAAAAAAAAAAGTTCATTGGTGGTGATGAAATGAAAAACAACTAAAATATATTTTGTTTCCTGTTTTAATGTGATCTATAGAAAAAGTAGCAATTTCCATCCACCTTGTGAATGTTATTTTATATTATGCACAGAGTTTAATGTGTAATGTGTTTGTATTTGTAAAATATAGCAATTTTATTAACATTTTATGTTTTTTCTGCTCTTGGATGTTGTGTTTTCCAGTGGAAATAAAGCTTGTACAGTATATTGTAAATCATGGAAGTTGAGGAGCCACTCTAAGAGGAGAAAGCATTGTGTTGTTTAGATTACACAGCAGTTGTGTTTCAACGGTCTGTCTCATGATGTTCACTGTTATGCCTGAACTTCAGCTGGGTGTTTGTGTCTGTTTGTCATGAAGACGTGACCACAGTGGAGGTACTTCTCATACAGATGCACCTCTATTTCTAGAGATGAGGAAAACGCAGGGCAGAAACCACTGAAAACAACTCTCCACAAAGGGCTCTCAATACATATATTCATATGAAGCTCATGTCTATGTCTATCAATAGAAACGACTTGTCAGAGAACATGCAGAGGTGTGGAAAAACACAGTAATGGAATTGTGGTCATGATCTAATCTGTGATATAATACAATAAGTAATTGTACTGCAACTGGTCCCATAATACTCTGTCCTTAGCCCTCAAACACACATGGATGAGAATAATATCTATCACACTACAATTTAAATAAATAACATGCTAATTGTATAATTTCTGGATATATTGCAAGATTCACATTTTAAAAATGTCCAACCTTTAAAAATAAACTAGTGCATCCTACAAGGACTTGATGTAAATGTTTTCCAATACTCTCACCGAAATCTTCATTATTTGAGGAACCATCCATGACCTTTCCACCTGTGTTTTACCAAAACATTTGAAACAATTCATTTGTGGTGATGAAATAAAAAACAACTAAAATATATTTTGTTTCCTGTTTTCCATTTCTGAAATGCTTGGATTTGCTTCCAAAAAACAAGGTTAGCCAAAAATCCACAAAAGTAATGTGATCTGTAGATGTCAATCCAAGCCATTACTTAGTTGGCCCAGACTTGTTACTCTGACTGGAAATATGTATTATGTAAACTAAACATACATGGATCAAGGTATCTGCCGTTTCCTCATTTGGAGAAGCATTAGTCACCTTCATTACAAGGCTATAAAAGTTGTTGGGTGAAAAAGCTCAATCAAGAATATATCCATCAAATTATCCAACTACCAATATATCCAACAGATCACCAACTGTACTAGTTTGATCATGTCAACGTGTGTGTTGTTAGGGTGATGTTTCTGTTAAACTACTGCATGTTTAGTTTGACTTTTGTTTATTTGTGTGTATAGTGTACAAGTTTATTTCCTCAGTTCTCATATTTAAAATAGTTGTGCTGTAGTTACTTATATTCTCAGAAACTTCATTATAAGGTGGACCACATGGACAGCCCCTTAGTGGTCAATGAAAATAAGGTAATTTTCTTCAGCATCACTAGTGATCTGTCACAACATCACATGTGAGTCTCCATTTCCTCCTCTGCAGGTTTTTCTGTGTCCTACCTAAACACACATCAGTTTTTTCACATAACAATCAATGTGAGGAGTTCACTTCATTGACGGAAAAAAGTGAAAAATATGTCTTTGTCTTGTCTTCTTCTCATTTGTGAGTATTCAATTATTTTGGATCAATATCTATTTACAATAATTTCAAGTATTGGTAAAACGTTACATAGAGTATGTTTTATAACTTGTTCTCAGTAAGTATTAGCCTTTATTATGTCTTATAATAAGGCTTGTAAAATGTCTCACTAAGTTGTTTTTACCTCGTTCAAAGATGTTGCCGGTGTTGCGGTAAAAGAAAGTTGTGCAGGTACATATTACCAAATGTCACTTCTTTAATTGTCCAGCTCAAAAGCTATTGATTTATTTCAGGCACAAAATGATTTTCATGATGATAGATTTCTACACTAAGTTTTACATTTATTATAGAGTAGCACAATGTTTAAAGTTTCATATCTTTATTAATACATGTATTTAGTTGCAAATAGAGACACAAGGAAGTGATTCTCCACATTCAAATACCTCCTGAATCAAGATTCTTATCACTTACAAGTTCATGGATTCTCTCTTTTGATCTAAACAGATTTGGTTCCCACTCCCACTATTGTATTATCCATTAGCTACATCAATGTAGCTACGCCTGTTACAGTACGCTGTGAGTCACCAGAAGGTACAGAGTGCCATTTCTACAGAGATCACGACACCAACCCTATAAGAACTCTGAATTACAAGCAGGGTGCTTGCCAGTTCAACTTGTTCTGGAATGAGTTCAAAAAGTGGAACAAGAGTGAAGTAGATCTCAGCTGTATAATTCTACAGAAGGAAGAAGGGAAAACAATCAAAACCTCAAAACCTAGTGATGCTGGAAGACTTATTGTTGGTGGTAAGTTCCAGTTTTACGGTACTCCAAAGCACCTGTTACTCAGGGAACACTTCCCACTTGTTAATTGACTTCATAAATTACTTTCACAATTTACAAACAGATCCAATTGGAAAACCTCGTGTTCATGTGGAGCAGAGTGGGAAATACCTCAATCTTCGATGTGAGGCCAAGGCTGGAACCTCATGCTACTTTTATCTGAACAATGGTGGCTCACACTTTAAAAAACAACCCTACAAAGACAACATCTGTGTGGGGAGAGTGGCAGAAGAGGAACTGCAGAGGAAGAGGATCAGTCCTGGAGAGATCTTCATCACCTGTGCTGTGGAGCTGGTAGTAGAGGGTGAAGATACTGTGACAGCACAGCACAGTGAACCCCTTGGTGTCACCATAGATGGTGTGGAAGACTAGATACCAACCATTTCTGTGAATTGAATTCAAATGTGATGTCTATTCCTGTATTTCAAGACTAATATATTATTATTGTTCACATATCAATGTTTTATTTATTTCAGTTGTAAATCCTCCAAGAGCCACTAGTTCCCCATCAGCGTTCAGTTTAAACACACCTGGTCAGGAGAATTCAAGCAGCAATGTAACAGCCCCTGGACAAGGTGAGTAACATTGGTTTGGTTATAGATTTACTGTTGGTAGTCCTAAGAACTTCAAATTGCAAGTTTAGAGACAGACTCTGCTGCTAAATGTACAGGTATTGATGCGTTTCTAAAATCTCTAAACTCTTAAGTATCTTGATAGTCACTGTTATTGAGGTTAATTTGCACTAACATTCTAGCCATTGAAAGGTACAGTAAATACATTTAGGTGGTTTAGACATCTCACAATTGCAGGACGTTATGAAAATTGATGTGAAATGAACATGATTCATGATGTCCTTTTCCCTTCCAGACTCTTCCTCAATGATCCCCCTCTACATCAGTCTCCGTGCCGGTATCTATGTTCTCATCCTTCTGGTGGAATCTCTCCTGTGTTTTCTCTGGTATAAACGTGGTAAGTGCCTTTTGCTTCAAAAATACTCCAATTTGTATGTTGTTCCAAAGGATGTTGTCAGCTATAAAATCAAGGTCTGTTAGTGTCACTCTCATCATACTTTTGTTTCTGAAGGTGATCAACGAGGAAATATCAATAAGAGGTAAGAGTGGTCTTTTTATTTAACTGCACATTTTCAAACAATCTGTTTAAATGTACTGGAAACTGCTCTTAACTTGCAAAACCCATGATCTGTGTGTAGAGTATAACTATGCTCTTTACCATTAACTATGGGTATAGTGTCTTATAGTGCAACTGTTCACTGCTTGTGGTGCATTGTGGTATGTTTTCTCTCTCTTACAGAAAGAAAATTCAAGTCTGCACTACACTATAAAATGTGGCCTGGATATGTTTTATATGGCTGGAGAGTATGCTGTGTTAATGTTGCAATTTCCATCCACCTTGTGAATGCATTTTTATATTACTCACAGTGTTTAATGTGTAATGTGTTGTATATGTAAAATAAAGTAATTTTATTAACATATATTGTTTTTTTGAATGTTGTGTTTTCCAGTGGAAATAAAGCTTGTACAGTAATACGATCTATCATACTACAATTTAAATAAATAACATGCTAATTGTATAATTTATGTATATATTACAAGATTCACATTTAAAAAATGTCCAACCTTTAAAAATAAACTAGTGCATCCTACAAGGACTTGATGTAAATGTTTTCCAATACTATCACCGAAATCTTCATTATTTGAGGAACCATCCATGACCTTTACACCGGTGGTTTACCAAAACATTTGAAACAATTCATTGGTGGTGATGAAATAAAAAACAACTAAAATATATTTTGTTTCCTGTTTTAATGTGATCTATAGAAAACGTTCCAATAATATTTTATATTATGCACAGAGTTTATTGTGTAATGTGTTTGTATTTGTAAAATATAGCAATTTTATTAACATTTTATGTTTTTTCTGCTCTTGGATGTTGTGTTTTCCAGTGGAAATAAAGCTTGTACAGTATATTGTAAATCATGGAAGTTAAGGAGCCACTCTAAGAGGAGAAAGCATTGTGTTGTTTGGATTACACAGCAGTTGTGTTTCAACGGTCTGTCTCATGATGTTCACTGTTATACCTGAACTTCAGCTGGGTGTTTGTGTCTGTTTGTCATGAAGACGTGACCACAGTGGAGGTACTTCTCATACAGATACACCTCTATTTCTAGAGATGAGGAAAACGCAGGGCAGAAACCACTGAAAACAACTCTCCACAAAGGGCTCTCAATACATATATTCATATGAAGCTCATGTCTATATCTATCAATAGAAACGACTTGTCAGAGAACATGCAGAGGTGTGGAAAGACACAGTAATGGAATTGTGGTCATGATCTAATCTGTGATATAATACAATAAGTAATAGTACTGCAACTGGTCCCCTAATACTCTGTCCTTAGCCCTCAAACACACATGGATGAGAATAATATCTATCACACTACAATTTAAATAAATAACATGCTAATTGTATAATTTCTGGATATATTGCAAGATTCACATTTTAAAAATGTCCAACCTTTAAAAATAAACTAGTGCATCCTACAAGGACTTGATGTAAATGTTTTCCAATACTATCACGGAAATCTTCATTATTTGAGGAACCATCCATGACCTTTCCACCTGTGGTTTACCAAAACATTTGAAACAATTCATTTGTGGTGATGAAATAAAAAACAACTAAAATATATTTTGTTTCCTGTTTTCCATTTCTGAAATGCTTGGATTTGCTTCCAAAAAACAAGGTTAGCCAAAAATCCACAAAAGTAATGTGATCTGTAGATGTCAATCCAAGCCATTACTTAGTTGGCCCAGACTTGTTACTCTGACTGGAAATATGTATTATGTAAACTAAACATACATGGATCAAGGTATCTGCCGTTTCCTCATTTGGAGAAGCATTAGTCACCTTCATTACAAGGCTATAAAAGTTGTTGGGTGAAAAAGCTCAAACATGAAACTATCCATCAAATTATCCAACTACCAATATATCCAACATATCACCAACTGTACTAATTTGATCATGTCAACGTGTGTGTTGTTAGGGTAATGTTTCTGTTAAACTACTGCATGTTTAGTTTGACTTTTGTTTATTTGTGTGTATAGTGTACAAGTTTATTTCCTCAGTTAATCACAAGAGTTCTCATGTTTAAAATAGTTGTGCTGTAGTCACTTATATTTTCAGAAACTTCATTATAAGGTGGACCACATGGACAGCCCCTTAGTGGTCAATGAAAATAAGGTAATTTTCTTCAGCATCACTAGTGATCTGTCACAACATCACATGTGAGTCTCCATTTCCTCCTCTGCAGGTTTTTCTGTGTCCTACCTAAACACACATCAGTTTTGTCACATGACAATCAATGTGAGGAGTTCACTTCATTGACGGAAGAAAGTGAAAAATATGTCTTTGTCTTGTCTTCTTCTCATTTGTGAGTATTCAATTATTTTGGATCAATATCTATTTACAATAATTTCAAGTATTGGTAAAATGTTACATAGAGTATGTTTTATAACTTGTTCTCAGTAAGTATGAGCCTTTATTATGTCTTATAAAAGGCTTGTAAAATGTCTCACTAAGTTGTTTTTACCTCGTTCAAAGATGTTGCCGGTGTTGCGGTAAAAGAAAGTTGTGCAGGTACATATTACCAAATGTCACTTCTTTAATTGTCCAGCTCAACAGCTATTGATTTATTTCAGGCACAAAATGATTTTCATGATGATAGATTTCTACACTAAGTTTTACATTTAATATAGAGTAGCACAATGTTTAAAGTTTCATATCTTTATTAATTAATGTATTTAGTTGCAAATAGAGACACAAGGAAGTGATTCTCCACATTCAAATACCTCCTGAATCAAGATTCTTATCACTTACAAGTTCATGGATTCTCTCTTTTGCTCTAAACAGATTTGGTTCCCACTCCCACTATTGTATTATCCATTAGCTACATAAATGTAGCTACGCCTGTTACAGTACGCTGTGAGTCACCAGAAGGTACAGAGTGCCATTTCTACAGAGATCACGACACCAACCCTATAAGAAATCTGAGTTACGTGCAGGGTGCTTGCCAGTTCAACTTGTTCTGGAATGAGTTCAAAAAGTGGAACAAGAGTGAAGTAGATCTCAGCTGTATAATTCTACAGAAGGAAGAAGGGAAAACAATCAAAACCTCAAAACCTAGTGATGCTGGAAGACTTATTGTTGGTGGTAAGTTCCAGTTTCACGGTACTCCAAAGCACATGTTACTCAGGGAACACTTCCCACTTGTTAATTGAATTCATAAATTACTTTCACAATTTACAAACAGATCCAATTGGAAAACCTCGTGTTCATGTGGAGCAGAGTGGGAAATACCTCAATCTTCGATGTGAGGCCAAGGCTGGAACCTCATGCTACTTTTATCTGAACAATGGTGGCTCACACTTTAAAAAACAACCCTACAAAGACAACATCTGTGTGGGGAGAGTGGCAGAAGAGGAACTGCAGAGGAAGAGGATCAGTCCTGGAGAGATCTTCATCACCTGTGCTGTGGAGCTGGTAGTAGAGGGTGAAGATACTGTGACAGCACAGCACAGTGAACCCCTTGGTGTCACCATAGATGGTGTGGAAGACTAGATACCAACCATTTCTGTGAATTGAATTCAAATGTGATGTCTATTCCTGTATTTCAAGACTAATATATTATTATTGTTCACATATCAATGTTTTATTTATTTCAGTTGTAAATCCTCCAAGAGCCACTAGTTCCCCATCAGCGTTCAGTTTAAACACACCTGGTCAGGAGAATGCAAGCAGCAATGTAACAGCCCCTGGACAAGGTGAGTAACATTGGTTTGGTTTTAGATGTACTGTTGGTAGTCCTAAGAACTTCAAATTGCAAGTTTAGTGAATGACTCTGCTGCTACATGTACAGGTATTGATGCATTTCTAAAATCTCTAAACTCTTAAGTATCTTGATAGTCACTGTTAGTAAGGCTTATTTGCACTAACATTCTAGCCATTGTAAGGTCAGGTTGTGCTGTACAGATGACTCACTGTAAGTTTCATCAGGAACCTCTTTCACCAACTGTTCCTTTCTTGTCCAGGTTACTCCTCAGAGTTCCTCATCAAAATCACTGCTGGTTCCCTTTTCCTGGTTCTGCTTGCTGTGTCTGTGCTGTGTGTTCTCCATCTCAAGTGTGGTGTGTGCTTTCAGATAGGCCTACTCATATCAAATTCATATTTTGTTCCAAAGTTTACTTTAAGTTATTTAAAAAATTGCTAAATTGTTTCTATGTATCTTTTGAAGGGATTCAAGGCAGCCCTGTAAATACTGGGTAAGACTGGTTTATTCATTTTAGATTCACATTCTTTTTTATTTATTCATGCACAGCTATATCTGTCTGACTGTACTGCATTGTCTCGACAGAAGGCCACCAGAGCAGCAAGACCAAACCCCTCCTTGTGTCTGTGAGTATGAGAGTTAACGAAACCACCACTGACTTTATCTTCTTATGTTCAGTGTTTTATTTTCCCCCGTTCTCTCATTTTAAACAGATTCTGTCATCACAAAGCCGTCTAGGGATGAGGTGAGTTGGATTGAACAAGTGCAGTGTGAAGTAGCCTAATATGCACTTTACTTCCACAATATCAAGCAATATTGCCAATAGCACCAATGACAACCCTCC
Organism: Thymallus thymallus; assembly: GCA_023634145.1. Lineage (NCBI taxonomy): Eukaryota > Metazoa > Chordata > Actinopteri > Salmoniformes > Salmonidae > Thymallus > Thymallus thymallus. The sequence continues at coordinate 33,918,591 of CM042403.1, read as the reverse complement.
TGTGCACACAGCTCAAAGTGACTTGAGTTCCCTCTTACAGGAAGACACTAGTCTTCACTATGCAACAGTGACATCTACCGTTAACCAAGCTGGGCCTGGGCGCGCCAAGATCAAGTTTGAAATATCTGGAGAGTACGCCCTCTTAGCAGAATCATAGAAGAAACATTTACTGGATAATTTATTTTGTCAAAGTTTACAATCAAATTGGATCATCATTTACTTTTAGTACAACAATTTGATGTTATTTTAATTGACAACAAATTTGCTTTTCTTTCAAAAACATGGACATTTCTAAGTGACTCCAAACTTTTGAATGGTAGTGTATCTGCTACTCTGTGGACCCCACCTCTTCCTGTATTCTGTCAGCTTCTTTTCCTCTCAGACTATATGCATTCTCTTACTGGGCTATAAAAAGATATGCAGAGGTTTTATATATTGATTACTTATTGATTGCATTTCTATGTATCGTAGAAGATTCTTAATAAACCACTTCACTCACTGTTAGAAGACATCAATTCAAGTTTTTGAGTGTGTGAATGAAAATGTGTCAGGCTCTGGCCACAGAGAAGCCTGTTTGCTTCTCTATGTAGTTATGGTCAGAGTCTGACAGTGACTTTCTTTTCTGTTTCTGTGTGGGTTTTGGGTGGATCCCTAATTAGAGGCAGCTGCAACGCATTGTCTCTAATTAGGGATCTTATATATGTTAGTCTGTCATTCACTCTAGTGTGGGTCGTTGTCGTATTATGTCGCAGTCACGGTGAAAGTAAGTGTGCCTTTTTTTACGTCCGTTCATTTCGTGTTTGTTTTGAAACGTGACGTTTGTCTATCGTTTTGTGTTATATAGTTCGTTCATTTGTAAGATTTATTATACATAGTATATAATAAATAAATGTCGAACTACTATCCCTGCGCTGCGCCTTGGTCTGTGTGTGCACAATTCCGTGACAAAATGTAAACAATTGTACTCTTTGTACTCTTTGCAGGAACTCATTCTTCACCCATGCATTTTCCATTATTTATGTGCAAAGCTTCAACTAGGGGCAAATGAAACCCAAATTACATTTTCAATAGATTATTTTGCAATTACAAGTGATTCCTGCCAGTTATGCCTGGTTTGGCCCAACCTAATCTCGGATACCCAGAACAAAATCTTGAACATAACTCTCATATCCTCTGTCCTCCCAACAGACGGATCTTAGAACAGAATAGGCCCAACCAGGTCAGTCTTATCTAAACCTGCAATTGGAGCACTTTACAAACCTATGACAGCTATAGGTATGATAATGTATATTAAAATGATGCACCATTACAAAAGGGTCATAGGTGGGAGCTATTGTTTCACCATAAAAGGAGAAACAAGTAGTAGTCACTCTTGTAGTTCTGTGGCATTGCCTGAGTTATTACCTACAGCCAACAGCTCCTGTGTATATTTATAAAAACATTTTTGAGAGCATGTGAAAATAGTCTGCCTTGAAAGCATCTCTCATTTCCATATATCTCTGCGTTATACATAACAATAGATGACAGGTTTGGGACCTTCAAAAAACTCTTAACCATGATCCAACTAATGTGCTGCTGGTGTCTCATGTGTGAGTAATGTTGTATTAATAATATTATTATTGTACTGTAGTAAGTACAAATAATTTGCTTTCACAACAATATCCCTAATTGTACTTTTGGTTGGAATAACAAGATTACATTTCTTGTAATCTCTCTTGGCCTACAGTTAACAGATGTAGGTACGTTATTTATCTAGGTTTTTTCCCCTTCTCTTGCCTGTTTTGTCATTCAGTATGAGAGATTCACTTTTGTGATTTGCATTGTTCTAAATGGCTGGTAAATAAATGTTGAGCACTTAAGAAGGGAATAATATTGCATTTTTAATTCATTTTAGAACAGACACGAATCATTGTTTTTTCACTATGATTTTATCATACCTATCTATCTCTTTCCTCAAATATCTCTCTCTTTTCTCCACTATTGCTCTCTTTCCCCATCCTTCAAGTGGACAAGGAGAACCAGACAAACACTTGGATTTCTCAGGAGAAGAAGCACCAGATCTCAGTAAGCCTGAAGTTTGTGACCTTGACTGAAGTGGTTGAGCTGAGCTGTGAGTCCTCGGCCCTTTTAGAGGGTCAGCAGTGTTTGTTCTACGTGGATTCTCAATTCAAGGAGCTTGGTCGCTCAAATGCCAGACACAACCACTGCTCCCTCCCAGTAAGGGGGTCAGAGCTGCTTGGGTGGAAGCACAGAGGACTGTGGTCAAAGGTCACCGTCCAATGTCATTACGAAGAGGAGGAGGGTGTCCAATCACCTCCCAGCAAATATGTCACCATGGCGGTGTGGAACACAACTAAGAAATATTACATGACAAATGTAATGCGTAGATTCCTGATTTAGGTCATTCATCCATTTGATCAAAAACACATTTTACTCTGTTACAGACATGCTGACTATAATCAGATGTATGGTCCTGATAGGATTCATAATTCTACATGCAGTATTCATATTCTGCTTAACCTGTCACCTCTCGCTGAAAGCAAAGACTATGTGAACCTGATGTCTAACTGCATTATCTACGTATTAGCAAACAGACAGAATCACTTATGTATTCCATTGTTTTACTGTCACAGGGAACGGACGCCTCGTCATAACAAATCCTACAGAATCTCCACACAACAAGAAGACAATAGAGGTCAACCCAAACCAGGACATAATCACATTTTAATGTATCTGCCTCATGCTATGCATCTACTTTGCCTCGATAGTGTTTGAATTGTGCTTCATTTTAAGGATTTGATGTTTCCTTTCAAAATACTGATTTGTCCTCATTCCTTTGTTGCAATAACAGGAAGATGCCACCGTGTCCCACGCTATTGTTGCTCCATCCGCTCAGTCATGTTTGAGCAAGGACATGACTATGCCACAGTGGTCATATTCTGACCAATATGTGCAGACCTAAATAGACATGAAAGGAATTCCACATGGATAGATTGTTTGACTTTTAAATCTATTTGCAATGGTTTATTGATCAGCCAGTTTGTCACTTTAAGAGAACAATAAAGTTGTTCTATCCCACCATCTGCTTAATTGCTGTTTGTCTCAGTCCCAGTCGCGGGAAACTGTAACATAGTGCATGCTACTTTTCGCTGACCAGCCAGTCACCTTTTCCTACCTGCTGATGGCTTCTAAATGTTAAAGTAATAATTACTTCTTAGGCTACATTAAAATCACATGTTAATTCCGTTGCTTTTCTCACCGTGTGGTGGTTATAAACTATTACTACTACTACTACCCCGCCTTAGCAATACAAAACACGTTTAAACCACTAGATAGCAATGTTGAATCATGTTCTGCAATAATTTGAAGAACTCCTCGTATGCAGGGAAAACCCGTTTTGGTGATTTCTGTTATTGGTATAGCATATCATCAAAATAAATCAATCGTACAATACCATTGGAAAATAATCATGAAAGTTACATTTATATTTGCAGCGGTCTAACGTGGAGAACAGGCCATGGCTCGGGTGGCTGGGTGCTGTAGTGATGTGTCATGCGCAAAAGATGCGGCTCTGAGAGCCGATGCTTTGTAGTGAATCAGAAGAGCCGGCTCGCATCGAGTGAGAGCCGGCTCCCAGTTTTTTTCCTTTCGCTGCCTGCTTACAGGCAGAACTTTGTTTTGATTGGTCAGCAATCGCATCGCGGCCAATCAGATGTGAGGATATGGGATCATACCATTATGTAAAAACAGAGAGGGGGGTGAAGTGAAGCGGCACTCCACTGCAAGTTAATGAGTCGTAACAACGTTAATAACGACACTGTCTGTCAGATAGCGGTGAGGAGAGTGTGTGAGTCGTAACTATGAGTGACACCCGAAAGAGAAGCAGCATCTGGCTCCAGTTTAAAGACAATGGAAACAACAAAGCAGAGTGCGTTCACTGCAAGATGAAAATTACTTTAAGAGCAGGTTCCACCACAAACCTGCATAGACATATGAGAACTGTCCATCCTACAGTGCAGTTAGAGGAGAGAGGGCAAGCTAGCACCCCATCTACAGATCCTGGTGTGTCTCATCCCCAAAAAACAGCAACTGCAGCAGCATCTACTGGCTTCCCCACACATGCAGGTATAACCTCTCCTACTGCAGCTCAAAGCAAAATAAGCCAGTTTATACCCAAAGTGATGACCCCATCCAAACAGCACAGCATTGATGTAGAGCTAGCTAAAATGATAGCTACTGATTTCCAACCCTTTTCAATTGTGGAGGACAGAGGTTTTAAAAGTTTTGTCAAAACTTTAAATCCCACATACACTCTTCCCAGTAGAAAAACATTGTCCCAAACAACAATACCTAAACTATATGACACAGAACGGGCATTATGGCAAGTAAGGGTGAAACAAGCTCCATCAGTTTGCCTGACAACTGACTGCTGGACCTCCAGAACAACCTGCTCTTTCATGGCTGTCACTTGCCATTTCATTGAAAATTACAAGATGACATCTTGGCTTTTGGACTGCTTTGAGTTCACAGAGAGACACACTGCAGAAAACCTAGCAGATGAGCTAGTAAGAGTGGCAAAAGAGTGGCAAGTAGAGGACAAAGTAGTGTGCTGTGTGAGTGACAATGCAGCAAACATCACCAAAGCCATAAAAATTCTTAAGTGGACCCATCACCCATGTCTGGCACATACACTAAACCTCATGATTAGAGATGCCCTAAAGGTGGTCAAACCAACCGTGGATAAGGTGAAGGCTGTTGTGGAGTTTTTCCACAAAAGCACAGTTGCAACACAGAGGCTAAAGTCCACACAGTGCCAGATGGGGATGCCTGAACTGAGGCCCAAACAAGAGTGTGCCACCAGGTGGAACTCAACATTTTATATGTTGAAACGAATTCTTGAAACAAAAGATGCCATCATCTCCACCCTGGCCCTCATCAACGCACCAGTTGATGCTCTATGTCAAGAGGAATGGGAGCTGGTGAAAGAGGTCTGCACCGTCCTGCAACCATTTGAGGAGGTGACTGTGGAAATAAGTGCAGACAGGTACCTTGGACCATTTTTTTTCACTACTACCATTCAGTCACTATTATACATTGCAGAAACAATACAGTATAATGTGCCACATACTTTAAAAAAAGCTTCATTTTAAAAGTTGCTGTTTCTCTCCCTCAGCTATGTTTCTGCCTCAAAAATGCTCCTGCTATGCAAAGGTTTGCAGCGTGTGACAGCCCAACAGACTGTAACCATGCAGAAAGGGAAAGAATTGGTTGCAGCTCTTTGTTCAGCCATGGACCGGAAATTTCTGCGTATGGAGTACAACACTGTCCACTCAGAAACCACATTATTGGATCCTAGGTTTAAAAAACTTGCATTCAATGACAACAGAGCTGTTGATGAGGCACTTCAGAGAATTAGTGCAGCAGCAAGATGCACCCCTAGCAGCCAGCCAGCTCCGCCATTAGAAGGCCAAGTGTATGAGGAACCACAAACCTCTGTTGTTTGGAGGCTTTTTGATGAAAGAGCTACAGGAGATGCTACAAGAAGAAATCCTACAGCTGATGCTATACTGGAGGTGAGGTCTTATCTTGAGGAGCCCATCATCCAACGAGCAGAAGACCCACTGAGCTGGTGGCAGGCCAAGGCCTCAGTCTTTCCACGCCTGCGAAGGTGATGGAAGGGAGACTGTGTATTGTGGCAACATCGGTTCCTTCAGAGAGAATCTTCTCAAAAACAGGGCAGATAATCTCAGAAAGAAGAAATAGGATCAGTCCATCAAAGCTGAGGCATCTGATTTTTTTGAATGCCAATCTTCACTGAGGACATTAATACTGTTTGCTTGAGTTTGGTTCTAGTTCTGTTCTAGTTCAATTCTGTTTATTTGCTGTTTTTTTGTTGTTAATTTGTGCAAAAAAATGTTTGATTAAAATGATTAAAAACAAAAGAATGCTTTTGTAACAAAATAAATGCATAAAAACACTGCACATGAAAGGGTTTTCAACACACAAACCATTTTTTTTTTTTTAAAGTTAGGGTAAAATAAAGGCCTACAAAAAAATCCTAAATTAAGAGCCGTTCAGGAGTCGAAAGAGCCGGCTCTTCTTTGGGAGCTGAGCCAAAAGAGCCGGCTCTCGGAAAAGAGCCGAACTTCCCATCACTAGGGTGCTGTTGAAACTAACGCTTTAAACACACCGACTGTGTTTTTGCGTTTTGGTACACCAGAAGTACATTCATTTCCAATGGAACGCTACGTTTGCTTTGCAGCATTGCGTTGTAGAGGCAGTTGCATTGCGTTCAGTGTGGTGCATACGTTGGATTTATCGAACTGATGTGTCAAACTGTATGTGTTAACGGGTTGGCAGAAATGGTAGCAGAAGGTGAATGTTGAACTTTTGTTGCACACATATCTAGATGAGGCTGCATACTATTTTGCGCACTGACACTATCGGTGTGTTCGAAGCGTTAAACAACAAACAAAACATGGAAACTATACATTTTATACATCACTGGTTAGAGAACTACCTGCAGAAGACAGTCAGCTACATTTTGTAGTGAGGCAGTTTGATTTGGGAGTCGCCATAACGAAAAGAGAAACGCAAAACGTATTTGCCAATGACTCATTGATATCACATTGAAATCAATTGCGCGAGGGGGAGATAAGGTTGCACGTCCTGTTAAAACTAACATATATCAAAAACTAATGTGTAGCCTACATCACTGCTTAGATGACAATTTGTAGAAGACAGCTAGCTACATTTTGAAGTGTTACATTTTGATTCGAGTGGGTCACCAAAGTGTAAGGCAACACTTTTTTTTGTATCACTTCCATCGATATCATGCTTGAAATCTATAGAACATGAGCGAACGTTTGGGGTGTTGGTTTTCGGTAGTCGACTTTTATAGAGACCAAGAGACCGCCCCGAAATGTCGTGCCATTTGCTTGTTTCCAGTTCCCTGGCCATTCATGAACGGTTTCCTGGCCATTCATTAACTTCACATGCTATTCGGCATAAATCCTGCGCATCCCAGCACGTGTGACAAAATCAATGGTACAAAGAAATGTATCTGTTTTAAGCAATCAATATTATGTCATCGTGATGGCTATAAACTTTTATACTAATATCACCAATCTGAGGTAAGAAGGATGTGCAATTCAACTAATTTTTGGGGGGTGAAAATTTTAGTTAGGGAATTTAGTGCAAAAATAATTAAACATGCCAATTTAAGATGATAGTATATGTTGCCCACTCACAAACTATTGCAACCATGACATCTATTACTCACTCATTTAACCATTTAGAGAGTTTAAAAATGCTCTGAAACACAATTTAACTGGGCCCTCTAGAACAAGGTTTCCCAAACCCGGTCCTGCTGCCCCCCAGCTGATTCAAATAACCAATTCATCATCAAGCTTTGATTATTTGAATCAGCTGTCTAGGGCAAAAACCAAAATGTGCACCCAGGGGGGCTAGTTTGGGAAACACTACTCTTGACTAGATCATCCATAGTGTCTATGCAGCAGCCTGAACGTTCGAACCAGTCCTCAAGTCCTCGTGCATTGATTTTTATAAATGTATACTGCAATAATCCAGCATTTTTGTAGCCTAACGACTCCATTTTGGCTTCGACTCCACCTAGCAGACAGTGGTCTACCTTGTGTTTTTACAGTAGGCCTACATTTGACTCTTTACTGTAGCTAGGCTACTGTAGGCTTCAACGAGGACGACATCTTTTAGGTCCGTTTTCAAAAATCTATAGCTTTTGTCATGGAGATCTGACAGCACAATTTTTGTCTGCAGTCTGCAATAATAAGGTATGAGTACAGCTCAGTAGTCTTATTGTCGTTGATTAAAATTTATGAAAAATTTATGAAAAATAATGTATATGTATATGATATCATTCATCTACATTTCAGCAGGTGGCATTATTATACATATTTTAGTATTCCAGGTATTTGCAAATATAAATTATATTCTCATTCTCATTTTTGACACTTGTGAACAAAAGTTAATTGGAACCTGCCCCATCAGTTAGAGTGGAATATATGGCTACCCTACATAGATGTGCCTAGTGTGTCATTTCCCATTTGACATTTGGGCTGAACACAGAATAAACCCCCATTATATTCCTGGGGATATTGAATCATATTGAAGGATGGGCTACTTTTTTGTGTGTTTATTGCCTCCAGTTGAATGGGGACCATTACCATCAGTCAAAATAAAGTCTAAAGTTGTCAATCACACCAAAGCAATTTCCCTCCCTGCTTGGTGCCAGTAGTGGTAGGTGGAGTTTGTACTGTACTTCCTGGCCATTCATGAACGGTTTCCTGGCCATTAATTAACTTCTGAGGTAAGAAGGATGTGTATTTCCACTAAATTTTATGGGGTGAAAATGCAAACAGTTAGGGAATTTAGTGCAAAATACAATAATTTTATATGGAAAATAATTCAACATGCCAATTTAAGATGATAGTATATGTTGCCCACTCACAAACTATTGCAACCATGACATATATTACTCACTCATTTAACCATTTAAAGAGTTAAAAAATGCATGGAAAGACCCCAAATAAATACCAGTTTTATTGACACACACACGCAAGCACGCACGCACGCACACACACACACACACACACAAACACACACCAATAAAAAAAATGCTTGGCTGAGGAATGCACAGTTTCATATATTTGAATATGTGTTTCCTAATATGTGTTCCCTAATATGTGTTCCCTAATATGTGTTCCCTATGCACAGTATTGATTTAATGCTTAATTTTGGGTTTAGGATAACTGTAAAGAGCGAAGCGATTCAGTTGCATTCTCAAGCCAGGCAGTTGAATGCAGGTGTGCTGATATATTGGCTCATGGAAAGCGTAAATAAATATGACTGATGTGTTTCCAGTCAGGTGGCTGCTGTCTTAAGGCTATGTAGAGAGACCCCCACCATGATGTAATCCCTTTCTTTCTAAGGATCCCACAAATAGAGCTGAGATTACGATTAGTGTGACTGGAATATAAATAAATGTAGTGACTAGAATATGTCTTTTACTGCCATTTTCATGTTTGCCCTTCCTCCCTTTTCCCTCGATCAACGCTTGTGTGAGGTCCTTATTTGTTCTAGAATGATTCAGTATTTGTTCTACATTGAAAATGAGAGGGAGAAGACAGGGAGGCATGATAGGAGGTAGATCTTACAGGATATCTCTCTCCTTTGTCTTTTTCAGAGGGAACGAGAGAATGAGAGATGGAGAGATAGAAGGGAGAGAGATTCTTTGCGACACCTAGTGCAGTGACAGGTGTGGTTGGTTGCTGGTTTATCTTTCTCTCTCTCTCTCTTTTGTTCGCTACTCGTCTCTCATGCTCTTGCTTTTATATCTACTGCCTGTTGGGAAAGAGAGAGGGGGGAGAGAGAGAAACAGTGACGGGGGGGTTACAATGTGCATGCAATTTTTATGAAACACGCATGTTTTTAATGTTTATTCCTTGTCTGTTGCTGACTGTAAAACATAACAGAACCAGATTAGCTAGGGTGAATACTGCTTGTGTACTCGTCCATGTCAATAAATCACTGAGAGAAATACACACCAAAAATGGTCTTTATATCTTTGAATACCCACATTTCTGCTAAATTGCAGGATTGCTGTCCTTTTCCTTTGAGGGAACCGTGGAACCGTGGAAGAAAAAGCAAGACGTGAAAAATCATTTAAAGGAATCTGCAGCTCATGTGCATTTACAATTGTATTTTACACACACAGTTCTCAGCAGAGGAGGAGGATAGAGAGAGGCAGAGGAGGACATAACAGAGGGAGGGAGAGAGAGAGGGAGCTCTGCAGCAGAGGAGGACCTAACAGAGGGAGAGAGAGAGCAAGGGAGCTCTGCAGCAGAGGAGGACATAACAGAGGGAGAGAGAGAGAGGGAGCTCTGCAGCAGAGGAGGACATAACAGAGGGAGAGTGAGAGAGGGAGCTCTGCAGCAGACGAGGACATAACAGAGGGAGAGAGAGAGCAAGGGAGCTCTGCAGCAGAGGAGGACATAACAGAGGGAGAGTGAGAGAGGGAGCTCTGCAGCAGAGGAGGACATAACAGAGGGAGAGAGAGAGAGAGGGAGCTCTGCAGCAGAGGAGGACATAACAGAGGGAGGGAGAGAGAGAGGGAGCTCTGCAGCAGGATCCCCACCGTGCTGATACCAGGACTGCGTGACTGGTCTGTGCTGGGTGAGGGAGGGAGGAGGGGGAGGGGAGACAGCTCAGTGCAACACAGCCTGACTGGATGAGAAGCAGCAGTAACACTAGCATCATCTCATTTGTGGCTGCTGGGGGCTCGGTCGCTAGAGCACTGCGCTCCCACTCACACACACACAGGCGCTCCCAGCGCCACCGTCACACACGCGCAGTGGCAGCCGCAGCCGTCGATAGAGCCTGGGCTGGGGCAGGGACAAGGACCGTTACTGTGACGACTGGAGCTACGGCGACAGCAGCAGCGGCACTATGGCGCAAGCCGCCAAGCAGCTCCGCAAGAACAAGGACCTAGCGGAGCTCGCAGCTCAGGAGCTGAAGGATAAGGAGGAGGAGAAGAACAAGAAGAGGAATCGATCGAGGGACCGCAGGCGCAAGGTATGGCTGTCTGAGGAGGGTGTCGATTTCTCTCTTTGTTCTCTCTCTGTACCTCTCTCCATCATTTTCTCCTTTTCTCAACCTGTCACCCTCCCTCCATTGTTCAGGACGGGTTAGGAATGCTTAACAGTATAATTACACACACAGTCACACGCACACACAGCCGCCATGTGTTAACCAGTCATGTTGTGTTTGTTCATTGGTGGTGGTGTAGATGAGTGTGGGGAGGGGTGTGTAACCTGCCCTGCCTGCTTCTCCCCTGGAGGGTGTCATGCTCTTTACTCTGGTCCTTTCCCCATAGAGTGTGGAGAGACAGGCAGGGATCCTCTCCTCTGTCTCCCTCCTCTCTTCCCCTCTCCTAATCTTCTGGCTGAGTCGTTATGTGCTGCTGGCTGGGTTTAATGTGCTTTTCAGGCTCTATTGTTTCCCCTCCTGTGGACCTGCTGTAGTACGTGCCACACATCTCTGACAGGCTGGCTTTTACAGTCACTCTCCTAGAGGAGTATGTGAGAGAGAGTGTTCATCCATCCTCGGCTGAGAGGGAGAGAGTGATCTCTGCCCTCCCTCCCCTCCCCTCCCCTCCTACAAAGAACAGCCTGTTTTAACGTAAACCTCCCAGCTCTACCTGTGAGATTAAGGGTTAAAAGGATGTTCTCCAAAAGGGTGCACTGCAGCTGCCTCTATCTCTTGAGTCAGTGTTCTGCGCTGTGGGCTACAGTGATATCTCCACCTGCTCCTTGCATTTCCGTGGCTCATTTGCTCATTACCTGGGTAATGATGGTGACATGACACCTCACAGTTTTATTTGTTATTTTCTTATGTACTTTTTACCCCGTTTTCTCCCCAATTAGTAGTTACAGTCTTGTCCCATCGCTCCCATATGGACTCTGGAGAGGTGAAGGTTCACCCACTGGGTCAAACTGCTGCAAAGACATGTATTTTGTTTTTTACTTTTACCAATTTCATGATATCCATTTGGTAGTTACAGTACGAACTCGGGAGAGGCGAAGGTCGAGAGGCAAGAGTCCTCCGAAACACAACCCTGCCAAGCCAAACTGCTCGCTTCACCCGGAAGCCAGCCGCACCAATGTGTCGGAGGAGGCGCCCGACCTGCCACAAGGAGTCGCTAGAGCGTGATGGGACAAGGACATCCCGGCCGGCCAAACCCTCCCCTAACCTGGACGACTCTGGGCCAATTGTGCACCGTCTCATGGGCCTTCCGGTCACGGACGGCTGTGACACAGCCTGGGATCGAACACGGGGCTGTAGTGACGCCACAAGCACTGCGATGCGATGCAGTGCTAGGGAGGCCCATGACACCTTGTGTGTGTATTATCATCACTATAAGACATTGTGAGGTCAGTGTGTAGACTGGTGTTATCTTGGTGCAGTCAGAGGATGGAGATGGCATAGCAGAGAGAGAGAAAGAGAGGGAGAGAGAAAATAAGGAGAGCACGTGACGGCTGTTCATACCATGGCAAACAGGCTCAGCAATGCCAGGGGCGTCTTACAGGGAGGATATCATGTTTATAACATCTGTCACAGGCCAGATTTAATCTCTGACCTCCATATCAACACCATCCAAATGAGAGATGGAGAGAGACAGGGAGGAGAGAAAGAGAGGATGCCTCTGCAATACCAATTAATAGCAACTGTTGGCTGCAATAATTTCAATACAACACACACATTTGAAAACATCATGTCGCTTGCTGTATGCCAAGGTTGGCGTTGGAATAAGGGTGAGACAGCGGCGTAATGAATGAATGAATGATAACCCTTCCATTATGTGATGATCTACCCTGTCAGTAGTCAGTATGTGTCAAATAAACCTTTTTTTCTTTTACAATCTAGTGGTTTTTACGGATCAGTTAGGGTTTGAGGTTGGCTGAGAAAAGTAGAGAAAATATGATCAAATATAGGGATGCTGTAGAATGTTGTGTGTGTTTTCGTTGCACTGCATGGGGCTGTAGAACATTTTCCTATTTCCTCAGGGTGTGGACTTAATACAATATCAGATCCAAGACCTGCTAATGCATTGTGTGTGTGGGGGGGATTATATGGCTTCAGGACACCTGATTCCTCTGTTACGTAACCTGGATGCAGTCCTCTAATGATAAAACCATTACAGTGTCAGCTCAGAGGCATTCACTCTCTCTAGTATTGCTTTGGCCTTGATGGTGATCTCTTCCTTCACAGAGATGACAAAACAAATGCCAAAATAAAAGTTTCAGTGACCAGGGATGTGCACTGTCTTAGACCTTCTATAAGTGGAATTCCAAGGTGTTAACATTTTACGTTAACATTTTTAGAAGCCTCGCTGAAACCGCTATGTACTGCTTGCCTAATGACTATGCTATATCTGTGTGTGCCAATTGACCCCTCGCTAAGCCCTGCCTCAGAATTTGGGGCACCCAATCACAGCGCTCCGATGGATAGCAACTATCGAGTCATGAAATACAGAGCAAGTGTTTTTTCGAATTACGAAATTATACTGTTTGCATTGTTTGATAGCTAGCTGGTTAGCTAGCTATCATTGAACACTTTTCTAATGCTAGCTAGCTGGCCATAGTGAATATAACTTGTATTCTCCAGAAGTATGTTAGCTAGCTAAGTTGGCTGTATTAGGAATATAACTGTCGTCTGCATTCGATATCAGAAAACGATTTATAGAGCACTTGTTCGCTCCAAAAGTGGTTTGTAGCTTTGATTGCATGCACAGTGCATTCAGAGAGCCATCCAGTGGTTAACCACATGACAAACTTAATTTGACCAGGTTTCCATGAAGCAAATGTAATGACAGTTCACCACAACATACCCGAAAGTCTCCTGATCAGCAAGGGGTCGTCTGTGTTTAATTTCATTGTGTATTATAAACACAGTTTGATATCATTGTGAGGGGTCTTCTCCAGTGGTCTTACAGTGGAATTGGGCTTCTTGGGAAAATGTTGACCGAGGTTGCAACGGTAACCAAGGGGGGCGGGGCTTAGCAAAGGGTCAATTAACTTTTGGGCTATAGTGTGGAACGCTGATTAAATATGTCTTACTCACACTACAGAGCTGGTAGTTGTAATCCACAAAGCTCACTCACTAATAACCATGCATCGGGGTATTTAATTAATTAACACTAGTGGGAATTGGCCTGTATGGATAGGGCTAAATTGAAATGTTTCTTACAGAAGAAATAGTGAAAGCATATGCATAACCATGGTAGCAATTAAAAGGGAACAGTTTGGACATTATGGGGAAATTGTTAGACTAAAGGTGAGGACACAACAGTTCACCTGACAAGACTGAATCCAAACATTACACTGTTGATTTCATGTGCATTTTACATTAACTGTACCTTTCGCTGCATTTGTTGACAACCAAATCTGAAAATACTCTGGATACATTCAGTAACATGATAAGAATATTCTTGGAATATGTGGGGTAGGTACAACATAAGAAAACAAATGACAAGGGTTTGAGTGAGAGGACTAACTGGCCACACACCTTCACAGTTCCTAAGTCATTTCAATGCACTTTTGACTCAAAGAAGAGTCTTCAACTATAAGGTGCTATTTTTGATCTCTTCTAGTTGTGCCGTTGAGAAACTGGAGAAAACAGACTTGTACTTGTTTTCTTTGTAGCACAGCCCTGCATCCCTGCCTTTACATAATTACTCTTCCGGCAACCTTCTATTATAAATCGCAATCTGGATCAGGTGGGCATCATTTGAAAGCTTGTTCTATTGCCAACATGACTAGCTAAGTTATACAATAGGATCTTTCACTAGTCAATTCGGAGAAGCATATCATTATTTGGTGCGCATATAATGGAGTCATGACTCATGAGTCCATTTTCTTCACAGTACAACAAACATGGACTCATTCTGTTCAGGACAACCCAGGGTATAACGCCATGTCTTCTTGTAACTGTACATCAAACATAGTGATCATACACTGAGTGCACAAAACATTAGGAACACCTTCCTAATATTGAGTTGCACCCCCTTTTCCCCTCAGAACGGCCTCAAGGTGTTGAAAGCGTTCCACAGAGATGATGGCCCATGTTGATTCCAATGCTTCCCACAGTTGTGTCAAGTTGGCTGGATACACAATCCATGTCTCAGTTGTCTCAAGGTTTAAAAATCCTTCTTTAACCGGTCTGCTCCCCTTCATCTACATTGATTGAAGTGATGTCACATCAATAAGGGATCATAGCGTTTACCTCACCTGGTCAGTCAATGTCATGGAAAGAGCAGGTATTCCTAATGTTTTGTACACTCAGTGTAAATGTTGACATTGTATATTACATGAGTTTTATGATATGGAAATATGAAGTGCAAATTTAGACTCACGGGTGTTCGACTTGCTTGTATGACATCAATGTGGTATTTCTTTCAAAATACACTGAACAAAAATATAAACGCAACATGCAACAATTTCAAAGAGCTACAGTTCATATAAGGAAATCACTCAATTGAAATAAATTCATTAGGCCCTAATCTATGGATTTCACATGACTGGCAATACAGATACTGTATGCATCTGTTGGTCACAGATACCTTAACAAAAAAGGTAGGGGCGTGGATCAGAAAACCAGTTAGTATCTGGTATGACCACCATTTGCCTCATGCAGTGCGACATCTCCTTTGCCTAGAGTTGATCAGGCTGTTGATTGTGTTCTGTGGAACGTTGTCCCACTCCTCTTCAATGGCTGTGCGAAGTTGCTGGATATTAACGGGAACTGGAACACGCTGTCGTACACGTCGATCCAGAGCATCCCAAACATGCTCAATGGGTGACCTGTCTGGTGAGTATGCAGGCTATAGAAGAACTGGGACATTTACAGATCCAAGGAATTGTGTACAGATTCTTGCGACTTGGATGAATGGCACGGCAATGGGTCTCAGGATCTCGTCACGGTATCTCTGTGCATTCAAATTGAAATAAAATGCAATTGTGTTCGTTGTCCGTAGCTTAAGCCTGCCCATACCATAACTGCACCACCAACATGGGGCACTTTGTTCACAACGTTGACATCAGCAAACTGGCATGGTTACACATGGTCTGCGGTTGTGAGACGGGTTGGACGTACTGCCAAATTCTCTAAAACAACGTTGGAGGTGGCTTATGGTAGAGAAATTAACATACAATTATCTGGCTACAGCTCTGGTGGACATTCTTGCAGTCAGCACGCCAATTGCACGCTCCCTCAAAACTTTAGACATCTGTCGCATTGTGTTGTGTGACAAAACTGCACATTTTAGAGTGTCCTTTTATTGTCGCCAGCACAAGGTGCACCTGTGTAATGATCATGCTGTTTAATCAGCTTCTTGATATGCCACACCTGTCAGGTGGATGGATTATCTTGGGAAATGATAAATGCTCACTAACAGGGATGTAAACAAATCTGTGCACAACATTTGTGAGAAATATTTTTGTGTGTTTGGAACATTTCTGGGATCTTTTATTTCAGCTGATGAAACACGGGACCAACACTTTATATATATTTCATTGTATATAAAACCCGTCCATATCTCTGAAGCTGCGACCCTGAGCTCTGACGTCATGTATAGCATGTTACTGTGCAGCCATTGCGTTCCAATTTAGGCGCATACCAGTGTCCAAATCTGCCATTTTCAACCCGTATATATGGGTACGAGTGTAAAGGTCTACCCTAGCCCAGTTGGCCGGAACTGCACAGATCAGATGGTGTTTATTGTGTGTGAAAATGCTGCTCTATATTCAGTCTTCCTGCTACGCTGAGGTATGAAAAGGACAGCAATATATGTGTGAGAGCATGCCTACGCGTGTGTGTGGGGCACAAAAATAAGTGTGTGTGTGTGTGTGCATCTCAGAGGAGTAGGTATGATGAGGTGTAAGCACCCCTTATCCCATCCACTGCCATGTTGGAGGAACATTCTGAAACAGGACCATACAGTCTGCTGTCTTTATGACAGGTACCTGCTGTGTAAAACAGGTGCCAGTAGAGGCAGCAGTAAGACAGAGACAGCTAGGGCTGAAATGACAGTTTATAGGATTGTATGAAAGTAAGAGGTCGGAAGTGGAGGTTATCCTCAGTGCAGGGTTCAGCCAGGTTTCAGCAGGGCTATTACCATCCCATCTGCCAAGCTTGCCTTTTATTACCCCAAATCACCTGACTTTGACGGCTAGACATATCGATCCGCTAGACCCCCCATCTCATTTAGTGCCAGCCATGTTATGTTGCTTCAAATTCAATTAAGATCTAAAGTAACATAGACTATGGTTCTCAATGGGGATTAAGGACCTTGTTCATCTCATCTTTTAATTACTACCCTCATGATAGAGCAGGATGATGATGTTTTCTGGGATCTGGTGCCACATTGATCAAAC
The DNA here is from genome assembly GCA_023634145.1 of Thymallus thymallus. Taxonomy (NCBI): domain Eukaryota; kingdom Metazoa; phylum Chordata; class Actinopteri; order Salmoniformes; family Salmonidae; genus Thymallus; species Thymallus thymallus. Next base: position 33,901,621 of record CM042403.1, on the reverse strand, counting down.
ACAACAGATCAATGAGACTTGTTCTGCTGACCGAGGGCCAATTGCCAACTGCGGTCATAATGATTTTGCTTATTTTGCGTTGTGAAAAGTGACATTATAAGTGCTTACAATACGTTAAAAAGCCATAGCAAACTTTGAAACAAATTGCACTGTTTTGTCAATGTGAATGGGGCCATGTGTTGGTGTGTACTGTATGTCCGTACTGCGTGAGTGTGTGCATGCCTACACACATGCGTGTTGTGTGTCCTCTCACACAAACAGTAGCTGGCCCAGCATCCCTGCTGACCTTGCGTGTTGTGTGTCCTCTCACACAAATAGTAGCTGACCCAGCATCCCTGCTGACCTTGCGTGTTGTGTGTCCTCTCACACAAATAGTAGCTGACCCAGCATCCCTGCTGACCTTGCGTGTTGTGTGTCCTCTCACACAAATAGTAGCTGGCCCAGCATCCCTGCTGACCTTGCGTGTTGTGTGTCCTCTCACACAAATAGTAGCTGGCCCAGCATCCCTGCTGACCTTGCATGTTGTGTGTCCTCTCACACAAATAGTAGCTGACCCAGCATCCCTGCTGACCTTGCGTGTTGTGTGTCCTCTCACACAAATAGTAGCTGACCCAGCATCCCTGCTGACCTTGCGTGTTGTGTGTCCTCTCACACAAATAGTAGCTGACCCAGCATCCCTGCTGACCTTGCGTGTTGTGTGTCCTCTCACACAAATAGTAGCTGGCCCAGCATCCCTGCTGACCTTGCGTGTTGTGTGTCCTCTCACACAAATAGTAGCTGACCCAGCATCCCTGCTGACCTTGCGTGTTGTGTGTCCTCTCACACAAATAGTAGCTGGCCCAGCATCCCTGCTGACCTTGCGTGTTGTGTGTCCTCTCACACAAATAGTAGCTGACCCAGCATCCCTGCTGACCTTGCGTATTGTGTGTCCTCTCACACAAATAGTAGCTGACCCAGCATCCCTGCTGACCTTGCGTGTTGTGTGTCCTCTCACACAAATAGTAGCTGACCCAGCATCCCTGCTGACCTTGGATGTGGTTCCCCATGGCAACTAAAGGTGTGAAGGACTGATATAAAAAGAGGTTTGATCTGCCAGGTTTTGCTGGGCAGGTTGTAGTGCCATTGGCATTTGAAATCCTCACGTGTGTGTAAATTAATATAATTGAATAGTCCGGTAGCAGATCAGATAGCAATTTAGCCAAATCCCCTGTTGCATTCGTTGTCATACCAAACATTATGTACAGCTTGACAACGAGTAAAAAAGAATTGGCATACATATACAGATCTGCGAACAGGCTAATAAACTACTTCCTGTCAAATTAAACGATTAATTCAATGTTTCAAAATGCCTTTACCTTTATTGTTTATGGAAAGGTGTTTTGTAAAGTCAAGTACCAGTATAAGATATTTTCCCGGCACATCCGGTAGTTTTGGGTGGATTACATCTCCTACTTACCACAGCACTTAAACTGGAGATCCATTATTATAAGCTCTTAGACAGGCCTCTGTACCTCTAGCAAGGGCTATTACCACCATGTCAAGAGCTTAACCGACTGGATTAGTCATAAGGTAATGGAGAGGGCCCCTCTATGAAAGAGTACTTCTGAGACATTAGCTGGAAAACTGAAGCTGTTTCTTCTTCTGATTATGGCACTGTGACTCAGTGTGAAAAGTAGGTTGACTTGACTGTGCTATATATGTGCTGTAGTGTCTCTTCTGAAAGGCATACTCAACATAGTCTATGTGGCGTAGTTAATAATTAATGTCATACCAAATCTACTGATTAAGTTGCCGTGGAGAGGGAGGAATAGAGAGAGAGAGAGAGAAAGGGGAGTGGTGGGGTGAGGGTTGTGGAGTACAGATGAGAGGTGAGAAGGGTGGATGCCCAGCCTAGGGACCTCTTCAACATGTTTTTATCTGCAGCTGGACTCACAGCTGTCTCAACCCCAGGGTTCTCAGTGCATAGCCTGTGTGTGTGTGTGTGTGTGTGTGTGTGTGTGTGTGTGTCTGTATGCACATCCCATCACGTCTACATGATGTGTGTCTACTTTGCTAGCTGATGATGACATGACATGGTGTTTCTGCATGTATTGTGTGGAATGGTTCCTTGATGTGTCTTGGACCAATCCTGCTTTGGCTCGAGGTCATGTATCTGGCTTGTCTCGAAGCTGGGTAATATGATGCAGTGAAGTCACGAAAGGATCTCCATTGACAGCTCCTAAAGACAAAAGCGCTCTGTATTGGCTCATCAAAGATCAATAGCTTCGTTAGAAGCGTGGAACCTCGGAAACTTTGTCTGAGCTAATTTTATACCTCAGCCCAAACTCTGTCCTGCTGCCAACAGACACCCTGCAAACCTGAGGCACAGAATGAGCGGGGTAAGCTGGGGAAGGGGAAGGGCTATGGTGTCCTCCGCAGCATCTGTTTGTCCCAGAGTTATCCTCTCCCCAATCACTTCCACCTCACTGTAGTATTTTAGGGACTATGTGCAAGCCTGTTTTTGATGGAGAGTTGACCCCTCTCTGGCCATCTCTCTCCAGCCCACTGGTCTGAAAGGGACTGGTTGGACTGAGAGCACTGGGATGGAAAATATCCACCTGGAGGCTGGATGGAGAGGAGAACACCAGGGACTATTTAAGACTGTTGGGACGTGAGACCTAGCTCTTGTGTGTTCCCTGTGTGAAATGAGGGAGCCAGTCTGCCAATGCCATTCAGATAGAGATGTTCTTGTCTGAAAGCCCATCAATCAAACAGCTTGTCTATCAGCCTTTCCCGATAATCAGAACATCACCTCTCTATAGGAACTAGCCAATCAGAGCTCCTCTAGTGCAGGGGCGGGGTAATGGCAGTAAATCATATCTGCAAAGTTTCTTTTGACCTTGGGTCAAGAGGCAGGCATCTGAAGTGACCGATTTTTGCCATGGTGATTACAGTGTGACATATTGGCGCTGCACACCAACCATACAGAGATTGGGTGCTGGGAGTAAGCCCAAAAACACACAACAGCTGCAGCTGGACTCCATTGTCTTTTAATTGACCTTAATTAAACATGCTGCTACTACAAGGGTTATGTCATGGAATCAGAGCTCCTCAAGGTCTGCGTGGATCATGTGGCCCAGTGATCCTGCTAACGTGCTGAAGCACTGCCCTTGGCAACACCCTACACTCATCAGTGACACTCCATGTACCACTCATACTGGACTCTATGTACAGTATGTGTTGCTGGGGAAAAGTGGAGGCCTGGAGGCCACTGGGACATTTGGGAACAATTGTTCTTGGGATGTAAACAAAGGGATATTTAATTGGTATCCCTAGAAAGGGCAGATACCTTGTGGAAGATTGTTGAGAGGAGATGGATGATCTAGCAAGGGAAATATTGTTGAGGGGCAAAACATACTGTAGCAAAGGCATATGGGAGATTTTGTATAAGGCTGATACACTGTAGCAATGTTAAAATGGAGATAATATTTGAGGGATAGTTGGCTAGGCCGGGGCAGAGAGGTGTGTACTGTAATGTCCTTGCAGTGGTAGTAGAGGGTATGTGTGCAGTGCACTTTAAGTAATCCTCTGCATTGTTGCTGCTGTGTTATTGATTGATGTGTTTGATCAGGGTGGGGTAGATCCATCAGCTGGCTCCCTGACAGAACAAGCACGCACACAAACAGCTCTGTCCGTCCTCGTCTCCCATCTGTCACTCGCTCCTTTCATTTCCTCTCCTCCCTCTCCTCCCTTACCATCCTTTGCCAACCATTTCCCCATCCCTCTCTCCTTCACCCTCAACCTCTTCCCCTCTCCAGCCCCTTTGCCTCAATCCCCTCCATTGTAATCACAGCCAGGTATGGTATAGACACCTGTAGGTGCGTGTCAATACCATTCAAATGAGCTGCAATTACAATGGATAGAGAGAGAGAGAGAGAGAGAGAGAGAGGGAGAGAGAGAGAGAGAGAGGGAGAGAGAGAGAGGGAGAGAGAGAGAGAGAGAGGGAGAGAGAGAGAGAGAGAGAGAGAGAGAGAGAGAGAGAGAGAGAGAGAGAGAGAGAGAGAGAGATGGGTCACAGGGAGAAACAGGAAGGAGAAAGGGGAGTGGTATTGAGGTAGAGAGAGATGGGTGGGAAGAGAAGCAAAGAGGAAAAAGGGTTCTACATGGAACCCAAAGGAGTTCTACCTAAAACCAAAAAGAGTTATTCAAAAGGTTATCCTATGGGGACAGCCGAAGAACCCTTTAGGTTCTAAATAGACTATTATATCTATTATATCTGGGATGTAGCACAGTTGGGTGCTCTCTTTTCATCTTCTCTGTTTATTTGCTACAGGCGCAATAGGACACTCACAAGCACACACAGACTGGAAACACTCACAGGCACAGTGAGAGAGGGAGAGAAAGAGGGGAAGGGAGAGCGAAATGAGTGAGACTATGGACAGACTGATAGGCGGTTTGTCTCCCCAGCAGCGTACCTCTGGCAATCCTCCCTGTTTAGATACCTGTGGTGAATGCTGATGAACACTCTCCCAATCCTCCCTGTTTAGATACCTGTGGTGAATGCTGATGAACACTCTCCCAATCCTCCCTGTTTAGATACCTGTGGTGATTGCTGATGAACACTCTCCCGTGCCAGCCAATGGGAAGTGAGATGATGAATATAGAATAAACTGCCACGCTTGGTGGAAACAATATGTAAAATAAGTTGGGAATTGTCTGGCAGGAAGCTGGGTCTACTCCACCATGTGCTTGGCTTGGTATTCAACACATTTTATGAATGATTCCCAATACAAGTTTAGGAAGGCAGTCTGACCGTGGGCGTTGATATCGATACCAATTTACATGTTATGTTAATTTTTTTGCCAGGGGTCGCTGTGTGTGTGTGTGTGTGTGTGTGTTTGTAGGCTACTGTGTGAGTCTGATTGAGGTTGTGTTTCTAGGCTACTGTGTGAGTCTGATTGAGGTTGTGTTTGTAGGCTACTGTGTGAGTCTGATTGAGGTTGTGTTTGTAGGCTACTGTGTGAGTCTGATTGAGGTTGTGTTTGTAGGCTACTGTGTGAGTCTGATTGAGGTTGTGTTTGTAGGCTACTGTGTGAGTCTGATTGAGGTTGTGTTTGTAGGCTACTGTGTGAGTCTGATTGAGGTTGTGTTTGTAGGCTACTGTGTGAGTCTGATTGAGGTTGTGTTTGTAGGCTACTGTGTGAGTCTGATTGAGGTTGTGTTTGTAGGCTACTGTGTGAGTCTGATTGAGGTTGTGTTTGTAGGCTACTGTGTGAGTCTGATTGAGGTTGTGTTTGTAGGCTACTGTGTGAGTCTGATTGAGGTTGTGTTTGAAGGCTACTGTGTGAGTCTGATTGAGGTTGTGCCAGTGTGTTGCTATCGACTGGTAATATGTGCGCATGCTCTGCACCGTACCAAATGTTACTTTCCTGTATGGTGTGCACATTCTGCCTCATTAACTGACATGGGGATGTTTCTCAGAAGAAAGGCCAAGTACGCTGCCTCTTCCCTTCCCTGCCTCTGCTGATGGAGTTAATAATGATTATCGACTGTGGTCCATTGAACCAAGCTGAATGTTTACCCCATTTCCTGCTCATTCTGCATATTCAGGAACGTCTTTTGAATGATGAATGATGTACGTTTGATTTGAACCAAAAAGACTCGAAGCCAGTGAGTCAAGCGACCTTCCCATTGATCAGTCTCTCCTTGCACATGAAACGTCTGGATCTCTGAGGAGAGAGAAAATGAGGGAGTCAGAGGGCTAGAGGGGGTTAAATTGAGGGGTGGTGAAAATACAAATCTAAACTTGGTAGTGTGAGGTGTAGGGGAGATTGGGTCAGGAAAGAGACAGTGTGAAGGACTGAGGACGGTAATAGGGTGTTAATTTTATTTAACCTTTATTTTGACAGGATGTCATGCTGAGACCAAATAACTTTTATAGACGAGTCCTAAAAAACACAAGCAGATTTACCTAACTAAAAAACACAAGCAGATTTACCTAACTAAAAAACACAAGCAGATTTACCTAACTAAAAAACACAAGCAGATTTACCTAACTAAGTGGAGATTGAAGGGATCTCCAGAGTGTGTGTTGAAGATGGAGAAGTTGTAAATCACAGGTTGTGAGCGTTGATGTAACCTACTTCTCACCGAGGTCAACGTCTAATCTTCCTGTGACTGTGATTTTCACCATATCCTTCTTCCTTTCCATTTCCCTCTCTCTCCTCCTCTCTCTCTCTTCCTCCCTCCTGACCTCTCTCTCTCTCTCTCTCTCTCTCTCTCTCTCTCTCTCTCTCTCTCGTGTGTATTAATCATTGTTTATGTGTGTGGCAGACTCTGTCATGGAGTGTGACTAACAGTGGGCTCACACTACCTGTCCCACTAAGTCCCCCTTTCCCAGCTGCCCCAGCCCTCTCTCAGCTCTCATCTCCCTCAACTGGCTGTTTACTGATGAGACCTGGGTTAGCCACCCTGCTCCAGGCCACAGAGGATCAACAGTCACCACACAGCCCACACAGCTCGATGGGCAGCATCATAGGCCAGCTAAGCCCCCAGCTCCTCTATCTCTCTATGTAAACATCCCTGAAGGACCTTAGGTCTCGCCTTGTTACAGTTAATTCATTATGAGTAACCACTGGCAGATCCTCTCTTTCTCACTCAAAGTCCATGTTATTCACACATTTTCAAAGTTATTTACACGTTCCAAGCTCAATGCCTATGTTATTCACACATTGGACAGACATTTCTTTATTTTGCATTCAGAAAGTATTCAGACCCCTTGACTTTTTGTTACGTTACAGCCTTATTCTAAAATTGATTAAATAAAAACAAATGCTCATCAATCTACACACAATACCCCATAATGACGAAGCAAAAACTATTAAAAATAAAAAAACATTTACATAAGTGTTCAGACCCTTTGCTATGAAACTCTAAATTTAGTTCAGGTGCATCCTGTTTCCATTGATCATCCTTGAAATGTTTCAACAACTTGATTGTAGTCCACCTGTGGTAAATTCTATTTATATGACATGATTTGGAAAGGCACACACCTATCTATATAAGGTCCCGCAGTTGACAGTGCATGTCAGAGCAAAAACCAAGCCATGAGGTCGAAGGAATTGTCTGTAGATCTCCGAGACAGGATTGTGTCGAGGCACAGATCTGGGGAAGGGCACCAAAACATTTCTTCAGCATTGAAGGTCCCAAAGAACACAGTGGCTTCCATCGTTCTTAAATGGAACAAGTTTGGAACCACCAAGACTGTTCCTAGAGCTGGCCGCCCGACCAAACTGAGTAATCGGGGGAGAAGGGCCTTGGTCAGGGAGGTAACCAAGAACCCGATGGTCACTCTGACAGAGCTCCATAGTTCCTCTGTGGAGATGGGAGAACCTTCCAGAAGGACAACCATCTCTGCAGCACTCCACCAATCAGGCCTTTATGGTAGAGTGGCCAGACGGAAGCCACTCCTTACTAAAAGGCACATGACAGCCCGCTTGTAGTTTGCCAAAAGTGTGTTAGCTATGCTACTGACAACAGTGACAGAGAGTGGATTACTATAAAACATTTTGGCTGGATTATGGTAATCTCACAGTGTCTATGTGTGTGTGTCACTGTGATTGTCTCAGTGGCTGGTTAGGCCTGGGGTGTTTGGCTGCTTTAAACACTAGTTTAATGAGTTTAGATCAGCCCCAGAGAAAGGGAACTGGTGATTACATACATCAGTTTAGAAAGCAACGAAGAATGTGTTAACCCCTTGGACCTTAAGGCTTATTATTGACCCTGGCACCAACAATCTATCTGATGAATGGGACCCTAAATATCCCCCCTGGACCTGAGGATAATGCTGATTCAGAACGGCTATGAGCGGTCAAATGGAGTGGTCATAATCATATTAAAAGTCTGCTGGAGTCCCAGAGAGCAAGAGGGATTTGGGCAGTAGATATGACATAATTATATGAGGAAAGTGAAGTGACGTATGGTTTACTTACTGGTTTGTATGCTATTGTAGTCTAATTTGGGAGGGGTTGCAGACTATGCATGTGGGGGTGGCTTCATGTAGTGATCTTGTCCTCTGCCCCACCTTGCAGGCTCTTGTTGTCCCCCCTCCACTTCCCTCACCCCCCAGTCTCTCAGCATGGCCATGAGTCATAAGACAACACCCACTGAGTGATTAGTGACGGCCTGCTGTCACAAACACAGACAGAAGTAGTAGGATCAGCTACACATGCACACAATAAAGTAAAATAAACATACAGTAGACAAAAACAATGGACAACTTAGAAATGACATACATTTCCACAAACATTAATGATATCACACTTGCTCAGACCCACGTGTTCCCACCGTATCCACACCCAATGTTGTTTCTAATGCTTGTAAGACTCTACCTCATATGACTTCAAATAGTGTTATGTTGCTTCTGTCTGTTGCCAGAATTATTTCAATATTTAAATCATAAAGCACTTGATTCTTCCATTCTCTTAACGTTGGGGTGTCATTTGACTTCCAGTATTTAAATAATAGCTTCTTCAATATAAGTGACAAAAATAATATTGCCCAACCTAGGGAGTATCTCACCGCACATCCATGCCATGTCTTGAAATATGCAGATAGACGGATTAAAATAAACGTACATTGTAAAACTTCTGACAGACAGCTTTCTAACTCTGCCCATAACCTTTGGACTTTATAGCACTCCCAGAAGACATGACTCTGATGTTGTGCTGTAGAATTTGTGAATTTTGTGTAATGCATAATACATTTTCATTACCTGTAATTTAGTTTGTTATTTACCAACACTCTGTCCATCTTGAGCCAATATCCATTTTTTTTAAAGTCTTGGTTCCAATAAGTTACATACTTTTAAAGAGATTGTTAATTGGATAGCCTCTCTGCAAGGTTTTGTATATATTACCTATCGTATGAGTATCTGTTTCTGACTCAAATAGGGTTCCCTCAACATTGCTCTGTATTACCAAAATTTGGTAATATAAAACTTTTAAGTTGCATATATTTGAAAATGTCTACATTGATCAGTTCAAATTGCTTTTTAAATCTGTCATGGAAATAATTGTATGTCCTATACCACGTAATTTACTGTTTTCCATGTGGGCCAATTTATCGGTGAATTCTGAAACGAGTATACTTTTTTAAAGAATGTCTTCGGTGGGGCAATGGTATTACCGATTACTTTGGGGGTAATGTCATTCCAGGTTTATTCTGCCTGTAATATTTATGGGGATAGTGTTCCATTTCATTAGATCTGCTTTCATGTTGTTGAGTAATGGGATAAAGTTATCCTTATATATTTGTTGTTTGTTGTCACATATTACAGTTTTTTTCAATTGCCAACAAGCATCGGCCAATACTGAAGCCACTTTTACAAAACTATTCACACTGTCTGCATTACCAACATGCATCTTGGCGAAACAGTTAATCTCACCTCCAAAACTCACTCAAGCCACAAAAAACACTTCATACTGTCTGCTTCATTAAATAGTACCCGCAAAACACCAGTCTCAACGTGAACAGTGAAGTGGCGACTCCGGGATGCTGGCCTTCTAGGCAGAGTTGCAAAGAAAAATCCATATCTCAGACTGGCCAATAAAAAGAAAAGATTAAGATGGGCAAAAGAACACAGACACTGGACAGAGGAAGGGGGGCATTGAGTTTTCAATATTAGTCAGGTATATCAGGAGATTGTCAAATAAGTTTAGTTTATATCCATGTTTACCAATACTGATACCAAGCATGTTCCCAGGAGTGCTCTAGCTGTCATATCAAAGATTTCAGAGCCTTGGTCTCAGTGAGTGAAGATTCACTTTGCAGGATACTCATTACACGTCTCTGTTGCTCCCTCTCTCCCCCTCTCTCCCTCTCTCCCTCTCTCTCTCCCTCTCTCCCTCTCTCCATTTCTCCCTCTCTCCATTTCTCCCTCTCTCCCTCTTTCCCTCACTCCCTCTCTCCCTCTCTCTTCATCTCTCCATCTCTCTCCATCTCTCTCCCTCTCTCCCTCTCTTCTCATTCCACACCCTGGCTCTTACTCCCTGTCTTTAATATGACACTGTGTTTCTCTCTATACAGGTTGGCCAACTCATTGACCTGCACTCCTTTTCCTCTCCTTTGTTTCTTCCACACTCCCCTGCCCCTGTTTGTGTTCCATCCATCACTCCTCACTGTGATCCCTTCTTCCACCTCGTTTGTGAAGGCTGTTCCTCATCCTGGGCCCTGCTGCAAGGGCGGGCTGCTGGGAGATGGGTGTGCGGGTTGGGGGCCAGCCAGACTGTGTGTGTGTGTGTGTGTGTGTGTGTGTGTGTGTGTGTGTGTGTGTGTTGGTGTGTAGAGGAAGGGAGGATGGGCTGTGTGTGTGTGTGCGACCTACGCATGGTTGTGTGTGATATACAGTGCCTTCAGAAAGTATTCAGAACCCTTCCATTTTTCCACATTTTTGTTACGGTTGGACATGATTTGAAAGGTACACACCTGTCTATACATGGTCCCAGAGCAAAAACCAAGCCAAGAGGTCAAAGGAATTGTCCGTAGAGCTCAGAGACAGGATTGTGTCTAGGCACAGATCTGGGGAAGGATACCAAAACATTTCCAAGCGTCACGTCTGGAGGAAACTTGGCACCATCCCTACGGTGAAGCATGATGGTGGCAGCATCATGCTGTGGAGATGTTTTTCAGCGTCAGGGAATGGAAGACTAGTCCGGATTGAGGTAAAGATGAACGGAGCAAAGTACAGAGAGATCCTTAATGAAAACCTGCTCCAGAGCTCTCAGGACCTCAGACTGGGGTGACGGTTCACCTGCCAACAGGACAACAACCCTAAGCACACAGCCAAGACAACACAGGAGTGGCTTCGGGACAAGTCTCTGAATGACCTTGAGTGGCCCAGCCAGAGCCCGGACTCTAGCTGTATAGAGATGCTCCCCATCCAACCTGACAGTGCTTGAGAGGATCTGCAGAGAAGAATGGGAGGAACTCCCCAAATGCAGGTGTGCCAAGCTTGTAGCGTCATACCCAAGAAGACTCAAAGCTGTAATCGCTGCCTCTAAAAACCTGTTTTGGCTTTGTCATTATGGGGTATTGTGCTGACTGTATGATACTGTACGTGTGCCTTCTCGCATAGAAGGGTGTGTTGTGTGTGTTGTGTGTGTGTGTGTGTGTGTGTGTGTTTGTGTGTGTGTGTGTGTGTGTGTGTGTGTGTGTGTGTGTGTGTGTGTGTGTGTGTGTGTGTGTGTGTGTGTGTGTGTGTGTGTGTGTGTGTGTGTGTGTGTGTGCTTGTGTGGGTATTTTGTGGATATGTGTGTGTCTGTGTCAGCTTTAGAGCACTCTGCGGTGACAGGGATGTGACAGAGATGATTTGGTAGTCAGTCAGTCAATGTCAATACAGAACAGGACAGGAGCGTGTGCCCCACTGTTCTGCCTCTTTCTACAAGAATCCACAGTGGCATGTTACATCCCACAATGACCTTAGTCATCCAGTACTAGGGTTGGGCTGATTATATGATTAAATTGAATATTGTGAATTTTTGACGTTGACGTGCAAGAAGATATATCATGATGTGCAAGACTATACAACTTTACAAATCAAAACTCTGCAGTTTTATCAGTTAGGCTGTATCTACACTGGGGCCAAAAAGTTTGGAATATTACTAATTCAAGGGTTTTTCTTTATTTGCACACTTTTTTAACATTGTAGAATAAAAGTGAAGACATCAAAACTATGACATAACACATATGGAATCATGTAGCAATGAAAAAGGTGTTAAACAAATAAAAATATATTTTATATTTGAGATTCTTGAAATAGCCACCTTTGCCTTGATGACAGCTTTGCACACTCTTGGCATTCTCTCAACCTGCTTCACCTGGAATGTTTTTCCATCAGCCTTGAAGGGGTTTCCACATATGCTGAGCACTTGTTGGCTGCTTTTCATCCCAAACCATCTAAATTTGGTTGAGGTTGGAACCAAAAATCTCAAATTTAGACTGTCCTTTAGTAGTGGTTTCTTTGCATCAATTCGACCATGAAGGCCTGATTCACACAGTCTCCTCTGAACAGTTGATGTTGAGATGTCTGTTACTTGTGAAGCATTTATTATCACAAAAATTATTTAATGAGAATGTGACTATAATATTGTAAATAAGCAAAGAAAGTCATTTATTTCTGCCAAGTTGACTTTCTCTCCTGACTTTTCATTATAGAGGACTAGGATGACTACCCAACTGCATGTCTTACAACTGATCTTCCCCTGGTACAGACTGGCTGCCATAGAGTAATAGAAATGGACTATGTTTTCTCCTTTGGCCTCTAACAGTACGGCAACTTACAGCTATGACCATGTTGTAGGTCACTACCATGTTGTAGCTTGATAACAACCATGTTGTAGTAGTTAATCGTCCAGAAGGCACTGCGGCTGCTAAAGGAGGCTACTCTGGATGGGAGCATGTGCTGCTACACTACTGAAAATGTGAAGGAAGTACAGATATTGACATGTCAATTGTGATATTTATGTCCTTTCCTTTTTTACATGTCAGCCCATCTGTTAAAGTTTTATATTATATAATTAGTCCTGTCAATACATAAATTAATAAAATCACAACATGTCAGCCCATCGGTTAAAGTGTTATATTATATAATTACTCCAGTCAATACAGAAATCAATCAAATCATATAAAATACTTTACCAGAAAGCATGACATCACCAAAGAGGAATCAGGGATCATTAGCTTCTTTAAAGCTTCTATACTTATGGGAAGCCTGATATTTTGGCAGAGAGCATGGTAATAGGCCTAGCTGATTATTGAGTTTCTGCTGTCAGTGAAAAATGGTTAGCCCTTTGATTTTTCATTTTTAAAATCCATACTACATTACATATGTCACCAGTAGTAAACATATGTAATGGGGAATTGATATAGAGAATAGAAAGGGAGGCAGACATGCTGAGTAGAGAGATTAATGCTATTTAAAGTACCTGCATTTATCATATTTTCTACTGTTTTTATTTGAGACTTCTGCGTTGTCTTGGCTGTGCGCTTAGGGACAGTATCCTGTTGGAAAGTGAACCTTGGCCCCAGTCTGAGGTCCTGAAGCAGGTTTTCATCAAGGATCTCTCTGTACTTTGCTCCGTTCATCTTTCCCTCCATCCTGACTAGTCTCCCAGTCCCTGCTGCTGAAAAACATCCCAGCAGCATGATGCTGCCACCACCAGGCTTCACTGTTGGCCAGGTGATGAGAGATGCCTGGTTTTCTCCAGATGTGACGCTTGGCATTCTGGCCAAAGAATTCAATCTCGGTTTCATCAGACCAGAGAATCTTGTTTAGGTGCCTTTTGGCAAACTCCAAGCGGCCCGTCACGTGCCTTTTACTGAGGAGTGGCTTCCGTCTGGCCACTCTACCATAACGGCCTGATTTGTGGAGTGCTGCAGAGATGGCTGTACTTCTGGAAGGTTCTCCCATCTCCACAGAGGAACTCTGGAGCTCTGTCAGAGTGACCATCGGGTTCTTGGTCACCTCCCTGACCAAGGCCCTCTCGATTGCTCATTTTGCCCGGGTCGGCCTGCTCTAGGAAGAGTCTTGGTGGTTCCAAACTTCTTCCATTTAAGAATGGAGGCCACTGTGTTCTTGGGGACCTTCAATGCTGCAGAAATGTTTTGGTGCCCTTCCCCAGATCTGTGCCTCGACACAATCCTGTCTCGGTGCTCCAATCAAGTTGTAGAAACATCTCATGATTGGTCAATGTAAACAGGATGCACATGAGCTCAATTTCGAGTCTCATAGCAAAGGGTCTGAATACTTATGTAAATATTTTTTATAAACCTTTTCTTGCTTTGTCATTATGGGGTATTGTGTGTAGATTTATGAGGAAAAACATGTATTAATACATTTTAGAATAAGGCTATAACGTAACAAAATGTGGAAAAAGTCAAGGGGTCTGAATAGTTTCCGAATGCATTGTATATATTTTCAAAAGGCATACTGCCGCCAGCTCACATTGTAAAGTGGTGGTGACGCGCCGATAGCCTGTTGCCTGCACTTGAATGGTGAATGGGAGACACGCTTTAATTACTAGTTAAGAAATAAAGGCTATTTTTAATTGTGCACCAAACTGTTTTTAACATGCAATTTGCATTTAGAATTGTTGCGCAATGAATGGCCTTATAAAAGCACATGTTTTACTCCAACAGCAACCAGCTGAGGATCTGCAGGTAAAATCCTGCTCTAACAGGCTCTGTGTGGTCAAATGTATTTACATCGACTGGCATTTCTATCAATTAATAGAAAGCATTTGTTTTATTTTATTTTATTGTCATTTTGGTCGGCAAAGGTTTTATTTATCGGCTTTTCATTTTTTTAATGACCAAAAGCCAGAAGTTGCCGGCTAATGGAAACCCTTGTCAGAGCTGAATAATTCAGTGTAGCGACAGTGATCAGGTTGAGACAGTAGCTGGCCTTGGCCCCGGACTGAGGTCACCTGCACATGAACAGATGATGAATCTACAGTCACATAGAGGAGATGATTATGGAGGGATGATGACCTCACACCTCTCAAAAGAGGAGTGTGACAGAATCGTCTGTGGGGAGACCGGCGCAGAACAGCTGCAGACGTGAGTGTGTGTCTGTGTGTGTGTGAGTGCGTGTGTCAGTGTGTGTGTGTGTGTGTCAGTGTGTGTGAAGCGAACAGACTCGATAAGACAGGAGAGAGAAAGGGGCCTCAGATGTTACCATGACCTCTTCATTATGGATGGCATCTAAGGTAAAGTGCTGTGACCGCCCCCCTCACCAGCTCAAACTGTCAGAGATAAGTGAGTGGAGTTATTCCCACTCCCAAAGATGGAAAATAAACCTTATTATAACTTAATGTAAGGGATGTAAAAATTAACCCTGGCTGTCCTCTTTAGTTTTTTTCAGAGTGATAAGCCATGATAGTAATGTATTGAAACGATAAGCCATGATAGTAATGTATTGAAACGGTAAGCCATGATAGTAATGTATTGAAACGATAAGCCATGATAGTAATGTATTGAAATGATAAGCCATGATAGTAATGTATTTAAGCGATAAGCCATGATAGTAATGTATTGAAACGATAAGCCATGATAGTAATGTATTGAAACGATAAGCCATGATAGTAATGTATTGAAACGATAAGCCATGATAGTAATGTATTTAAGCGATAAGCCATGATAGTAATGTATTGAAACGATAAGCCATGATAGTAATGTATTTAAGCGATAAGCCATGACCTTGACAAAAGGTCCTCTCTATCTCTTTCCTTTCCCTCCTCTCCCTCTCTTATTTTCCTCTCTGATGACAGTTTCCTTCTCTGTCATCAGCACTTTCACTTGACCTCTCTCTCCCTTTATCCCACATCTCCAGCTGTTTATCTCCCCTTCTCCGTATCTTGTCTATTTACCTCCCCTTCCACTCCCTCTTGCTACCTCTGCTTCTCCCCGCCCTCTCCCCGCCCTCCCTCCTCCTCTCCCTGTCACAGTGATAGTGTATTGGGCCTGTGGGAGCTGGTGGAGTCATTGACCGTGCGGTGCGGAGTGCTCTGTGTAGGACCTGCTGCCACGCGACTCTCAGACACACAGACTTCCTCTCCTCCTAGCACCTGCTCGAGCACCGCTTAACCAGCCTCACTTTAGAGCCGACAGAGACACAGACTACATGCCCATATAGTGTTTTTATTATTCCAGGGTCTATATATATATATAAGTGCTCCAGAGTCTATATGTAAGCTGTACACAATATATACATATTTGATGTCCTCGTTAAACCATCTGTTAAATGTTTTGTTATTTTACCTTTGCCTATACACAGAGAAGGATTCATATTTTTTATTTGCCAGAATTGTATATGTAGTCAATATAAAGGATAGAACCCTGTGAACATAAGCTGTTTACTGAAATTCTGGATCATGTCCTGCCCTAATCACCAGAGAGGTGAGGGAGCCAAGCGTCGGCATAGTGATGATGTCATAAAGAGACTCAGAAGAGCTCTACCCAGCATGCTCAGCGTCTGGAGCTCCTGCAGTACTTATGAATAATGAAAGGAAACGGAGAGGTGGGGAGATGGGGAGGGTCAGGGAGAGAAAGAGGGAGATGGGGAGGGTCATAGAGCATCGGGGAAAGGGAGAAACGAGAGGGAAGAGGAGGGGGGGGTGTGGAGACGGAACAACACCATATAGAGAGTGAAATAGAGACAGGGAGTGTTCGAGATTGAGGTAGAGGGAGAGAATGGGGGAGGGAAAATATGAATGTTGAAGGGGAACGCAGTTGGCTGCTATGTGATGATAAGGAGAAGAGCTAGTGATGAGTATAAGAGTAGAGAGAAGGAGAGCGATGGAGGGAAACATAGAGATAAAGAGAGAGAAGGAATGTGATCTGCAGGTTTCTTCCATGAAGCAATTAGGGGAATATGGCATGGTTAATAAAGAGGGAGAATCTGATACAGTCTGATTGGAAGTTATGGGAGCTCAGAGAATACAATGGTTCTGATGTATACAGTGCACAGTAGCTAGACATGGGTATGCTGTACCTGTTGTGTTCAATTGGTGACCATTATGCATCTTATGGTTCAGACTGGAGCTGAGTCACGATCAGGTGTGTGTGTATATTTGTGTGTGTGTATTGACTTATTTCTCTGTATCTGTGTTGTATAAGCACAATGGATGATGTGCCGTAGATGCTGTATGTGTATGTATGTGACTGTGTTAAGATGGAGAGAGAACGAGAGTGAGAGATAAAAGTCAGATAGGGTATGCTTTGATTGTAATGGAGTGCACAGGCAGTGGCCTGACAGAGACAATAAATATTTCAGGGCCTCTGTTTTGCACATGAGGGAGAGGAGACAACAGAAAGCTCCTTATTTTGATGTGTCTCATTACTTATTCATGAGGAGGGAGGAATTTGGTGGCTTTTTGGCATTGCCCCTCTTCATCTTCAAATAGTTGGTTCTATTTGTCTTAACTGTGGTTTTACTGCATGTTGCTCCTAGGTTAGCATATGGGAGTCTGTGTGTGTGAGTGTGTCTGTCCATGTAAGTGTGTATGACTGTGTACTGTTTTCAGTTAAAGTCGGAAGTTTACATAAACCAGTTTTTCACAATTCCTGACATTTAATCCTAGTAAAAATTCCCTGTCTTATTTTATGAATGTGAAATGTCAGAATAATAGTAGAGAGAATAATTTATTTCAGCTTATATTTCTTTCATCACATTCTCAGTGGGTCAGAAGTTTACATAATTTTCTATAGGATTGAGCTCAGGGCTTTGCGATGGCCACTCCAGTATCTTGACTTTGTTGTCCTTAAGCCATTTTGCCACAACTTTGGAAGTATGCTTGGGGTCATTGTCCATTTGGAAGACCCATTTGCGACCAAGCTTTAACTTCCTGACTGATGTCTTGAGATGTTGCTTCAATATATCCACATCATTTTCCTTCCTCATGATGCCATCTATTTTGTGAAGTGCACCAGTCCCTCCTGCAGCAAAGCACCCCCACAACATGATGTTCCCACCCCCGTGCTTCACGGTTGGGATGGTGTTCTTCGGCTTGCAAGCCTCCCCCTTTTTCCTCCAAACATAACGATGGTCATTATGGCCAAACAGATTCTATTTTTGTTTCATCAGACCAGAGTACATTTCTCCAAAAAGTACGATTTTTGTCCCCATGCGCAGTTGCAAGCAGTGGCTTCTTCCTTGCTGAGCGGCCTTTCAGGTTATGTCAATTTAGGACTCGTTTGACTGTGGATATAGATACTTGTGTACCTGTTTCTTCCAGCATCTTCACAAGGTCCTTTGCTGTTGTTCTGGGATTGATTTTCCCTTTTCGCACCAAAGTACGTTAATCTCTAGGAGACAGAACGCGTCTCCTTCCTGAGCGGTATGACGGCTGAATGGTCCCATGGTGTTTATACTTCCGTACTATTGTTTGTACAGATGAACGTGGTACCTTCAGGCTTTTGGAAATTCCTCCCAAGGATGAACCAGACTTGTGGAGGTCTACAATTTTTTTTCTGAGGTCTTGGCTGATTTATTTGGATTCTCCCATGATGTCGAGCAAAGAGGCACTGAGTTTGAAGGTAGGCCTTGAAATACATCCACAGGTACACCTCCAATTGACTCAAATGATGTCAATTAGCCTATCAGAAGCTTCTAAAGCCATGACATCATTTTCTGGAATTTTCCAAGCTGTTCAAAGGCACAGTCAACTTAGTGTATGTAAACTTCTGACCCACTGGAATTGTGATATAGTGAATTATAAGTGAAATAATCTGTCTGTAAACAATTGTTGGAAGAATGACTTGTGTCATGCACAACGTACAGTGGGGAGAACAAGTATTTGATACACTGCCGATTTTGCAGGTTTTCCTATTTACAAAGCATGTAGAGGTCTGTAATTTTTATCATAGGTACACTTCAACTGTGCGAGACGGAATCTAAAATAAAAATCCATAAAATCACATTGTATGATTTTTAAATAATTAATTTGCATTTTATTGCATGACATAAGTATTTGATCACCTACCAACCAGTAAGAATTCTGTCTCTCACAGACCTGTTAGTTTTTCTTTAAGAAGCCCTCCTGTTCTCCACTCATTACCTGTATTAACTGCACCTGTTTGAACTCGTTACCTGTATAAAAGACACCTGTCCACACACTCAATCAAACAGACTCCAACCTCTCCACAATGGCCAAGACCAGAGAGCTGTGTAAGGACATCAGAGATAAAATTGTAGACCTGCACAAGGCTGGGATGGGCTACAGGACAATAAGCAAGCAGCTTGGTGAGAAGGCAACAACTGTTGGCGCAATTATTAGAAAATGGAAGAAGTTCAAGATGACGGTCAATCTCCCTCGGTCTGGGGCACCATACAAGATCTCATCTCGTCGGGCATCAATGATCATGAGGAAGGTGAGGGATCAGCCCAGAACTACACAGCAGGACCTGGTCAATGACCTGAAGAGAGCTGGGACCACAGTCTCAAAGAAAACCATTAGTAACACACTACGCCTTCATGGACTAAAATCCTGCTGCGCACGCAAGGTCCCCCTGCTCAAGCCAGCGCATGTCCAGGCCCGTCTGAAGTTTGCCAATGAGCACCTGGATGATCCAGAGGAGGAATGGGAGAAGGTCATGTGGTCTGATGAGTCAAAAATAGAGCTTTTTGGTCTAAACTCCACTCGCCGTGTTTGGAGGAAGAAGAAGGATGAGTACAACCCCAAGAACACCATCCCAACTGTGAAGCATGGAGGTGGAAACATAATTCTTTGGGGATGCTTTTCTGCAAAGGGGACAGGATGACTGCACCGTATTGAGGGGAGGATGGATGGGGCCATGTATCGCGAGATCTTGGCCAACAACCTCCTTCCCTCAGTAAGAGCATTGAAGATGGGTCGTGGCTGGGTCTTCCAGCATGACAACGACCCGAAACACACAGCCAGGGCAACTAAGGAGTGGCTCCGTAAGAAGCATCTCAAGGTCCTGGAGTGGCCTAGCCAGTCTCCAGACCTGAACCCAATAGAAAATCTTTGGAGGGAGCTGAAAGTCCGTATTGCCCAGCGACAGCCCCGAAACCTGAAGGATCTGTATGGAGGAGTGGGCAAGAACTACAGGTCAAGAACTACAGGAAACGTATGATCTCTGTAATTGCAAACAAAGGTTTCTGTACCAAATATTAAGTTCTGCTTTTCTGATGTATCAAATACTTATGTCATGCAATAAAATGCAAATTAATTACTTAAAAATCATACAACAGGATTTTCTGGATTTTTGTTTTAGATTCCGTCACTCACAGTTGAAGAGTACCTATGATAAAAATTACAGACTTCTACATGCTTTTTAAGTGGGAAAACCTGCAATATCGGCAGTGTATCAAATACTTGTTCTCCCCACTGGGTATGTCCTAACCGACTTGCCATTACTATAATTTGTTAACATGAAATCTGTGGAGTGGTTGAAAAATGTACCTGCATGCCTGTGTGTTTGTGTTTGAGTGCCACATTCCAACACACGTACCCTCTGATACTCTTGCCGTCCATCAATATTTGATACTCCCACTTTTGAGCGCCTCCTGGGCTAGTTATTGATTTCTCATTCTCTAGGCCACGACTCCATCTTGCCAGTCATGCAGACGGGATGCAATGCTTTATGGGAAATTAGCTCCTAAAGCAAAAATGGAAGAAGTAACAAATCAGAGGTTAATTATCTCTACACAGCACACCATTTGCAGAAAATACCCATCTCCATGCCATGTACCAGCATAGGAATAGAGGGCGATGCAGGGACGACACTTTGTTTTTCTAATTGTTTTTCAAGTAGACGTCTCATGATGAAAGTAAATAGGAATGTGCTGAATGGAATGACGGGAGGAACCCGACCAGAGTTGATAAGAACAGTGGTGATAATAATAGATGGAGTCTAGTATATTTATAGCTGAGCAGAACACAATGACCTTCCAGATCCAACAATTGTTTTAGCAGGATGTGTATCTCGGTTTCCTTCTTCTACTGCTGGGCTAAGCCTGACTGTCTAGGGACTGGTGAGACTGTGAGTGTGTGTGTCGGTCTGTGTCTCACTCAGTGGGAGTTGGTCTTTGAGGTAACCCAGGAGGGTTACGCTAACACTGCATGAGGTCTGTGCGGCTATTTTTGGTGTTTGTATGTGTGTGTGGGTACAGGTATGTGTTGTGTGTGTCTTCAGGAGGAAGTATTTCTGTGTGAATTTGTGCATACATGCTACTACATGTCAGAACATTCACAGCTTTCACAGTTGATGAAACATGTGCCAGACCTGGGTTGATGAAACATGTGCCAGACCTGGGCCAGACCTGGGCCAGACCTGGGTTGGAGCTGGAACAACTTATTACTACATCAATCATATAACAAATCCCAGTCAATAACCTACAGTAGCCCCAACCACAAGCACCTTATCCTGGAATCAATAACCAACAGTACCCCCAACCACAAGCACCTCATCCTGGAATCAATTACCAACAGTACCCCCAACCACAAGCACCTCATCCTGGAATCATTATGGGTTTGGTTGGTTCCCTAATTGAATGGCCCTCTCCACTATGCTCTCGTCTGTGGAGATTAAGGTGGAGTGGCGTCTGCCTTAAGAGTTTTGTCTGTCTGAATGTCCCGCACTTTCTGCTGCTTAAGTGGAACTGAGCTGAGAGAAGCTGGAGTATGTCCATCTATTTTAAAGCATCCAAATTCTTGACCTGAGAACCAGTTACCTCTGTGTTACTGCATTCCAAAGACATGTTCACTGCTGTCTGTGTTATTTTATAATCAATTTCAATAGGTTAGATGTGAGAGGAATACATATAAAAGATCTGTCTCAGATGTTGAAAGTCAATCTATTTATCTCAATTGTACCTTTTCTGAACTAACTCTACAGTACCTGAAGTTTAAGTATAAAGTGGAACTCTAGTTGAATTTGGTGCGGAAGTCTTTCTAAGGGATGTGAGGACACATTTCTGAATCTAAATCACCAGTGACAGGTGCTGTCGCTACAGCAAAAACTTCTGACCGCTCTTCTGTCAATGTGTTTTGACATCCCAGACCGAGACAGTGTTTAAAGATTTGTTTTGGCTATCAAATTGCTGAACTTTACCAATGTTATAATTAGTAGGCTAAACTTGCTGAATGGACAGTTTTGACACTGCCAGGAGAGATTGTATAGCAAGGGGGGATGCTCCACACTGGTAAAGCTCCATCGATTAGCCAAGGAAACACAAACTCTTACCTTTATAAAAAATAAATAATGACTCTAACATTCTAGAAACAGCTACAATTACTAAATATATTTACAGTATACAAAATCGTATTCCAGTTTCTGTAACATAGCAGTTTCCAACTCCTCTTCTTCAGTTACCCTGCTGTGATTGTATGTCATGGAGCTTGTTGCTAATAAAGTATTTAGTCTTTGAACGCAATGTGTAAAAATAACATTGTAATTGTAGTCATCTTTTTTTGCCATTATGTGGTTTGCGGAAAGTGTAATTTCAATTGATTTATTGTAGCATAGCCTTTTATTTGGATATAGCACTTTGTTTTTGTATTTGTGTGTTTTAGCTCAAATGTGGCTGTGTTTGTGTAGTGAGGTCTTCAGTTGAAATGAGTGTTAGTGTGCCGTCACCGTGTGTGTTTGGCTCTGTAGTTACTCGGCTGGCTGTAGCTTTGTAGGAGCAAAGCTCCACCCCTCATGGGCTGTGGTGTCTGCAGCCTGTCTTTGTCACGTTAGACACGTCCTCCATGTTGGAGCTGCTGCCGCCATTTTCCTCCTATCAGTAACTGTCCTGTTTTGATGGTGTGTGTCGTTCCTGTGTGTAGTTGTAGTCTTGGTCCATTGGATTGGCCGCATCAGGAGCCAGTGGAGTCCTGGAGGCTCCTGGGCCCATATCCACAAAGCATCTGAGTAGGAGTGTAGATCTAGGATCAGGTCTCCACCTGTCCGTATAATCTTATTCATTATGATCTTAAAGGCGAAACTGATCCTAGATCAGCACTCCTACTCTGAGACGCTTTGTGGATACGGGCCCTGTTCTGGTGGTTATATTTATATTTCATGCTTATTTTAGGCTGCCTGCCTTTGAGTGTGCATGCATTTCCTTCTAAAGCCACCCTAAATTTGAATGCATATTGCACAGTGTGTGACTGTGTGTTCATGATTGCTTGGTGTGGTTTTTGGTTGTATGATTGTTTTTGTTTTTTTACATTAGCATGCTAATGTGTCAACTAACATGTAGTCTACAGTATGTCATGCAGTCTGCATACTGTATCTGTTTGAATGTATGTGTGTCACATTACAGCCCTTTTTTTCGTGTTGATGTGTCTTCTAGGTTCATGTGGTTCAGCGTTGGTTTGTAATTCAGGACAGTAGTGTGAGCTTTGAGAGGTCGGCCAATCGAGCCCGGGGAATATGGTACTATGACGACAGAGTAAATATTATCTGATACACACGCTGTATACTTCAACACTTTCGCTCTATATACAGTTGAAGTCGGAAGTTTACATACACCTTAGTGAAATACATTTAAACTCAGTTTTTCACAATTCCTGACATTTAATCCTAGTAAAAATGCCCTGTGTCTCCTTCCTGAGCGGTATGACGGCTGCATGGTCCCATGGTGTTCATACTTGCGTACTATTGTTTGTACAGATGAACGTGGTACCTTCAGGCTTTTGGAAATTGCTCCCAAGGATGAACCAGACTTGTGGAGGTCTACAATTGTTTTTCTGAGGTCTTGGCTGATTTCTTTTGATTTTCCAAATAGGTTATTTGGAAAATAACCTATGTATCCTATGTATGAGTCTGACATTGACTTGACCCTTTAGGATATTTGTATGTATTGTAAGAGCCCACTCACTGTAGTGTACACATCTTTACATTCACTCACCTTGAATCCCATCCATTGTTTTCTTCCAAATGTATGTAATCCATTAAAATCCAGTAGAGGCCTGCATATGCACACACCCACTGGAAACTTTTTGCTTCTAGAAAGGCAGACAGATATGTGTATTGCACAGGTAAAGCCTGCACATGTACACACAGCCACACTCATACACTACAGAGCACAGCGATAGCACTGTGTGCTCCTCTGTTCTAGGGGCTTGGTCATCTGAAGAAAAGCAAGCAGATAAACACAGCGATATGATACAGTGAGAATAAAGGTTTGAATTGAATCTGTGTTAACACGGACATGTCCTCTCTCTGATCTCTCAAACCAACTCTCTTCCACTGGCCGTCAATGGAGGAATGCTTGTGATATGTCACGCCATACTGCAGCATACCATGATAACGCAGCATCACATCAATATGACACAAGAGGCACACAGTGATCTGAGGAAAAGCAGGGAAGAGAGATGGAGGGTGTGAGAGAATGAGGCGGGAGCCTGCCATGCCAGGGAAGAAGAGGGGGGCTGGTGAGGGAGGAAGAGAGAGAGTGCAAGAGAGAAAATTAGATAAAGAGAGAGAGGGCCGGGGTCATGTGAGCGATGGGAAGGCGGCATGCTGAGTGTAAATCACCACGTTTATCTTGAGGATCTAATTACTGATTAAAATTGACTGCACATGACAATTACAAATGAACAGACAGGGCTGGAATACATTAATTTAAACTGACCATCTATCACAGACAGAGGGAGAGGGGGATGGAGAGCACAAGTTGACACATTGAAGATCATAGATGCACTTAGAGACTGGGCGAGGCGGGCGGCTGGAGACGTTATCCTCAGTATTCTGCTCACATACATCCAACGTATCAATCAACAGCTGTGAAGTTACATAACAAAATGTCACAAGGATAAAAATCGGAGCATAAACATGCTGAACATTTGCCGACAAGTTGGCACCGCATGTGAAAACATTCTACATATAGTATAATATTGGTTTTGTTACATTAGTCCAAATGTCCTCTGTCAACTCACAGAACAGAAGGTCTTAAATACATAGATAATATTACCTCTCAGGCTACCCCTTAGTTACTGTAGGTCAGAATGAGATAATAGAAAAATACCTAAAATGGTGGAACTGATACATGCGTATCAGATGTGAATCCCATATACACTCATCAGCCACTTTATTATTTTATAATTTAATACCGGGTTGGACCTGCCCATTGCCTACAGAACAGCCTGAATTCTTCAGGGAATTCTACAAGGTGTCGTAAATGTTCCACAGGGGTGTTGGCATCAGTTGCTACAGATTGGATGGCGGGACATGCTCTTTTGGGTTGAGGTCTGGGGACTGCGCAGGCCGTTCAAGAAAACTGCACTTGTTGTTATGTTCGAGGCAATGTTTTTCCACTCCTCAATTGTCCAGTGTTGGTGATCGCGTGCCCACTGGAGCCGCTTCTTTTTGTTTTTAGCCGATAGGAGTGGAACCCGGTGTGGTCGTCTGCTGCAATAGCCGATCAGTGACAAGGATCAACGAGTTGTGCGTTCCGAGATGTCGTTCTGCACACCACTTGTGTTAGCTTGCACAATTCTTGCCATTATCCTTCGACACAGGGCTGCCGCTGACTGGATGTTTTTTGGTTCGTCACACCATTCTCGGAAACCCTAGACACTGTCGTGCGTGAAAAGCTCAGGAGGGCGGCCGTTTCTGAGATACTGGATTAGGTGCGCCTGGCACCAATGATCATGCCACGCTCAAAGTCGCTTAGGTCACTCGTTTTGCCCATTCTAACGTTCAATCGAACAGTAACTGAATGCTTTGATGGCTGTATAGCAAGCCATGGCCACGTGATTCACTGTCTGTAGGAGCCATCCATTTTCGTGAATGGTGTGGTGTTTCTAATAAACGTCCTGTTTGACATGAATCAGTAATATGTTTCAGTACTCGTGTGCACAATACATATTTATAGATTTTCAGTTGTACAAATGAAGTGTGTATGAGGGTGGACAAATTGTATATTGGTAATAGCGCTTATCTAACACATTACGTGAGACTGAAGGAAAATACACACACTGCATAGCGTTAGTTTTATGCTGGCGAGACCTCAGTCTGGATACATCATCCATACATTACTGAGGAAGAGATAAAGTGAGGAGAGGGGAGTGGGAGAAAAGAGAAGTTTACACTCCCTCCAACTGGGATTGCACACAGCAGATCAAAGGAGAGAGGGAGAGGCCCTGGATGGAAGGAGGGGGGAGAGAGGGAGAGAGGGAGAGAGAGAGAGAGAGAGAGAGAGAGAGAGAGAGAGAGAGATGGGTCACAGGGAGAAACAGGAAGGAGAGAGAGGGGAGTGGTATAGAGGTAGAGAGAGATGGGTGGGAAAGAGAAGCAAAGAGGAAAAAGGGTTCCCATAGGATAACCTTTTTTGGTTCCAGGTAGAACCCTTTTTGGTTCCATGTAAAACCCTCTGTAGAAAGGGTTCTACATGGAACCCAAAGGAGTTCTACCTGGAAACAAAAAGGGTTCTTCTAAGGGTTCTCCTATGGGGACATCGGAAGAACCCTTTAGGTTCTAAATAGCACCTTTTTTTCTAAGCGTGTACTGTGGGAAGCAAAAATTGCATATGGTTAGTGTGTGGGTGGAGGTGAGTAGGCACACTGTATAGAATCAATATAATACCTGTCCTCAAGGCGGAGACTGCATGCTGGACTACAGTACTAGGCAGCCATGTTAGAATTTCCCTATCTGGCTGATCATGGTGGCAGAGGTGAACACCGCTTTCACAGAGGCTTCAGAAGTCAGACAGCGTACAGGGATGGAGCCAGCATGTTCTCTGCTATGGATAGCTGCCAAACTCCTAGTGAGGGGGAGGCTCACCAATTTGGACTGTCAGCTATTTTTAGACTCTCAGACAGCAGAATACTGAGTAGTTTCGAGGAGTAGACTGATATTGAAGAATGTCTCTGACCTACTATTGTAGATCATGGATGACCAAGGAACTGTTATACTGTTATGCGTATATTTTAAATTTTTTCAGTAAATGGAATTAAGTTGGTTAATGGGAACTGTTTTTGGTCTCGTATTAGCACTGTAATGTACAACCAGACTAATTCTCTCTCTCTCTCTTTCTCTCTTTCTTTCTTTCTTTCTTTCTTTCTTTCTTTCTTTCTTTCTTTCTTTCTTTCTTTCTTTCTCTTTGTCTTTGTCTTTGTCACTGTCTATCTCTGTTTGTGTTCTCTTCCCCTCCAGGCGGATGCTGCCACCAGTTTCCTCCGTGCGGCCCGTTCAGGGAACATGGATAAGGCTCTGGACCACATCAAGAATGGAATAGACATCAACACATCCAATCAGGTACATCAGAGATCCCTCACACTGCCCGAGGTCACTGTCTGGTACACAGGGACTCTGGACAAGAGAGTTTATGTGTTTATTTTATCACACTTTATTAAGATGAAATTATAGATGTGTTTTTTATAGATTATTCGTTTTTGGCCAAACACAGTCATTGACCCTAACCCTAAGTTTAGCCTACATGCTCTTGTAGTTTCAAGGTTCATTGTCTCAGATTGTGTGTGTGTGCATGTGTGTGTGTGTGTGTGTATGTATGTATGTGTGCATGTGTGTGTGTGTGTGTGTGTGTGTGTGTGTGTGTGTGTGCGCACATGCTTAACCATGTCACAACATTGCTCCCTTTGTTCCTGTATCGTGCTACTCCAGCCGTGTTTATTGTGGCACTAATGCCAGTCATTCACAACCTTAATGAACATGTTTTTATAATTAGCCAGATAGCCAGACCCCCTCTCCTCTCCTCTCCTCTCCTCTCCTCTCCTCTCCTCTCCTCTCCTCTCCTCTCCTCTCCTCTCCTCTCCTCTCCTCTCCTCTCCTCAATCTGTCCCGTAGCACCTTGTTGCATCTCGTTTGGCAAGTTTTGTAACACATATAGAACATATTTGTGAGTGCAGCCTATTTGTGAGTGAATGCTAGCTCAAGTGGAAGTGAATCTGTTATGTAATTTTCATGGAAGGGAGTTCAGTTTGTACACATAACCACTGGCAGGGAGCCCATGCTTAGGGCAGCTTGGGGAATACACACCCACTCTGTAAGCCTACAGCCTGCAGCCTGCTACTGCAACCCCTCAGCACCATTCACAGAAGCAACCATGGCACCAAGCTGTCAATATTATACAACTAATACAATTATCTCTAGACCAGATAATACTGCCACTATAATACTGCCACTACTGGCTAAGGCTAGTAGTGCTTTAGTGGGCCTTCCTTCCACGTGCTGCATGTGTGTATATGTGGGTATGTGACGTGTGTATGTAAACATATACATTTTCTATGTTTTCTATATGTGTTCAAATTAGGATTGGAGTTGAAGTAGAGCACATAGCTATGATAAATGTTGGAGCTATTGCTGCTGTTCTAGAAAATACTATGATTGAGGGTTTTATATGTCAGGCTGCCAACCTGCCTCTGCCCCATCTACAAACCAGTAGACTCCAGCCAGCTCACACAAACACACCGGTGATTCACACGCTTGTGTGTTTATGTGTGTGTGTGTGTGTGTGTGTGTGTGTGTGTGTGTGTGTGTGTGTGTGTGTGTGTGTGTGTGCATGTGTGTTTGTCTCCCCCGTGTGTGTTTGTCTCCCCCGTGTGTGTTTGTCTCCCCCGTGTGTGTTTGTCTCCCCTGTGTGTGTTTGTCTCCCCCGTGTGTGTTATCCACATGAATTGAGTGACACTGCAGTATGAGGGCAGTGGAGGGACCAGTGTTGTCTCCCTGTGGCCAGTCACGAAACAGCGGACAGAGCAGCGACATGCACAGACTGTACATTACTGTTAGTCTGTCTGATTCTGCAGCTGTACACCCAGACAGCTCTGAAATAAATCCATGCTGTCTGCTTACTTTGAAACCCGACAGGATCGGTGTCCCGCCCTCGGGACGCTTGAGCTAACGTGCGCTAATGTGATTAGCATGATGTTGTAAGTAACAAGAACATTTCCCAGGACATAGACATATCTTATATGGGCAGAAAGCATAAATTCTTGTTAATCTAACTGCACTGTCCAATTTACAGTAGCTATTACAGTGAAAGAATACCATGCTATTGTTTGAGGAGAGTGCACAGTTTTGTACTTGAAAATTGATCAATAATCCAATAGGCAGATTTGGCCAGACTTGATACAACATTATGAAAAGTAATGCAATGGTTAATTGAAAATGTCTAAAACTTTGCACATACACTGCTGCTGTCTAGTGGCCACAATCTAAACTGCGCCTGGAGTCCTAAGTAATATTATGTCCTCTCTCTTTTTTTTTTAATGCATGTTTTATTCTTTGTATTATTTTTTTACCAGGTCTAATGTGTTATATTCCCATATATTAATTTCATATTTCCACAAACTTCAAAGTGTTTCCTTTCAAATGCTATCAAGTATATGTTTATCCTTGCATATCCTTGCTTCAGGTCCTGAGCTACAGGCATTTAGATTTGGGTATGTAGTTTCAGGTGAACATTTTTTAAAAGGGTCCAATCCTTATTAAGGTTGTTTATCTTCGGAAATATTTTTGTGCTGCTTCCCACTGTGGGTTTTGAGTTTCTCTGCTTGTTATTCTTAGTACTGTAGATGGAATAAAAGGCAGAAAGATTCTATCGGAGCTTGCTCTATAGGCTGACGATTTGGTCTGATGGTTCTGTGTGGTCACTGCTGATTTCCACTGCTGTCTCTGCAGAATGGGCTCAACGGTTTGCATCTGGCCTCTAAAGAAGGCCACGTCAAGATGGTGCTGGGGCTACTACACGCTGGCATTGTCCTGGAGACCACCACTAAGGTACTACTCACACACTGCTCACTCCTTACCATGACTCTACTCACATACCATAGATGTATAGGACCTACAGCTGAAGTCAGAAGTTTGCATACACTTAGGTTGAAGTCATTAAAACTAATTTTTCAACCACTCCACAGATTTCATGTTAACAAACTATAGTTTGGGCAAGTCGGCATCTACTTTGTGCATGACACAAGTAATTCTTCCAACAATTGTTTACAGACAGATCATTTCACTTATAATTCACTATATCATAATTCCAGTGGGTCAGAAGTTTACATACACTAAGTTGACTGTGGCTTTGAACAGCTTGGAAAATTCCAGAAAATGAAGGCTCATCATGGCTTTAGAAGCTTCTGATAGGCTGATTGACAACCTGTGGATGTATTTCAAGGCCTACCTTCAAACTCAGTGCCTGTTTGCTCGACATCATGGGAAAATCTAAAGAAATCAGCCAAGACCTCAGAAAAAAAATTGTAGACCTCCACAAGTCTGGTTCATCCTTGGGAGCAATTTCCAAAAGCATGAAGGTACCACGTTCATCTGTACAAACAATAGTACGCAAGTATAAACACCATGGGACCACGCAGCCGTCATACCGCTCTGGAAGGAGACATGTTCTGTCTCCTAGAGATTAACGTACTTTGGTGCGAGAAGTGCAAATCAATCCCAGAACAACAGCAAAGGACCTTGTGAAGATGCTGGAGGAAACAGGTACAAAAGTATTTATATCCACAGTAAATCGAGTCCTATATCGACATAACCTGAAAGGCCGCTCAGCAAGGAAGAAGCCACTGCTCCAAAACCGCCATGAAAAAGCCAGACTACGTTTGGTAACTGCTCATGGGGACAAAGATCAAACTTTTTGGAGAAATGTCCTCTGGTCTGATGAAACAAAAATAGAACTGCTTGGCCATAATGACCATCGTTATGTTTGGCAAGCCGAAGAACACCATCCCAACCGTGAAGCACCATGTTGTGGGGGTGCTTTTCTGCAGGAGGGACTGGTGCACTTCACAAAATAGATGGCATCATGAGGAAGGAAAATTATGTGGATATATTGAAGCAACATCTCAGGACATGTAGTAACCAAAAAAGTGTTTTTTTATTTGAGATTCTTCAAATAACCACCCTTTGCCTTGATGACAGCTTTGCACACTCTTGGCATTATTTCAACCAGCTTCATAAGGTAGTCACCTGGAATGCATTTCAATTAACAGGTGTGCCTTCTTAAAAGTTAATTTGTGGAATTTCTTTCCTTCTTAATGCGTTTGAGTCAATCAGTTGTGTTGTGACAAGGGGGGGGGGGGGGGTATACAGAAGATAGGCCTATTTGGTAAAAGACCAAGTCCATATGGCAAGAACACCTCAAATAAGCAAAGCGAAACGAAAGTCCATCATTATTTTAAGACATGAAGGTCAATCAATCAATACTTTGGTCTGGAGTCCAATTTGAAGATTTTTGGTTCCAACCGCCGTGTCTTTGAGAGACGCTGTGTGGGTGAATGGACGATCTTTGTGAGACCTGGTGTGGGTGAACGGATGATCTTTGTGAGACGCGGTGTGGGTGAACGGATGATCTTTGTGAGACCTGGTGTGGGTGAATGGATGATCTTTGTGAGACGCGGTGTGGGTGACCGGATGATCTTTGTGAGACGCGGTGTGGGTGAACGGATGATCTTTGTTAGACGTGGATGATCTCCACGTGTGGTTCCCACCGTGAAGCATGGAGGAGAAGGTGTGATGGTGTGGGTGAACGGATTATCTCCACATGCGTGGTTCCCACAGTGAAGCATGGAGGAGGAGGTGTGATGTTGTGGGTGAACAGATGATCTCTGCACGTGTATATCCCGTTGTAATGATGATTTTCTCTGGTATTGAAGAAATTCAGTATGTGAGAAATATAAATAGTCGGTGGAGAGGTTGATACATATATTTATTAGTCAGATCTGGATATGGA
Organism: Thymallus thymallus; assembly: GCA_023634145.1. Lineage (NCBI taxonomy): Eukaryota > Metazoa > Chordata > Actinopteri > Salmoniformes > Salmonidae > Thymallus > Thymallus thymallus. The sequence continues at coordinate 33,870,432 of CM042403.1, read as the reverse complement.
TAACAGCTGCCAGTGAATGTAATTGCCAAAAGAACATTGAACCATAACATGGGATAAACAGGATATCACCACATCTGGCATACATCACAAAAAAGGGGCTCCAACTCACTAGACTGGCTGGCGCCTCCAGTGACAGGATATTTATGAAAACACATTCCAAGAGACCCTGTAGAATCTCATCATATCACCCACCGTAAAGCATGGAGGAGTAGGTGTTATGGTGTGGGGTTGCTTTGCTGGTGACACTGTCTGTGATTTGTTTAGAATTCAAGGCACACTTAATGCATTCTGCAGCGATACGCCATCCCATCTGGTTTGGGCTTAGTGGACAATCATTTGTTTTTCAACAGGACAATGACCCAACACACCTTCAGGCTTTCTAAGGGATATTGTAAGATGGAGAGTAATGGAGTACTGTGTCAGATGACCTGGCCTCCACAATCCCCCGACCTCAACCAAATTGAGATGGTTTGGGATGAGTCGGACCGCAGAGTGAAGGAAAAGCAGCCAACAAGTGCTTAGCATATGTGGGAACTCTTTCCCACATATGCTATCCTGGAATGCTTTTCCAAGACTATTGGAAAAGCTGGTTGAGAGAATGCCAAAAGCGTGCAAAGCTGTCAGCAAGGCAAAGGGTGGCTATTTGAAGAATTTGTTTAACACTTGTTTGGTTACTACATGATTCCATATGTATTATTTCATAGTTTTGATGTCTTCATTATTATTCTACAATGTATAAAATAGTAAAAATAAAGAAACAGTTAATGAGTAGGTGTTCTAAAACTTTTGACCGGTAGTGTATATCTAATTTAATCTAGTACATATCTATCTAATAAGTCATAACTCATTATTTCTGAGCACTGTATCATTAATGAAGCTTTTAAAATAGAGATTTGGGTCATTAGGCTGCTGTCTGTGTGTGTGTGTGTGTGTGTGTGTGTGTGTGTGTGTGTGTGTGTGTGTGTGTGTGTAAGTACGCGCGAATGCATAACCATGTCACAACATTGCTCCCTTTTTTCCTGTGTCATGCCACCCCAGCTGTGTTTACAGTGGCACTAATGCCAGTCATTCACAACTTAATTAAAAAATGTTTGTGTATGTGTGTCTGTCACCTCCAGAAAGGGAACACTGCCCTCCATATCGCTGCGTTGGCAGGCCAGGAGAGAGTGGTGGCTGAGCTCGTCAACTATGGAGCCAACGTCAATTCCCAGTCACAGGTGAGTCATCTGAGACATTATACTGCACATTAACGTTACTGGCGGTGTGTATGTATGTTTGTGTGTGTTGCTGGTAACCATTCGACATGTGCCTCTTCCTTACAGAAAGGCTTCAGTCCTCTCTACATGGCTGCACAAGAGAACCACTTAGATGTAGTCAAGTTCCTGCTAGAGAACGGAGCCAATCAGAGCCTTCCAACTGAGGTGAGTGAAGGCCCACAGAGCAAACAGACATCTAGTTGTTTCTCAGATGTATTGGATTCAGTCCAATAGACAATGCTACATTAACTTTCTCTCATCTTTCTATTACAGTCATCTCAATTGACATTGTCTCAAATTTGCCCCTATCTTCACTTTCTTCCTCTCCCTCTACTTACCCTTCTATCACCCCCTCCATTATCATTTGGCTTGTATCCCCTTTCCTCCCATCCCTCGTTTCCTCCCACTCCCTTGCTCTCTCTCGTTGACCTTCCTTATCTTCTTCTCCCTCCCCTCCTCCTCCTCTTCCCCCTTCGTACCTTACTGCCTCGCTCCCTCTCCCTCTTTCCTTCCCTCTCACTCTTTCCTTCCCTCTCCCTCTTTCCTTCCCTCTCTATCTGTCCTTCCCTCTGTCCTTCCCTCTCCGTTTTTCCTTCACTCTCCCTATGTCCTTCCCTCTCCCTCTGTCCTTCCCTCTCCATCTGTCCTTCTCTCTCCCTCTGTCCTTCCCTCTCCATCTGTCCTTCCCTCTGTCTTTCCCTCTGTCCTTCCCTCTGTCCTTCCCTCTCTATCTGTCCTTCCCTCTGTCCTTCCCTCTCCCTCTGTCCTTCCCTCTCCATCTTTCCTTCCCTCTCCCTCTGTCCTTCCCTCTCCCTCTGTCCTTCCCTGTCTCCTTCCCTCTCTATCTGTCCTTCCCTCTCCCCTTCCCTCTCCCTCTGTCCTTCCCTGTCTCCTTCCCTCTCTATCTGTCCTTCCCTCTCCCCTTCCCTCTCCATCTGTCCTTCCCTCTGTCTTTCCCTCTGTCCTTCCCTCTGTCCTTCCCTCTCTATCTGTCCTTCCCTCTCCCCTTCCCTCTCCCTCTGTCCTTCCCTCTCCCTCTGTCCTTCCCTCTCCCTCTGTCCTTCCCTCTCCCTCTGTCCTTCCCTCTCCCTCTGTCCTTCCCTGTCTCCTTCCCTCTCTATCTGTCCTTCCCTCTCCCCTTCCCTCTCCCTCTGTCCTTCCCTCTCCCTCTGTCCTTCCCTCTCCCTCTGTCCTTCCCTGTCTCCTTCCCTTTCCCTCTTTCTCCCTTTTTACGCGGGCCACTCCTCCCACTATCCCTGCTTCTCCCTCCCCCTCTCTCCCCCTGTCTGTCAGGATGGGTTCACGCCGCTAGCGGTGGCTCTTCAGCAGGGTCATGAGAACGTGGTGGCCCTGCTCATCAACTACGGCACCAAGGGCAAGGTCCGCCTGCCCGCCCTGCACATCTCTGCACGCAACGACGACACACGCACTGCCGCAGTGCTGCTACAGAACGACCCTAACCCTGACGTCCTCAGCAAGGTACTACTCACTGTGTGTGTGACTGTGATGACTCATTAAGCCTTAATATGCTGATGTCGTTAGCTGAAACATTAGTCATAACACTGTTGTGTTGACTTGCAGAAAAGCAATAGCAACAAAAGTGATTACATGAATAAACAAAAAAGCTGTCAACAAAAGCTGCCTGAAAACATAGATTATGAAAATAAGATGAAAAATAAAATCTCTGTCTCTCTCTCTCCCTTTGTCTCTAGACTGGCTTCACTCCTCTCCACATAGCGGCTCACTATGAGAACCTGAGTGTGGCCCAACTGCTAATAAACAGAGGAGCCAATGTCAACTTTACTCCCAAGGTCAGTCCATTAACCCTCACCACTACTGTTCCTACTGTATCTGCCTTAACCATGACATCGATAACATAAGACCCTGTTTCCCAATAGGAGAGTCTTTGATTAAATTGATTTAGAAATTGTTCTCCCCCTCTCTCAGAATGGCATCACCCCCCTGCACATAGCCTCCAGGAGGGGTAATGCCATCATGGTTCGACTTTTGCTGGACAGAGGAGCCCAGATAGATGCCATGACCAAGGTACTGTAACCCTACACTTTCTCCTCCTCCTCCTCCTCCTCCTCCTCCTCCTCCTCCTCCTCCTCCTCCTCCTCTTTCTGCCATTTGATTTGAAAACGTTTTGACCGTACCTGACTTCTTCCATCTCTTTAGGATGAGCTGACCCCTCTGCACTGTGCGGCCAGGAACGGTCATGTGAGGATCATCGATCTCCTGCTGGACCTGGGGGCTCCCATCCAGGCCAAGACCAAGGTCAGCCAGAGGCCTCTCGTGGCCCACTCTGGGGAAAATAAAGGGACATATCTTAAGGCCACTTTGGCACGATATCACACTCACTTGCAATTTCAGCAGTAACCAATGCCAAATGATCCTCTGCCAGTATTATGCATTTCTAGATGCTTTCTCCTCTCAAAGGTCTTACTCTGTTTCTCTTTCATTCCTTTTATATCTTTCTCTTGTATCTCTCTATCCTCCCTCTCTCCCCTCCAGAATGGCCTGTCCCCCATCCACATGGCGGCCCAGGGAGACCACATGGACTGTGTGAGGCAGCTTCTCCAGTACAACGCTGAGATTGATGACATCACGCTGGACCACCTGACCCCTCTGCACGTGGCGGCCCACTGTGGTCACCACCGCATGGCCAAAGTGCTGCTGGACAAGGGGGCCAAAGCCAATGCGCGTGCACTGGTCAGCAGCTCTTCTGAGTGTCCTTCTATTTCTGTATACTGGTGCTTAGTGTGTAAGGTGTACTGTAGCAGTCCATTGGTCAGGTTTACTGAGCTTTTATAACTGGGTTGCATACAGTAGGCACAGTAGAAAACATTATGAATGAGCATTGTTATTGTACAAGTTCAGGCACTACCATTTCTGAATGCATTCTCCCATTTTGTGCATAATAATCACAACCCTGTGCTGAATTTGCTCAATTTTCGGACTGTTCCTATTGTGTTCAGAATGGATTCACTCCCCTCCACATTGCCTGTAAGAAGAACCACATGCGCTCCATGGACCTGCTGCTGAAACACTCTGCCTCCCTGGAGGCCGTCACAGAGGTGAGATAACACTCTTTTGAAGAGCAATGGGACTTGTTGGGGTTCTCAGAACAAGCTGTACTTTTTTTATTGTTGCAATTGTTGGGTGTCAATTGTGCCATTACAAAATATATGAAAGTGTAAATGTAAGCCTACTTGAGATTGTTATAAAACCTTAACCCTTAACCCTCTTCTCTCTTCATATGCCCCATGTGTCTCTCTCCCATTAGTCTGGTCTGACCCCCCTTCATGTTGCATCCTTCATGGGGCACCTGAACATTGTGAAGAACCTGCTCCATAGAGGAGCTTCTCCCAACGCCTCCAATGTGGTGAGAGACCCCCTTTTATCCTTTATTCCTGTCCCGGGTGACATTTCCATCACACTCTGATTGACTAGTAGTAACTAGGGCTGTCAAAGTTAACGCGTTTTCTTAGTTTGACCCCCTGAACCATCCATAGTTAAAATTCAAGCCCTGGCAGACGATGCGTTAGTTTGACAACCACTTTACTAGCTACTGTAGCTACTTCTTTGAATGAATGATGGAGAATGAAAGCGAGAGAGCTACTAAAGTGGAGGAGTATACGAGAGACCACTGGACTTCGGTCAGTAACCACAACTAGCTTGGAAACTGGAAACTGCATTCACACGCTCTGGCCATAATGATGACAGAAGAGAGGTACTGTGATGAAACGTGTGCCAGGCATTTCATGGATTGAGCAAAGCAGTGGAACATTGAAAACAAAGTTACCACAGTTTGCACAGAACATGATTGCAGCTGCGAGACATCTGCCCTTTGAACACCTGCCCTACACCGCGCACAGTCTCCAAAGGTCCATCACAGAGTCCCTACAGAACAGCGGGTTCGACAATGCCCTAGCCAAATGCCAAACATTTTTGGGACATTTCAAACACAGCCCACCAAACGCTGCAGAGCTAGGACAACAGAAAGTTGCAAATGGGCAGAAGAAGGAGTCACTCGCACAAGATGTCACAACAAGATGGAATTCCACTCTGGAAATGGTAAAGCGTGTCCACAGAAACCAACAACCACTGAGAGATGCTCTGGCCCAACAGAAAACAAACATCGCCATGCCAACCACAGCTGAACTGGAGAAACTGCAGAAGCTAGAGGCACTACTGGAGCCCTGCAGGTAATGTTCTTTATCTCACTATTAATGTTATAATCATATTTTGTGTGTGTATGTGTGATAGAGTGAGTGTGTAAAGTGTGTGTGTGTGAGAGTGAGAGAGAGAGAGAGAGAGAGAGAGAGAGAGAGAGTAAAGTGAGAGAGAGAGAGAGAGAGAGAGTAAAGTGTGAGAGAGAGAGAGAGAGAGAGAGAGAGTAAAGTGTGTGAGAGAGAGAGAGAGAGAGAGAGAGTCTGCGTATAACAAGTCTCTCACAATAGACTGAAGTGATTTTTAATTATCTTTCACTGCAGGTACTTGACTGAACTGTGGGCTTTGATCAGGAGGAGAGGCCTGCACAGCGACCTGATAAGCAACAGTCAGAGCCAAGAAGAAAGCTGCCCTTTTTTGAGTTCTTCTGAGTCTGATTCTGATGAAGAGGAGGAGTCCATTGAGAAATGTGTGAAGCGTTACAAAGCAGAGCCCAGCATCAACATGGAAGACTGTCCACTAGTGGTGGTCACAGCATGCAGGGGCACACACCAGGCTGGCCTGCATTGTACAAAGGTAGCTGGCAACGCCTGCCACATCAGTACCTTGTGAGAGGGTGTTTTTCAATCTCTGGGCATATCGTACAGAAGAAGAGAGCAGCTTTATCATCTGAAAATATCAACAGGCTTGTTTGTCTTTGCACCTGGCTCAGTGAAAAGTACTAGGAGGATGACTGAAGTGTAGGGTCACAGGTTTATGTTCTGTGGAATGCATTTACAGGACTTTTGTATTGTTTAACTTGTTTATATTGTATATGCCATTAAAACATTCTGATACAGAATATGTTTTGAATTTCAGTACTTAAATGCCTATACAGTACCTCAATACACAGTTTATTTTATTTTATATATATATATATATATATTTACACTACCGTTCAAAAGTCTGGGGTCACTTAGAAATGTCCTTGTTTTTGAAAGAAAAGCACATTTTTTGCATCAGCATTTGTGGGTTCGATTACAGGCTCAATATGGACAGAAACAAAGAACTTTCTTCTGAAACTCATCAGTCTATTCTTGTTCTGAGAAATGAAGACTATTCCATGCGAGAAATTGCCAAGAAACTGAAGATCTCGTACAAACCCCCGTAGTCATCAAATCATATACCACGACTGTCAGCCAATCAGCATTCAGGGTTGGAACCACCCAGTTTATAACAATAATTTGATGACTACGGCATGTTCTCTGTGTTTATAAAGTGATATTTTAGTCAATGTGTGTTATCGATATTAAATAGCATAGTCATTTGTTTAATGGCAGAGTGGTTGTGTTTGTGTAACAGAAAGTGGAAACGCCCCTCCACATGGCATCCAGGGCAGGCCACTGTGAGGTGGCACTGTTCCTGTTACAGAACACAGCACAGGTGGATGCCAAGGCCAAGGTACTATTCACACTGTCATGCAACCATACATACTGTATGTTCAACAACAAAGTCTGTCCTGGCTGGAATACACATTGAAAACCACCAACACATTTTCAGCTACCGTCATTTTCTTCAGCTACCGTCTACAACAGAATACACTGCACAAATACCTCACTGTTACAGCTTGCTAAATACAATTGTCTACAGGTATATCATTCCAACCTCCACTCGTTCTCTTTCCATCCCTCTCTCTCTCTAGGATGACCAGACCCCTCTGCACTGTGCGGCCCGTATGGGACATAAGGAGCTGGTCAAGCTGCTCCTGGAGCACAAGGCCAATCCCGACTCGGCTACCACGGCTGGCCACACCCCCTTACACATCGCCGCCCGCGAGGGACACGCCCACACCACCCGCATCCTCCTGGACGGGGCGGCCCAACAAACCAAGATGACAAAGGTTCCCCTTTAATCTACTGACTTTCTGTCTCTCTCTCCATCTACCTTCCCTCTCCTTTTCCTTGTGGTCTGAACTCCTTATTTTCTCTCTCTTCTCTCTCTCTCTCTCTCTCTCTCTCTCTCTCTCACTCTCTCGCTCTTTGTCTCGGTCTCTGTCTCTCTCACTCTCTCTGTCTCTCTCACTCTCTCTGTCTCTCTCACTCTCTCTCTATCTCTCTCTCTCTTTGTCTTGGTCTCTGTCTCTCTCACTCTCTCTGTCTCTCTCACTCTCTCTGTCTCTCACTCCCTCTGTCTCTCTCTCTCTTTCTTTTCTCATTCTCTCTAACCCCATTTCTCTCTCATGCTCATTCAATCTGACTCCTATTCCATTCACACCTGACCTCTTGTAGTTATTCTGCTCATGCTGAATCAGTGTTTGTGTGTCCAAGCAGAAAGGCTTCACTCCTCTCCATGTGGCCTGTAAGTATGGCAAGGTGGACGTGGTCGAGCTGCTGCTGGAGAGAGGAGCCAACCCCAACGCGGCTGGAAAGGTATGAAGAATACACTGCAACACAGCACAGTGTCCTGTGCTTTTTATCAGTGTTCTCAGTGCTGTGACCCAGTTAAAGCTTATGGAACTTTCCTGTGACCCAAGTAACAAATAAACCTCATATTCGTAACACTAGCCATTTTTAATCACAGCCCAAAAGGAATCAGTGTGTCCCAACATTTTAGAAAACGTATGTGCCCACAATTTTAGTTTCGATAGCTAGTGACAGTAGGTGTGTGTATGTGTGTCCAAGCAGAACGGCCTGACTCCTCTACACGTGGCCGTCCATCACAACAACCTGGACGTGGTCAAGCTGCTGGTCAGCAAGGGAGGCAACGCACACAGCACTGCCCGGGTAAGAGGAACGATGTCACACACACCACTCGTAGCACTATATACCCCCCCTTTCAGGATCATTGTACAGTGTGATAAATATGCCCCACCCATTGATGATCCAGTGTATTACCCCTGCTGACTCCCTGTGTCTGTCTATAGAATGGCTACACTCCCCTGCACATTGCAGCCAAGCAGAACCAGGTGGAGGTGGCCAGCTGCCTGCTGCACTACGGAGCCTCTGCCAACGCTGAGTCCCTCCAGGGGATCACGCCCCTCCACCTGGCCTCCCAGGAGGGCCAGCCGGACATAGTGGCCCTGCTCATCTCCAAACAGGCCAACGTCAACCTGGGGAACAAGGTACTGGACCAGAGAGGAACAATTCATATCTGACTTCTTTCAACAGGGTTTGAGGCAAGCTTTCAGGGATAGCTAGCTAAGTTACACAGGGTTTGATAGACCTATGGTAAGATAAAGTGCAGGGCATGATGTTTTTATCACTGTGTCAATCCGCTTACTGTGATTACCTACTAATATCAGCACTGTGACTCAGACTGTGCCTCAGACTGTGACTCAGACTGTGACTCAGACTGACTCAGAGCTGGTTTGACACAGTGAACAGACAGCCTACTGTATTCCTGCTGTTCCCCCTGTGTCTCTCAGAATGGACTGACCCCTCTGCATCTGGTGGCCCAGGAAGGTCACGTGGGGATAGCAGACACCCTGGTCAAACAGGGGGCATCAGTGTACGCAGCCTCACGGGTAAGGCATGCATATGATATCAACCACACACCTCATAATATAGTATAAAAACAGAATAGTGTCATGTAGACTTTTTCTCTACATTCAGTAGACTGGGGTTCAGTTTGAGTAGCAATAATGCACCACACACTATGATGGCATGCCATATCCAATACTTTCATACATTATGTACACTCTCAAATTCAAATATATTTTACTGCCAGGACTGTTCAAGGTACAACAGAGCCACCAAGCTGTTTATAATGAGGCAATAATGAGGCCATTGAAACACTGCCAACTCTCACTATTTTCTCTCTGTCTCTCTCTCTCTCTCCATCTCTCTTTCAGATGGGCTACACAGCGCTTCATGTGGCCTGTCACTATGGCAACATCAAGATGGTGAAGTTCCTCCTGCAGCAGCAGGCTCATGTGAACAGCAAGACCAGAGTGAGACGCTGCTGCTACACTGCTCCTTACACATGGCCCTTGTTATTGTGGCTCTGACCTGCCTCACGTCACTCAAATTACATTAGATTGGACATAGAATTTATATTGAATAATGCCTTGTCAATGCCAGCAATCTTACATTTACTGTACCACTCTCTCTCTCTCTCTCTCCCTCTCTCTGTGCTCCCCCTCTCCACCCCCCTCCCTAGGTGGGCTACACTCCCCTGCACCAGGCCGCCCAGCAGGGTCATACTGACATCGTTACCCTGCTGCTCAAACACGGAGCCCAGCCCAACGAGATCACCACTGTAAACACATCCTTCTTCCTTTTCCTCATCCTCCCACTAGATCTGTTTTTCCTTTACCTTCTCTTCTCTTCTTCATATTTTCCCTTCATTGGCTTTCCTCTACTCTCCTTCCATCATGCTTCCATCTACAGGCTTCTTTCCTCTACTCTCCTTCCATCATGCTTCCACTCTCCTTCCAGGCTTCTTCTGGTGTCTGATCTGTGTATCTCCGTCTGTCTCTGTTCTCTGTGGTAGAATGGGACTTCCCCTCTGGGCATCGCCAAGCGTCTGGGTTACATCTCTGTCATTGATGTGCTGAAGTTGGTCACAGAGGAGGCCGTTTCCGTGGTGAGAAGCACTTTACATGGTTACTAGTGTGTTTGTGTATTCTGTGAATCTCTGACCTACAGTAGAATAACATGTTAACTGGAATGACATATTTGAGCATGTCAGATGATAGCACTAATTTCTGTCTCCTTCTCTTGACTTTTCCCAGATCACCACAGAAAAACATCGGATGAGTTTCCCTGAGACAGTGGATGAGATATTGGACGTTTCAGAGGATGAGGGTAGGTTGGTGCACTCCACGTTTATTCTTAGCTCGTAAGTCTTTCTGTCAGAAATAGTTATTCTGTGTGTCTTGTGATTTGGTTGTGATTGTCAGCCCAGGTTCAGTGTCATGGCAGAGGACCGAAGACTAGAGGAAAAGGCCAAGCACTGCCATGAGGCTGAACCTAAATGACTAGCCTAAACAATGCCTTTTTCTAATTTTTTTGTAGGCATTGCAGCGCTAACATTAGGTAGGACTGTGTCCGTCTCTCTGTTTTGTCCGGTCGTCCGGTGGCTGGTGAAATTGTGTCTTCATTGCAAACACTTTCTCATTCTCTACTCTCTATCAATCTCTATTTATAACTCTCTCACTTTCTCATTAATGTTTCCTCTTCTCTTCCTCCCTCTCTCTTTCTCTCTTTCCCCTCTCTTTTCTCTTTTCCTCTATGATCAATGTAACAACAATGTCAGTGTTTTATTGGCTGTGATGTGATGTAGTCATGACATTTTCCTTTACCATTCTGTGACTGAGGGATCCAGTCCTGCAGTGCTTAATTGATCAACAGACTAATTACACAGATACAACTCCAGCTGAGAAGGAACAGCAAAAACACAGTGACTGTGTGTATACCACTCTGTAACGGCTTGTAGTTATAATAACCTTTTCAGTAACCAAGGCATTCCCTCCCATACAGAAATCTAATCTCTAACGGGCATGCTCACTAAAGCTGTAACCGGGTGCCATGCTGTGTGCCATGCTGTGTGTGTTCTATTCTGTGTTGTCAATCGTTTATTTATTTTTTCATTGGTCTCCATTGGCTCTGGTTGTTGTCGTTTTGACATTGATTGGATTGATATGAAACTGCTTGGTGATGTTACTATATGTCGTAATGGATGGATGGTGGGCAGCAGTGGGGAGGGTTATTGTGGCTAATATGACAGTGTAGACTTTCTAATGAGTTGTTTCTCTCTCTCTCTCTCTCTCTCTCTTTCTTTTCTTTCTTTCTCTCTCTCTCTTTCTCTCTAATTTCTTCTCCCTTGGTTTTTGTTCCCTCTCTATCTACATTGTGCTCTTCAGGTGATGAGTTGCTGGGGATGGATGGCGCTCGCTACCTGAAGCTTGACGACCTCAAGGACCAGGATGATGATTTCCTGTCCCCTAAGAAGACCCTGAGAGACTTTGAGGGTGGACTGGGCACCACGTAAGTGACAGCGCCGGACTGAACAGGTTGTGCGTCAGAGTCCAGTCATCTGAGGAAATGTCCAGAAATGTGAGGGAAAAGATTTTCCACCATTTTACTCTTTGGTCCACTCACTTGTTTTATGTCTTTCTTTTTTTTCTGGTGTAGGCCATACTCTCCTGCTATTCCCAGAATCCCATGCGTGTCCCCTGAGACCATCCTGCTGGAGGGGGTAATGTTTAACGCATTTATTAATTTGATTGGAAACAGGTGGTAAATGTATCTCATCAAGCGCAATTGTTAATGCTCTCGCTCTCTCTCTCTCTCTCGCTCTCTCTCTCCCTCCCTCTGTCTCCACAGCACACCCCCGTCCCCCTGCCTAAGGAGTATGACGAGGACTCTCTGATCCCCAGCAGTCCTGCTACAGAGACCTCCGACAACGTCAGCCCAGTGGCAAGCCCTATACACACAGGGTCAGTTCACTCAATCTACAATGCTTACACACTACAAGACCTGTACAACCTATTACGCACAATACTAACACACTTCAATACAAACACACTTCAATACTAGCACACTTCAATACTAACACACTTCAATACAAACACACTTCAATACTAACACACTTCAATACTAACCCACTTCAATACTAACACACTTCAATACAAACACATTTCAATACTAACACATTTCATACTAACACATTTCAATACTAACACATTTCATACTAACACATTTCAATACTAACACATTTCATACTAACACATTTCAATACTAACAAACTTCAATACTAACACATTTCAATACTAACAAACTTCAATACTAACACATTTCATACTAACACATTTCATACTAACACATTTCAATACTAACACACTTCAATACAAACACATTTCAATACTAACACATTTCATACTAACACATTTCAATACTAACACACTTCAATACAAACACATTTCAATACTAACACATTTCATACTAACACATTTCAATACTAACACACTTCAATACTAACACATTTCAATACTAACACACTTCAATACTAACACATTTCAATACTAACAAACTTCAATACTAACACATTTCATACTAACACATTTCATACTAACACATTTCAATACTAACACATTTCATACTAACACATTTCATACTAACACATTTCATACTAACACATTTCAATACTAACACATTTCAATACTAACACATTTCAATACTAACACATTTCAATACTAACACATTTCAAGCAGAAATAATCTGCAGCTTACTTTACATTTTATATTATGACTGTTTTATGATTTAGTTTGATCAGGGTGATGTTGAATGAAGCACGGTTGGATGGTTATTCTCTCAATAATGGTGGTTCTCATTGGTTGCTGGTCAGGTTCCTGGTCAGTTTCATGGTGGATGCCCGGGGGGGCTCCATGCGTGGCAGTAGACACCATGGGCTGCGTGTCATCATCCCCCCTCGGACCTGTGCAGCCCCCACCCGTATCACCTGTCGTCTGGTCAAACCCCAGAAACTCACCACCCCACCCCCGCTGGTGGAGGGAGAGGGCCTGGCCAGCCGTATAATATCCCTGGGGCCCTCCAGTATGCAGTTCTTAGGGTAAGTGTGCGCATGTGTGTGTGCACATGCGTGCATATGTATCCGTATGTATGTGTATATGTTTGTATGTCAGTCAGTCACCCTGTATTTGGGAGAGTGGGGATCTTGCATTTCACTGGTAGTGATGATTGTTTTATAGGGGAAAAACAAACAAACAATTACTCTGATCATAATTGGATCAGAGAGGCAAACATTGGAATAATTTTCAAATAAATGTTTCATATACATAAGTACAAAAGCCTACTAGTCAAAGTGTTGGTGATATGCATATTGGCTACAGCCTCATGTACAAACCGATGCGGACATGAGGCGCCAGAAAATGTTGCCAAACTTTAATGAGACTTTTAATAACATAAATATAGGCTAATATCATGTTTGAAAAATATAATGATTCTGTCGACACACTCGAGGCACGGTTCATTCAGATCAAATAGTCACAAGACTAGTGCCTGTTACGCACCACACATCACCCACCTTGAATCTGAGTGGAGGTGGTCAGCATTTTAAAAACAACATAATCTTAAAACTTTTTCTGTCATTTTATGAGGCATATCTTACCTTGTTTCAAAGTAACCTAGCCTAGCCAAAATAGAAATGTTGAAGGAATTATTTTATAAACAGTATGCCTTTGAAACCAGCATTTTTTTCATGTTATTTTGGTTTTCAAGTCAACTTTCTTTTAGTATTTATGACCAACCTCCTCGATTCAGTCTTATGTTGCAAAATCTGAAATTGTGTTTTTTACATTGGCTAAAAGTACAGACTCAGAGCTACAAAATGGCATATCATATGCTGTAGTTGAGGAACAATGAGAAAGTTATTCTGCTTTGAAAGTTGATAAACTTTTAACCCCACTTTTGAGAAAACGTCCCTTGAGTGTTTTGTTTTGGTACCTACTGGAGAGCTCTTCTTTGTCTACACCCATTCAGCATCGTCCACACCCTCTTAAGCATTAGCCCCACCCATCTCTTTAAGTATTCACATGTGAGGCCATGTGCTAAACAGAGCAAGTAACGTAGTGCAGTAAACAACCAAAGATTTCAAGACTAAAAGTGGTGAAAGTAGTAGCCTACAATATGGAAAATCTCTATGGTAAAAATACACTTTATCTAGTCCTTGGCCTATATCCTAATCTGACTTTGGTGCAGGTCATGTTGTTCTTCACATTAGCATCTCTGGTAAACACACACTATATCAAATAAAATCTAAATGTATTTGTCATATGCACAGGATACAGAAGGTGTAAATGGTACAGTGAAATGGTTACTTGAATATTTCCATAGTAGCAATATTAAAAATAGAAAGTGTCCAGATAAGAATATTGTATAAATATTTGAAAATTTGTAGATGATGCTTACCCAGACACACTTGTCTAAATGGGATAGGTCATGTGAAAGAAATGCTACTACCACCCCCCTGCCACATCTAGCTAAGTGGATGGGTCACTATTGTCTAGACATGTACACATGTTCATTAAATAAAATAGAAGGCCGTAATCACCCCAAGACACACCTGGCCAACTTTATTGGTCATATAATTATCTGGTGAAGTGGAGTCTTTTGTTTAGACATGTAGCTAGCTAGCTAGCTAAACAATTAAACATAATCCCAACCCATACTACTAGCAAGACATAATGATTGTCATAGCTAGCCACCATGCATGAAAGGCTGTAGTATGAATCTGCAGGTAGCTAAAGCTAATCAACTTGGTTCAATGTTAGCTAGCTATAATTATATTAGGCTATAATTAGCAATGCATATTGATATTACTACACACATCATACACGTAACGTTAGCTAGTGAGCCAGCAATTTAACTTGAAATGAAAAGTACTTTCTGACAAATTTAGAAACGTATAATATCTGAAAATGCAGCTAGACTCATACCCGTAAACATGGATTCACGCATCACGGCAGACTGGAACCCTTTTTAACTGTTTTCTTTGTACAGCTTGTTTGGCCCAGGTTGTGTCAAGTCACTCTGGTTCAAAGTGACCGTCTGCAGAATGTAGTCTATCACAACTTTTTAACACTGATCTTTGTCAATAGCGCCTGCTAATTTCAGGGCAGCAATGTTGTTGAGATCAGTAGCAACACTTTTGCAGTTCTCGATGGCTAACGTTTTATCTTTTTAAAAAAGCAGCGGTAGCAAGGAATATCTACACATACTGAGCAGCTTCCTGACATTTGGTTGTAATTGAACATTTCTATGCTATCAAGGGTGGCAAAGCACCCTCCAGGAGAGCCTTAAAGGGGCAGTGTTGTATTTTGAGACCAGCTTGAATATGCAAAGAAGCCAATAGGCAGAATGTAGCCTACATTTTTTGTATATTCTCTGTGGTAAAAAGTGGTTCCTTGCATCATACAGTTATGTAAACAAGGTGTTACAGACCAAATCAGTCCTACTTTTCCGAAGGACAAGTGGCTAAAAAAGTTAATGTCAAGCCCTGAATAGTATAACAATAGTATGGTAATGTCTTTATAGGCCAGTGATAGTGGAGATTCCCCACTTTGCTGCTCTGGGTCGAGGGGACCGGGAGCTGGTGGTTCTGCGCAGTGAGAACGGCTCTGTCTGGAAGGAGCATCGCAATCGCTATGGCGATGAGGTGCTGGAGACCATTTTGAATGGCATGGATGAAGGTCAGTGTAACAATGATGAATGTCATCCCCCTACAGCAGAGGCAGCTGCATCTTCATGCACTGTCCTGTCTATCTAAGGACAGGACATTCACATGTACCACACATTTAAGTAGTCTATCTATCTATCTATCTATCTATCTATCTATCTATCTATCTATCTATCTATCTATCTATCTATCTATCTATCCATCTATCCATCTATCCATCTATCTATCTATCTATCTATCTATCTATCTATCTATCTATCTATCTATCTATCTATCTATCTATCTATCTATCTATCTATCTATCTATCTATCTATCCATCTATCCATCTATCCATCTATCCATCTATCCATCTATCCATCTATCCATCTATCCATCTATCTATCTATCTATCTATGTTATACACACAAAAACATACTTATACACAAACCTAATCCATACGCCTCTCTCTCAATGCCGCCCCTCCCTCAGACCTGGAGAGTCACGAGGAGTTGGAGAAGAAGAGAATCCGCCGCATCATCTCCACGGACTTCCCCCTCTACTTCGCTGTGGTGTCCCGCGTACAGCAGGAGAGCGACCTGATTGGCCCAGAGGGAGGTCAGCTGACCAGTAACCTGGTCCCTCATGTCCAGGCCATCTTCCCTGAGACAGCAGTCACCAAGAGAGTTCGGCTGGGGCTGCAGGTGAGGAAGAGGATGAGGAAGATAAAGAGGAGGGGAGAGACCAGCAGAGATATGTTCAGCCGTTTCAGACACCGAACATCCCTCCTCTGGGTTCTGTCCTGCCTTTTTAAAGAGGACTTTAAAAGAGGACTTTAAAAGAGGACTTTAAAGAGGGTTTTCATGCAGGAGTGAATAATGCCTTCTGCACTGCTCTTACAAAGAGCTGTCCCAGGACTGTATTCAATCAAATTTGATTGAATGGGACATCTTGGCAGGTAGCTGCTCTGTTTAGCTTACTCAATCAGTGCTGTCTACCCTGCCAAACAAGCAAGGATGGCACCACAGCAACAATGGAGCTGGCTAATGCATAAAACTGAATATGGCATATACACATAGAAACTGGCACTCGGAATGCTGACTACCTCCGTATACTGAAGCTGGATTAGTTTTCTTTTTCCATGACCACAGATTGTGTTGTTTTATTTCTTGCTGAATCCATTAGCTCTTACTTTTCTGTATACTGTATTTGTCATATAGAATGTTTGCATGTATAAATGTGTTTGCTTTGGTTCATTGTTGTCTGTATTTTTTTTCTTTATCCAGCCTTTCTACACACTTCAGTTCCCTGAGCTAAATCCTGCTACATTGACAAAGATGAACTGATATTCAAATTTGCATGTTACTTGGTTTTATGTGTGAGTATGATTGTGTGCATTTTTTATCCATCGGTTAGATGTACAGTATGTTCAGGTAGGACTATGTATTATGTTGTCAGATTATGTGTGAGTTTGTCTTAATAATAGTTAGTTGACTATGCTCCAGAGGGAGAGTAATGTGAGACAGACACACATAATCTGACAACATAATATATAGTCCTAGTTTGAAACGTATTATGTTATATTTTTTTCCTTACATTATTGTTCCTATTTTAATACATCACTTGTCCTTTCTCCTTTCTCCCTTTCTCTTTTCTCTCACTCTTCAGGCTCAGCCAATCCCAGACGAGCTACTGACTCAACAGCTTGGTAACCAAGCGACCTTCAGTCCAGTGGTCACGGTAGAGCCACGACGACGCAAGTTCCACCGGCCAATCGGATTACGTATCCCACTGCCCCCCTCTTGGAGGGAGAGTCCACGTGACGCTGGGGAGGGGGACACCACCAGCCTGCGCCTTCTCTGCAGTGTCATTGGTACGGTCCGGCATGAAGTTTACTTTATTCCCTTAACAACTGATTCATGGCCAATAGCGTTCTGACCAACAGAAAGCATCACGAGTCAAGCCAGTCAGTTTTATGAAAGAGTTAGGGGGACAATAGGTCTCTGAGGGGAAAGAGAGAGAATGAGTAAGTGGAGGTATATAAAAAGAGAGAGATGAAACAGTCCTTTGTCTCCCAGGTGGAACAGCGCCTGCCCAATGGGAGGACATCACTGGCACCACCAAGCTGATGTACGCCAACAACTGCGCCAACTTTACCACCAACGTCTCCGCAAGGTGTGTCCTAATTCACACTCACAACAGTCAGCCATGCACTCTCCTTTAGAGGTTATACAAAATGTATGAAGCAGAACACCCGTATACTATTTACCCAATGCATATAGCCATTTGTAACCTCATCCTGTGCCAAACCATATTGAGTTCCATCCACTGACGCTATGTAACACCCGACAACCCATTAACTACTCTTTAACACAACACAGATGCACACAAGCCACTCTCTCTATCGACTATCCCTCACCCTTCTCTGTGCGTCATCTCTCCTCTCATCCTCTGCCCAGGTTCTGGCTGGCAGACTGCCCTCGCACGGCCGAGGCGGTGACCTTCGCCAACCTGCTATACCGGGAGCTGATGGCCGTGCCCTACATGGCTAAGTTTGTGATATTCGCAAAAATGAACGAGGCGCGCGAGGGCCGTCTACGGTGCTACTGCATGACCGACGACAAGATGGACAAAACCCTGGAGCTGCACGAGAACTTCAGCGAGGTGGCACGGAGCAGGGATATAGAGGTCAGCAGGGGGCAAGGGTCAGGGGAGAGGGGTTTAGTGTGTGTGTGTCAGTAGGTTCTACTGTCTTTAAATATGTTCACATAACTCAGACATTTGTGTAAATAATCCATTGAAGTTGTTCTTTGTTCTCCCCTGACTCACCGTCGCTCCCCTAAGGTGATGGAGGGCATGCCATTGCACCTGGAGTGCTCTGGGAACCTGGTGCCTGTGAGGAAGGCCACTCAGCAGTCACGTAGCTTCAGCTTCCAAGCCTTCAGAGATAACAGACTGCCTGTCTCGGTCAAGGTCTGTCTCCCACTCGTTCTCTACATTTTCCCATAGGAATTGTGATTCAGTCAATTTAATTTATCTGTCAGTCAGTCTGTTTTATTCCTTCCAGGACATGTCAGTCTGTCAAGCTGTCTGTTTATGTATTTAACATTAGTCAGACAGGTTTCGTGTTGAATCAACAGTCGGTTGGTCGACAGTCAGTCCGTATTTTGTGTCCATCTGTCCCATCCGTCTATCTCTTTAACTTTTTATATGTTCATTACAATCATTGTGTAACTTCTCCCATCTCTATCACTCCATCTCTAGCTGTTTCAAATCTTGCCATTTTGAAATATCTTGTCAGTCTTTCTCTCCTTGTTTAACTGTGTTGGGTTCCAACCAACACTTCTCTATCAGTTGTAAATGAGAACTTGTTCTCAACTGACCTACCTGGTTAAATAAAGGTGAAATAAAAAATTAAATAAATAAAAGTCACATACGCCCTGTCACTCTATCTGTGTAGCTGTCTGTGTTTCTCTCCGTTTGTGTGTCTGTAGTATGTTTCTGTATGTGTGCAGCTGTATGTTTGTCTAAATCTATCTGTCTGTCTGTCTGTCTGTCTGTGTGTGTGTGTGTGTGTGGCTTTGAGCGTGCGTGACGTGCGCTTCCGTCTCAGTCAGTCTCAGACGAGTGTCTTGTGAAGTCTTCTCCACTGTGGTGTACCTACCAACTCTGTAACTGTGTGCACGTCCTTGAACTCTTTCGCCTTCTTGCCTGCCTGCCTGTCTGTATGTCTGTCTCACTGTCTCTCTTTCTTTCTCTCACGGTCTCTTTTACTGTCTGATCTGACAGATGCCCAGGTAAATGTGCAGGTAAATCTCTCTCTCTCGCCTGCCTATGGACTGCTCCCATCCCTTCCCCCTGTGTTTCTGCTCGACAGATCCACCACACTGCAGGTTGTCTAAGTCCCTCTTTGCTCTGTTCTTCTTCCCCCTCTCTTATTTTTCATTATTTTTCACCCCCTCCTCTTGCCCATCCTCCTCTTTATCCTTCACATCTGTTCCTCTTACCTCTTCTTACCTCTTCTTACCTCTGTCACTCTCCCTTGTCTCTCCTCCTCGAAACCACCTCTTCTGGTTTTCCTGCTCCTCTTCTCTCTCTCTCTCTCTCTCTCTCTCTCTCTCTCTCTCTCTCTCTCTCTCTCTCTCTCTCTCTCTCTCTCTCTCTCTCTCTCTCTCTCTCTATCTATCTATCTATCTATCTATCTATCTATCTATATCAGGTCAGAGACAGCAATAAGGAGGCCTCTGGGTTCCTTTCTTTCCTGCGGAAGTCTACCAAGTATGAGGACTCCCAGCATGTGCTGTGTAACCTCAACATCACCATGCCACCCTGTGTCAAGGTACACACTCATGAATATACACATACACACATACATACATACATACATGCATACATACATACATACATACATACATACATACATACATACATACATACATACATACATACATACATACATACATACATACATACATACATACATACATACATACATACATACATACATACATACATACATACATACATACATACATACATACTGTACATACATACACACACACTCCAACCCACTCGCTCACGTTCAGAATTCCCACGTAGTGACTCTCAAACATACTAAGAACTTCTCATATACATGTATCTCTCTCTCACACACAGTCTCTCATACACTCACTAAACTACTCACATGCAGCCCCTTTCAACCCTTCTACCAACATTACACACTCACAACCCCTCTTAACCTTGCCAATACATAAATATATTACTTCTGTTCTACATTAGCAGATATGATTACAGTCATTATTTAATGGAAATGATGAGTGTTTCTTTTCTGCTTTAATGTTGCTGTTGATTGATTGGTTCTCAGTCGTAACAAAATGTTGCAATGCCTCCTGGGGAGCTCTGTCTGCACCTTCCTCAGCTGATGAATGATCAGTTGAGCTTTGAAGACTTAAAAAAGACCAACATGAAATACAGACTGTAAGAGATACCGTATCTAAAGAGACTAGTCAGTCTGTAAGAGATACCGTATCTAAAGAGACTAGTCAGTCTGTAAGAGATACCGTATCTAAAGAGACTAGTCAGTCTGTAAGAGATACCGTATCTAAAGAGACTAGTCAGTCTGTAAGAGATACCGTATCTAAAGAGACTAGTCAGTCTGTAAGAGATACTGTATCTAAAGAGACTAGTCAGTCTGTAAGAGATACCGTATCTAAAGAGACTAGTAAGTCTGTAAGAGATACCGTATCTAAAGAGACTAGTCAGTCTGTAAAAGATACCGTATCTAAAGAGACTAGTCAGTCTGTAAGAGATACCGTATATAAAGAGACTAGTCAGTCTGTAAGAGATACCGTATCTAAAGAGACAATTCAGTCTGTAAGAGATACCGTATCTAAAGAGACTAGTCAGTCTGAAAGAGCTACCGTATCTAAAGAGACTAGTCAGTCTGTACGAGATACCGTATCTAAACAGACTAGTCAGTCTGTAAAAGATACCGTATCTAAAGAGACTAGACAGGCTGATGATTGGCGGTTTTAAAAGCAAAGATGAACTGAATATTTAGATGTCCTGCTACAAGTGACACCATCCCAGTGCTATTTTAAGTGACACCATCCCAGTGCTATTTTAAGTGCCACCATCCCAGTGCTATTTTAAGTGACACCATCCCAGTGCTATTTTAAGTGCCACCATCCCAGTGCTATTTTAAGTGACACCATCCCAGTGCTATTTTAAGTGACACCATCCCAGTGCTATTTTAAGTGCCACCATCCCAGTGCTATTTTAAGTGACACCATCCCAGTGCTATTTTAATTGACACCATCCCAGTGCTATTTTAAGTGCCACCATCCCAGTGCTATTTTAATTGACACCATTCCAGGGCTATTTTAAGTGCCACCATCCCAGTGCTATATTAAGTGCCACCATCCCAGTGCTATTTTAATTGACACCATTCCAGTGCTATTTTAAGTGCCACCATCCCAGTGCTATTTTAAGTGCCACCATCCCAGTGCTATTTTAAGTGCCACCATCCCAGTGCTATTTTAAGTGCCACCATCCCAGTGCTATTTTAAGTGCCACCATCCCAGTGCTCTTTTAAGTGCCACCATCCCAGTGCTATTTTAATTGACACCATTCCAGTGCTATTTTAAGTGCCACCATCCCAGTGCTATTTTAAGCTATATATATTTTTTTTAAGTAATAGTCACAAAAGCAGCATAGATACAAGAAACCACATTCAAACATGTCCTTAGACAACCTTGGGAGAAGTTGCTTGTAGTAGTAGACATATTTTGTCAGTGATATGTGTGTGCTTTTGTGACTGTGTCCCTTGTGTGTGGTCCAGGTTGTGGGGAGTGAGGAGCGCAGGCGAACTCTGACCCCGTTAGCCCTGAGGGAGCGCTACAGCACGCTGAACGAGCCAGGTCTGGGTAAGTCATACCATGCCTTATCAGAAGCCCTCTCCCCACTATACAGGAGGAGACAGGGCCTGAATGTTGCACCCCTTCTCCCCTGCTTCCCAGTCCACTACTCTCTCTATCTCGTGCACGCATGGGCCTTGGATGCACTGCTCTACAATGCCCCATATTACACAGCAGTGTGATGATGGTGCCATATTGATTATGTGCCAAAGATTAGCTAATACCTACACATCCAAACAGCTCCATGGAAAACTATAACCCTTTCAGAGTTCTGGTAACATTAGTGCTGAATGACCTGTTATGGTTTGCATGGCGCTGGTGCTGGTTGCTCCACTGCGAGTCCTGTTAGCATGGCGGATATTTAGCATTTAGCTTAGTGCTGGGAATGGGCGGGACCTCGCAATGGAGCCAGACAGATGATCCCTCTGATTGGCCCATGGTAGATGAGCGGAGAAAGGAAGGAGTGCTCATTGGTTACATGGTGAAGATGAGGGCAGGGCCTTTTCTGTCTATCTGAGCACAGTGCTGCTACCTTGCACCTCAGTTCCCCATGGTTATGTTGCGCTAACAGAATGGACTGGTGTCTGAATGAATGCCTCCAATACTCTACCTACCTCTAACCTACCCTGCCTATACTCTGCTAACACACATGGATCGTATGGGCAAAAACACTATACTTTGTGGGTAATATGTCAAGGTAAGTTTGCTATTATCTCTTTTAATAGCAACTGATTCTAGTGGGTTTGATATGTTGGGTATTTTGGTGGTTAGTTTGGTCTCCTTTATTGAGTAACATGGAAAAGTGTGTAAAAATGTTAGTTGTTGTTCTATACTGTTTATACAGTTTACAGTGTTCAGTTGTATAGTCAGGATTGAGTAATTGTTCTGAGTCAGACACAGTTGACCTTTGACTGTGTAAAGTATATTTAGCTCTGAAACTGTTCTGTTTCTGAAGTATTTAAAAACATTTCAGTGAATGCCATGGAGAGGACTGAGTTCAAGATCTCCCTCATATCTGAACAGCTGGGCTTGAGCTGGGCAGGTTAGTACTCCTTTACATGTGTGACAACTACTATATCTGGTAAACTTACATACGTATATGATTTACCTAATTATTTATTCTCTCTCTCTCAGAGTTGGCGCGGGAGCTGCATTTTGGTGTGGATGAGATTAACAGGATCAGGGTGGAGAATCCTAACTCCCTCCTGGACCAGAGTTCAGCCCTGCTCAATCTGTGGGCCGCCCGGGAGGGCAAGAGGGCCAAGAGTGAGTCTCTATCTGCCTGTGTCTCTCTGTCTCTCAGTCTGTGTCTTACTACAGTCCCCCAGCACAACTCTCTGCATTCCTGTCCTTATTTTCTGCCGCCTCTCTCCCCTTTCCTTCCTCTTTTCCTCCGTCAGTGGAGAGCCTGTATGGGGCTCTGAAAAACATTGACCGTTCAGACATTGTGAGTTCAGTCGAGGGCCAGCCACAGGCAGAGGCCGGGAACTCAGAGGAGGGGGCCTGCAGACTGCCCGACCGCGACTCCACCCTGCTCTCCCCCAGTGTTATCAATGGTAAGAGACACATGCACAGAGATGTGCACACACATACAGTTGCGCTCACACACGCACATTCACACACACATTCCACCAATGTGATCAGTAGAATTAAAATACCATAGTTGCCCCTAGTAATGGCAATGGTGAAAACAAGATCAATGAGAAGAACAATACTCTTCCCAAGTGTATGGTGTAACACAGATTGAACCTTATCTCTGTTGCTCCACAAGAGATCACGGACACAGGTCGTCCACCTGTAGTCTTCAAACCACGAGTTATTAGGCACCCATTTTTCAGAAGGGGTAAGTGGGCTGCATGGTTGATTTCTTCTGATGATTCTCAAAGGATTTAGAGTCACGTCTGATGAATGGTGTGATTTCCACCATAACCCAGTGATATGTGAGCATGTAATGTGAGCATTTCCTTACTGCATTTTGGTGACAGCCATCATTTCAGTTTCACTGTTTTGACACCTCATGCTTTAGGCCTGAACATGATGGTTCTCACATGACATCATAGGAGATTAATTCATTAATTATGACAGACTAAAATATACATTTTACCTCTTTGTGTTTAAGTTTTAGTCTAGTATATGGATGAGTTGGATATGCGTATGCATGTGTGTGAACACTAAATGGCACTAGTACACAGTAGTACACAGTAGTACACAGTAGTACACAGTTTGTGTGCTTTGGACCTCCATACCTTGTTCCTTTGTCACTTCCCTCTGTCTCTCCTAGATCTGTCCCTCTATCTCTCTTTCTCTCTGTGTCATGTCATATCTGCTGCCAAGCCGCCCTCCTCTTCCTCCTCCTCACAACACTTCCTCTCCGACCTCTGACCTCATGTTGACCTCTGGGCCTCCTCTCTCTCCTGTCATCTTATTTTCCGGTGCTCCCGTGTTCAGTCGAGCGGGGACCCTCTCCTCCTCTCTTGATGTAGCTCTGTGTCTATGCATGTGCATGCTGCCTGCCTCGCTGTACCTCTCTCTGTGGCTCGCATTAGGGAAAAGTGTTTCTATTGGTCTGGGATGGTCAGTGTTGATGTGGGGTGGAGGGGTATCAAAATAAAGGTTGTGCTATCAAAATAAAAGTTCACTGTTTTAGAATAAGAACTGTGTATTTGCCTGGCATGCTTTCTGTGTGACATGACAGCTTTGTCATTAAGACAACGTTGTAGTAATTTTACAGATACATTGTTAGAATGTTATGTGCCAGCTAGTGTGTTCGATGGTGTGGTGTGGTGTGGAGTGTGTGTGCCTGGGTGTGTGTGTCTGTGTTCCTGAGTACAGTGACCTGTGAACTGTGGGTGTGTTTTCATGTTTTTATTATTTTATTTTATTTTATTCAACCTTTATTTAACCGGGAAAGGCTCATTGAGATTTCACATCTCTTTTTCAAGAGTGTCCTGGACAAGATAGGCAGCACCAAGTCATTACACAACTACAGACAGACAACATGGAAAACTACCAGTAATCCAGTAAAAACCATAGAAATCACAAGAGTATAACAAAATCACAGCAAATTAAAAACATTGACAGGTCAAGGAATCAGCCTCAAAAACCTGCGTGTGTGTTGTTCATAGGTGTGTAGTGCTGTGCATTGTATTGGTGTGTTTGTAGATTGACAATCTATGTGGAGTTGTTGTGCTTTACTATGTGTTGTAATGTTAGTTTTACACCTTTGTCTTTAAATTGGGAGGTACAGTAAGGATTAACCCAGATAAATTGGGAGGTACAGTAAGGATTAACCCAGATAAACCATCGTCTTCCGTTTAATTCAAAACACATCTCTACCCCTCATCATCCTCACCTCTACTGTCTCTGTACAGCACCATCACTAGACCATCCCAGAAACACACATGCACACTCACATACACTAACACGTACAGAAAACATACTTTTTACAGACGGACGGACAGACAGACGCAGGCAGGCAGGCAGGCAGGCAGGCAGGCAGGCAGGCAGGCGGGCAGGCGGGCGGGCGGGCGGGCGGACAGACACAGACGGACGGACGGAGGGACGGACGGGCGGGCAGGCGGGCGGGCGGGCGGACACAGACGGACGGACGGACGGACGGACGGACGGACGGACGGACAGACACAGACAGACAGAAACTGCATAAATTTGGCCTCTATTTACAGCTTTTGTAGAATTAGAAACTCACATAATAATATAATAATAACTCACAAATAATATTTATACAGAAATATACTGTAGATCAATAAATCTAACTGATTTCACAACATAAACCTATTTTTGGAAGTTGTTCTGGTAAAATAGTTTGTGTATGTACAGTATGTGTGTGTGTGAGTTCTGAGAGTGTGTTGAATGTGTGTGTCCTGTTTGAGTATGTATGTGTGTGTGTGTGTGTGTGTGTGTGTGTGTGTGTGTGTGTGTGTGTGTGTGTGTGTGTGTGTGTGTGTGTGTGTGTCCTGTTTGAGTGTGTGTGTGTGTGTGTGTGTGTGTGTGTGTGTGTGTGTGTGTGTGTGTGTGTGTGTGTGTGTGTGTGTGTGTGTGTGTGTGTGTGTGTGTGTGTGTGTGTGTGTGTGTGTGTGTGTGTGTGTGTGTGTGTGTGTGTGGAGGTGAGTGCAAGTGCAAGTAACTTGTAATTTTCTCATCAGAATCAGCAGCTTCCTGACCTTCTCTCTTGTGATTTGGTTTGGAACGATAATGGAATTCAGCATCTCAGTGATAATATAGTATCACAATAAAAGGTTTTTATCATGATAATAGACATTGAAGGGGCACTTTATCAGAAATGGATGATGTGTTTAAATCTAAATAAATGTGACTGTAGCTAATTGAGAACAGTGAAAATGATATTGTGATAAATATGGACACAATTAAATTCAATATCACAGGTATCAATGAACATGCGTTTCGTGATAATTTGGTTGCATTGATTATCGAGCCAACCCAACTGACCCCAAACACCCCACTCACCTGTTCTCTCTTACTATCTTGGATGACAGTTTTAACTGCAGCTGTGCTTTCTTACTTATTAAGAAACCCTTCTAACACTTCACCCCTTTCCCACAGACAATGGACAAGACTCAATTTCTAACCCCATATTCCCTATATAACATATAACACCTTCTACTCTCAGGGTGAAAATCAAGCTGTCCCAATCCTGTAATACTGCTTCCTTCCATGCAGCCTCTCCATTAGAACCACTGACAGATCACTAGATCAGTGGTCGGCAAAATCAGTGTTTTTCATGGAAAGACTAAACACTGGGAAAGGGATTTTTTCAGGACTACCAATTCCAAGCATGTGCCAGTAAGTGTGTGTGCCTCCTTGGAACTGGAAATAGTGAATACAAATGTAGTCACTTTCTCTTTCCCAGCAGCATATTGTGGCACAGGACTGATCCCCACTGTTTCCTATAGGGCAGAGAAACAGTCCCACTACTCCCCCATGCCTGTGCCTGCGTGGTGTTAGTCTCCCTCTCTCTTTATCTCGCCTCCCTCCCAGGTTACGGTCTGGTGCAGGAGGAGCTGCTCTCCCCGGCCTCCATGCAGTACAGCTTGCCCTCTCCGCAGGGCGGTGAGCCCTACTGGCAGGAGGTCTCCAGCCTGGAGTGTGCCCCAATCGCCACCACCGAAGAAGACATCCTGATGGAGATGTCTGACGTGCAGGTGTGGCCCTCGGGGGTCAGCCCCTCCCTGGTCACAGTGGAGGACTCATCCCTGGATGGCAGCAGCCGGGCTGACGACTCAGAGGGGGCCACCCTGTCCCTGCCCTTCAGCCTGGGACGCCCCAGCAGTGGGGCCAGCGGGGCCAGTGTCTCCATCATGGAGGAGGATGAAGAGGAAGAGGAAGGGGAGGTAGAGGGGGTGCGGCAGGAGCCGGCGTACAGGGCCAGCGGCGCGGTACCAAAGGTCAACCTGAATGGCCAGCTGGGAGGTCAGAGGTCGGAGGGCAGGAGGGTGGAGGTAGCAGCGTCAGTGGCAGGCAGAAGTGTGACTGGAGGAGGAGGAGTAGAGCAGAGTTCAGAGGAAGGGCTTTCTGTTGTTTCAGGACAGCAGGTCTACGCCCAGCTGTGTGAGTTGTCAGGACTGAGCCGAACCATGGAGCACAACAGAGACAACAGGTGAGACTCAGACTCATCTTCAGACTGGTCTAGTCAGACATTCCTGCTCTCAACCTTATTCTCTGTATGTGTGTACTGAATCCATACTCAATACTCAGTCCATTAATACATGATGGCATTCTCTTTTCGTGTATTTTGTCTTGTTCTCTTTCCTACTTTCCTACTGCCTCTGTTACTCTGTCTGTCTGCTCCTCTGTCCACTGCGTCTCTCTGTCCCTGTCTCCCCCTCTCTCTCAGGGTGGTGGGAGCATTCCAGCCGTACCTACCCGACAAGGACTCCCTGCATGGCTGGGCAGGGTCGCAGACACCCAGGCTGCCCCAGCAGAGTGTGGAGACGCTGAGGATGTTACCAGGGTCACGCGTAGCCCAGGAGGCTCTCTTGACGCCGGTGTGTGACATGGGGCATGCTGTGCAGGCAACTGTTTGGCACGCAGTCCTTTGATAAGGGGCTGGGCTTCTTTCATCAGGAGGCGGGGGCCTGGGAGCAGGAGCGGAGGCGGGCCAGGTCAGGTAGTCATGCCGACTGACCACCTGCTGCTTTCTGTACCTGGAGGAGGGACTTCCTGTCCATGCCTGCAATAGATAGGACAATCTTTTAATTTGGTTAAAATCATCAAAATTCCAACCACCAAAATTTGTATGATGTTATGTTACATCACCATCTGAAATTGGGATAATGGGGCAAAGGTGTGTTGTGTGGTTTGTAAACCTGTGTCCTAATGTGTCCTAATGTCATTTGGTAATTTCATGTGTTATATCCTGATGTTTTGACACAGATTAATGTTGATAAAGAGGACTATGCTGTTGAGTTTCTGGCTGAGGAGCAGTTTGTGGACGAACATGGAAAACTCATCACTACAAATGTTAGTTTGTCTTCTTCTGCCCAACTATTTCTCCCACAAATAGACACACACACACACACACACACACACACACACACACACACACACACATACACACGTTTACAAATACACCTGACTTAGATAAGTGTTAACTCCTTTGAGTCTTTTCTCCCACCTGCTCCTTCTCTCCTTGCTGTACTGTAGGTGGGGGTGGATGTGAGGAAGGGTGCTCAGTCAGTGAAGCGCACCAGTCTGCGGAGATTAAAACACTGAAACACACATACCCAGTCCTCAAGGTACGGGACACACAAGCACTTGTGTTTATATTCCAGTGCTTGGATAGACGCTTTAATAAGTATCTGTCAGACTTTGGTCAACCAGAGAGGGTTGAAGTTAAACTGGTTAATGTTAATGACAACCCCTGCACACTACTCCCTTGCAATAATGTTATAAAGTGAAAGATTAAGTAATCTTTGTCTGCCAGCTCTCACATTCCACCACTTCTGAATGAGAATAAGTCACTTGTTATCTTCAGGTGTTGTTCATTTTTTATTGAAACAGTTGATTCATTGGTTCATCATCTTGTCTGGCCACCTCGTGTCCCCCTTCGTTAAATGTGATTAGATTATAGTAGATAAAACCAATTATCTTTCTTCTCTGTCCCCTAGGACCGGAGATCCACTGCCAAAACCCATCCTCCACAAACACAAAGCCAGGTGACAGAGGAAAACAAGGAAAAGATTGAGAGGAGAGGGAACGAAGACTGAAAGAAAGACTAAGATCTGCAAACAACAAATACAAACACAAAACCATCTACAGAATGACCCTGGAGTTCCACAACAAGAGGAAAAGAGATGGAGATCGACTTGTAGTTTTGTAACATTTTTTTAAAGAAAAGACACTAAACTAGGGTATGATTTTTTTTCTATGAAAAACATGAGAAAATCCAACCCCCCCAAAAATGCAACAAAAAAGTGCTTCCTGTCAACTGTAATCGCATGATTGACTGATGGTGCATGACCTTTGAACTGTCATTATCTACAAACTGAAGGGGTACAAGGTACAGGGCCGACCCAGGACTGGGTCAAGGGTGAGTTTAAGGACACCTTTTCCCCCAAAAAGGAGTGGTTTGTGTTAGCACTACAGCCAATAAAGCAACAGTCTTTTTTTTTTTTTCACAACTGATTGGTACGATACGGTGAAGCCAATGCTGAGCCTACCAATGCTTAATTCACTTGGACCCTATTTCCCTGTTATTCTATGTGATATATGCTCTATGGTTTGTGGAGTCTGTGTGTGTACCTCTACTGCATGTGTTCTCTCGCTTCAGGCTTGGCACTGAGCCATGTCCTGGTTGGTCATTCTCCTGTGATGTCACGGCGTGCTCAGTGTGGCAATGAGAAAAAGACACTGTTCTCCCCTGCTTGTGAGCGTCTGTCTGCGTGTGCCGTCTTTCCTTTGCGAATGCGCTTCGTGTTTCTTTAGTGCTGTCCACCCCAGTTCCACTTTGTCTGACTTTGATAGGGAATCACTTTCTCTCCCCGTTTTATTCAGACAAAGGGATTGTTTTTCCAGATAGGGTTGGTTGATTGATAGCATTGCGTGGCAGCCAGTGGACTCTAAGATTTTTACCCAAAACACCCCCGTTTTACAGTAGCATGATGCCCCCTTCCTGTCCCACCACCCCCCCCTCCACAATGTTGACACCACACTCCTCTCCGTCAACTCCTGTAGCTCCAACTTATATCTCTCTCTCTCCCTCTCTTTTCACCCTACCTGTTTGCTTTGGCTGTAGCACCTCATGGCTTCGTTCTTTTATGGTTCACATTAGATTGTGCTTTTGGTTTTAGGGGGTGAAGCAGTGATCAGTGATTAGTGTGGATAATCATATTTATGGGAAAGAGATTGAGGTATATGTGGAAGTTTAGATTAGATACTAGATACTGGTGTAGCTAATCAAGTAAGGACAGACTGACAGATAGCACTGTGATTGCCCAATTTAACACTGACCCCTGAGCACATGTACCCTGTACTGTGAACTTACACACACACACACACACACACACACACACACACACACACACACACACACACACACACACACACACACACACACACACCTCATACATGCATACATGTACAAACACACACATAAACATCATACACACTTGCACATATCACTCATACACGCATGCACATGCAGTAATTTATCTCTTGTGCCGTAGTTGTTATGTGAAGCCAGGTCAGACTGTACTTTGGTGTCTGCCACAGCAATAATATCCGACAAGGAGAACACAGAGGGATATATATACTGTGTGTGTGTATATATGTATATGTGTGTGTGTGTGTATATGTATATACGTGTGTGTGTTTGTGTATGTATGTATATACTGTATACATGGTATGTGTACAGTGGGTGGGTGGGTGTTCTGTATCTGCACATTATGGTAGCATTAAAAGCATTTCTCTCTTGCATGTATACAAAAGGTACAATCCAAGACAGTATGCAAATGGTTTTCCCCTCACAAATGTGACCCTTTCAATGTATTCACCATTAACATTCAACAACAGTA
Organism: Thymallus thymallus; assembly: GCA_023634145.1. Classification (NCBI taxonomy): domain Eukaryota; kingdom Metazoa; phylum Chordata; class Actinopteri; order Salmoniformes; family Salmonidae; genus Thymallus; species Thymallus thymallus. The sequence continues at coordinate 33,839,384 of CM042403.1, read as the reverse complement.
TCTCCTGAGTTCCATTGACCTTGATGTTGTTGTATTAGTGTGGTGGCACTCCCACCTGGTGTCATAAAGAGGTATCACAGACTATGGTTGTAGCAGTAAAGGGAAAGGGTAAGGGGGATACCACTGAATTCATTCAACTGAAATGTGTCTTCCACATTTAACCCAACCCCTCTGAATCAGAAAATGGTTTGGTCCAGCACTTAACGTAGCAGATAGTATCCAGAATATGCTAACTTCATCCATAGCATATTGGGACTGAATCTCTCATGGTAGCACTCATTTACTGAGAACTATAGAATATGTATCATAACCACTGTAGCTGGAGTAAAGAATACTCTAAATTTAGTATTTGTATTTATTATGGATCCCCATTAGCTGCTGCAAAGGCAGCAGCTACTCTTCCTGGGGTCCAGCAAAATTAAGCCAATTATATACAATTAAAAACATTACAATACATTTCACAACAGGCCACTACTGTACTACCACATATCTACAGCACAAAATCCATGTGTACATGTGTGTATAGTGCGGATGTTATCATGTGTGTGCCTGTGTGTGTGCGTGTGCGTGTGCGTGTGTGTGTGTGTGTGTGTGTGTGTGTGTGTGTGTGTGTGTGTGTGTGTGTGTGTGTGTGTGTGTGTGTGTGTGTCTTTTCACAGTTCCATGTAGTACTGACTCTATGTAGTACTGTGCGCCTCCCATAGTCTGTTCTGGACTTGGGGACTGTGAAGAGACCTCTGGTGGCATGTCTTGTGGGGTATGCATGGGTGTCAGAGCTGTGTGCTAGCAGTTTAAACAGACAGCTCGGTGCATTCAACATGTCAATACTTCTCAAAAATAGCAAAACAAGTAGTGATGAAGTCAATCTCTCCTCTACTTCGAGCCAAGGGATTGACATGCATATTATTGTTAGCTCTCTGTGTACATTTAAGGGCCAGCCGTACCGCCCTGTTCTGCGCAAGTAGGACCTGCCTTGTTGATAGCGATGTTAAGAAAGCAGAGCAGAGCTTTATTATGGACAGACTTCTTCCCATCTTAGCTATTGTTGCATCAATATATTTTGACCATGACAGTTTACAATCCAGGGTTACTCCAAGCAGTTTAGTCACATCAACCTTTTAAATTTCCACATTATTCATTACAAGATTTAATTTAGGTTTAGGGTTTAGTGAAGGATTTGTCCCAAATACAATGCTTTTAGTTTTTGAAATATTTAGGACTAACTAAGTTCTTGTCACCCATTCTGAAACTGACTGCAGCTCTTTGTTAAGTGTTGCAGTGATTTCACTTTCTGTGGTAGCTTATGTGTATAGTGCTGAGTAATCAGCCTACATAGACACACAGGCTTTACTCAGAACCAGTGGCAGGTCATTAGTACAGATTGAAAAAAGTAAGGGGCCTAGACAGCTGCCCTGGGGAATGCCTGATTCTACCTGGATTATGTTGGAGAGGCTTCCATTAAAGAACACCCTCTATGTTCTGTTAGACAGGTAACTCTTGGCCCACAATATAGCAGGGGATGTAGCCATACATAACACATACATTTTTTCAGCAACAGATTATGATCGATAATGTCAAAATCTGCACTGAAGTCTAACAAAACAGCTCCCACAATTGTTTTATTATGAATTTCTCTCAGCTAATCATCAGTCATTTGTGTAAGTATCGTACATGTTGAATGCCCTTCCCTAAACGCATGCTGAAAATCTGTTGTTACTGTGAAATAGCATTGTATTTGGTCTAACACCATTTTTTTTTTAAGTTTACTAAGGCTTGGTAACAGGTTGATTGGTCAGCTGTTTGAGCCAGTAAAAGGTGCTTTGCTATTCTTGGGTAGCGGAATTACTTTTGCTTCCCTTGAGGCCTGAGGGCACTTACTTTTCTGTTGGCTTAGATTGAAGAAATGGCAAATAGGAGTAGCAATGTCGTCCGCTATCTTCCTCAGTAATTGTCCAACCAAGTTGACCCAGGTGGCTTGTCAGACCCAGATGGCTTGTCAGACATGCATCCTCCGAAATACGACCCTGCCAAGCCGCACTGCTTGTTGACACACTGCTTTCTCAGGCCGTCATTGTAAATAAGAATTTGTTCTTAACTGACTTGCCTAGTTAAATAAAGGTTACATTTTTTTTAAAATGTGAAATTAAAATCCGGAAGCCAGCCGCACTAATGTGTCGGAGGAAACACTGTACAACTGGCGAACGAAGTCAGCTTGCAGGCGCCAAACCCTCCCCTAATCAGAACGATGCTGGGCCAATTGTGCGCCGCCTCATGGGTCTCCCGGTCAGGGCCGGCTGTGACACAGCCTGGGATCAACCCGGGTCTGTAGTAATACCTCAAGCACCGCGATGCAGTGCCTTAGACCACTGCACCACTCGCGAGGCCCCTGACTTGTCATTGTTTATAGACAACAATAATGTTTTCAACTCTTCCACGCACACTTTACGGAATTCAAAATGACAATGCTTGTCTTTCATAATTTGGTCAGTTATGCATGCATGGATGGGTAGGTTCAGAGTTTGTTGTTGGCATGTCATGCTTAAGTTCGCTAATCTTGCCAATGAAAAAATAATTAAAGTAGTTGGCGATATCAGTGGGTTTCAGAGTTCGCAATTTTGCCGAAAATGTAATTTAAGGTGCTCCAAAGCTTTTTACTATCATTCTTTATATAATTGATCTTTGTTTCATAGTACAGTTTCTTCTTCTTTTTGTTCAGGTTAGTCACATGAATGACTGAGTGAATAGATTAGTAACATTGTCACAGACACACACCGTCATGTGAAAAAGTAAGTACACCCCCTGGAAAGTTCTTTATTTTTTACATATTTGGACAGATGGATATGTAATCTTCACTTCAACACTATTGACAGATAAAGGTTACCCAATTTAACAAATCACACACAAAAAAAACAAAAATGCCTATTCCTTATGGGGAAAAAGTTAGTACACCCCTACCTTTACCATCACATAAAATGTCTAAAATTAGAATTAGGTACCAAAACAAGTGCAAATGATTAGAAAACATTAGAGAGAAACTAAGAACCTCTGCTCTCAAAATAGAATATCAAGACACAACTGACTTTTGCCAGACAACACCTGGGTAAAGTCAGTTGTGTCTTGATTTTTTTTTTTTGAGAGCAGAGGCTTCTTCTTTCCTGACCTCCCATGTAGGCCAAGTTTGTGCAGTCTCTTTCTGACAGTGTACCCATGCACTTCGACATTGATTGTGGCAAGAGAGGCCTGTAGATCCCTTGATGTTACCCTGGGATTCTTAGAGACTTCTATGAGCATCTTTCGGTCAGCTCTTGGGCTGACTTTGGTGGGACGACCTGTCCTAGATAGTTTGCCAGTGGTCTGGAATTTTCGTCGGACAGTGGAATGATGTACTTCGAATTGCTTGGAAATGGATGTGTAACCCCTCCCAGACTCATGGGCATCAATCATATTTCTTCTGAGGGCCTCGGGTAGGTCTTTTGATCTTTGAATGATGTGTTACCACACACCCATATGGTTAAGATCAAACCAGACCAATTTTCTTATCTTTATGGAAGGCCTAAGTTTCTCTCTAATGTTTTCTAATCATTTGCACTTGTTTTGGTACACCTAATTCTAACCATTTTATGTGATGGTAAAGGTAGGGGTGTACTAACTTTTTCCCCATAAGGAAAAGGCATTTTTCTTTATTTTAATTGCTTTTTTTTGTGTGTGTGTGTGATTTGTTCAATTGGGTAACCTTTATCTGTCAATGGGGTTGAAGTGAAGATTACATATCCATTTGTCCAAATATGTAAAAAAAAAAAAAAAAGAACTTTCCAGGGGGTGTACTTACTTTTTCACGACTGTATTACCTGTCAATCAGTGCACATTAAAACCTCATATGTTTTGCCACATTTATCACATTTATCACTTGTTCCCTCTTATTCCACTCGGGTTTCAGTTCTAGCAGGATCCCAGCTTTCCCGTTTTTTTTGATCAGAGCCCTCTTTAGAAAGACAACCATGGGTGTCAACATGAGTGCTGCGGAATCGGTAGTTGGGGTGTAGGGTAGGAGACTGTATGGAGCTCTGTGTGTGTGTGTGTGTGTGTGTGTGTGTGTGTGTGTGTGTGTGTGTGTGTGTGTGTGTGTGTGTGTGTGTGTGTGTGTGTGTGTGTGTGTGTGTGGTGGAGGGGTCATGGGTTACAAGTGAGCTGGATGATGTGGTCCATTATCCTCTACTCTCCAGGTCATTTAATATGTATGTTTAAACAGCAGTGGAGCTGATTGACTTATGTTGCTGCTTTGGGTCTGAATAGGCTGATGATGAAGAAAAGTGAAACTCTCAATCAGCAATAGATAAGTCAATCAATGTATCAATCAGATGTTCCACAACAACAAGACACTGATACGGATGAAATATAGAGACCACAGTCCTTTAAAATGGATGTTCAGCATGTTTGATGAGTCTCAGATTAAGGGGAACTGTGTCTGTCAGGTTTTAGATTTTTTAAGTTTCCAAGATCAAACTGAGCCGGTCCACAAGCCTTTGCACTGTGAGAACTGTAGACTCCACCTGTGTGTGTGTGTGTGTGTGTGTGTGTGTGTGTGTGTGTGTGTGTGTGTGTGTGTGTGTGTGTGTGTGTGTGTGTGTGTGTGTGTGTGTGTGTGTGTGTGTGTGTGTGTGTGTGTGTGTGTGTGTGTGTGTGTGTGTGCAGTGTTCAAGAGGTTAATGGGAGGGGGGCACACAACATGAGAGGACATGCAAATTATAATGTAATTTAAAAGACTATTGTACAATTTTAACTGTTGCAAGGAATAGAGATCACCTATACTCGTTTAGAATGGATACATGACAATTTTAACGCAATATCATATTACTCTATACTAAGGAATGCAACTGCACATATGCACAAAAAATATGTTTCTATGAAAATATGTATAAATATATTACAAAATATATTGAATTAGAATGCTATGCACCCTTATAGAGTTGTTATGGATGTTCTTTATACATATTAACAAGACTATAGGCAAACGCTCACATCATGGGGAATGTAGAGGCTTTGTAGGAAATTTCATGGAGAGAGGAAAAACAAACGTGAATATGTTTCAATCAGATTCATTCTGACATGAAGACATGTATAGATCAGGGTTCCCCAACTGGCGGCCCGCGGTTGATTGTATTTGCGCCCCCAAAAAAGTTACATTTTATTGTTTTACAGTAGACTGTAAAAACACCAGCAAATCACCTACAAGTGATTTTAATTTTGGAAATCTGTTCCAAAGTATTCCCACGCATAATGGAGATATATATGTGATCATACAAATGTAAGCAAAGTTTGAAATGATTATGTTATAGTCAAATGTTACATCTGTTTGGGTTCTTGCGGTCAATTTGCCGTCTACAAATAATGGTGTTATTATGTTCCGATCCCCTGACCATCCGCTCCAGAACAAATCGACCCGCGGCTGAATCCTAGTTGATGATTCCTGGTATAGATCATCTACCATGTACACCAGCTCCAACCATTTACAGAAATGAATAAATAAATATGTGAACATAACTGATATGTTGTATTACACACTTTGATGTGTTTGAGAATCAAATGTAAATTGATGTACGTTTGTAAATGTAAATCTATGTGTATGTGTATAAAGCACTGGCAGTCAGTGCTGTTTAAAATGAGGGAGGACAAAAAAAAAAATTATGAGCATGGCCTTATTTCTATTACAGCATATTGGATGACTGTCTTTCATATTCCATTCACCCAGTTCAATGTAACAGCAATAGATTTAGGCTACTAGATGATACTCTAATTTTGAGGTGACATACAGTGACACATTCAATACCGACTTGCACACTCTTGCCTGCATCTAACTGATATAGGGTGTAATCATTAGTCCAACAGCTGCAAACTAGAGTTTCTATTGGACAATTTCAGGTATGTTTATCCCTGTTTTTTTCCATTTGCTTCTGTTTCAACAGAATCGGTGGAATGACTACACCCCTGATCATGTGTAAACACAGTTCACTTTCATAGCAGCCACGTTGTACTCCTTCTCGCATCTATCCGCTCTCCTCCTCTCACCTTTTCCCTTTGCTTGTGGACTTCAATGCACAACAGCTGTATGTGACCAGGCGAAAAAACCTTTCCAAGCCAAACCATATCATAACCGCTACACACAGCCTACATCGTTGCCACCATATTAACTAAAGTAATTGTCATAGTCAACATAGCTACTAGAACTAACATGTTAGTAAACCCGATACAGTCAGTAAGCAGTTTAGCACTTACACCGGCGGGCCCCAGAGGCAATAAATGAGTAAAACCAAAAGCTTACCTTGACTTGGAACAGTTCCAGTGTTGGGTTGGATAGTCATAGCCAGCTAGTTAACATAGCATCCCTCTGTTTGAGCAGGGTGTTTCAGTAGGCTAAACTAGCTAGCCGCATTTGCTAGCTAAGTAAGTGAAACTGAAAGTGAAAAAAAAAAGTACATAAAGACAGGCTGGACAGCTTCGCCTTCATTTTGGAACAAATTAATTTGTCCAAAACTGCTTAACTATTGTATTTTTCTCTCTTTAAGTCAACTACTCACCACATTTTATGCACTGCAGTGCTAGCTAGTGGTAGCTTATGCTTTAAGTACTATATTCATTCTCTGATCCTTTGATTGGGTGGACAACATGTCACTTCATGCTGCAAGAGCTCTGATAGGTTGGAGGATGTCCTCCAGAAGTTGCCATAATTACTGTGTAAGTCTACATGGGCGAAAATCTGCTATCAACTTTGGAGGGGACAATTACATAACATTTTCTCAAGAGCAATTCCTGAGGGGGACACCAAAAGTAGTGCTGTAACACATAGCCTACGTTGTAATATGTTAAATGTATATTGAGGAACCGTAATTACTACTACTGGATAATTGATAGGTAGTTAACTGAAGGGTTGTCCCAACTTGTTCAAATGTTTAAATCATAATAATACTACTAATAATAATAGTTATAGCAGTGTTCCTTATCAGTCCAGTATGTATGCAGGTATTCGTATTTACAACCAGCAATACCAAGAAAGGCCAGTAAGTGGCAATGGTACTGTACACTGTGTATAGGTGCAGTTTTCGTAAATACAATTAGCATGGTGCGATCTCATCTAAAATAATCTCCATTGAGAACCATCACAAAGTTGGTCTCAGTATTGAATTTACCTCTTTATTTTACTTTATCTGATACATTTATATAGTCATTAAATATGTGCCACTGGCCTGAGTCTACTACAATAGCTTTACAAGAACAAAAAGATCAAAATAAGATCAAAATAAGCCAAAGAACTACTTTGTTGAATAACCCAAATAAATCAACCAAAATATCCTTCAAAAATACTTATTTATTGTTCAGTCAATGTCTCAACTCTTCAAACAACAGCTATGGACAAGTATGTCACACAAAGTATGCAATTTTAAATAAAATAACATAAAATAAATAATTAGTAAGTGTATTGTCACGTACTAAAAACTACTAAACAAAAGAACAAATATCATACTAAACACCGGGGGTTCTCAAACAGGGGTCCGTGGACCCTTAGGGGTCCCTGGTGTAATTGCAAGGCGTATAGAGGGGGTAGGGGTCTCTAAGGACTGCTCAAAACCTTGCCTGCCTTGCCTCAAAATATGCAGGGGTTCCAGTACCCAAAAAAGGCTGAGAACCACTGCTATACACACTACTGAACTAATGAAAAAAATAACCAAAAATATGTTTCAATGGATCCAACAAATTGCTGGCAGATATTTTCCCTCTTGAGACTGTCCAGCCTGTCTTTATGTACATTACAGACAACTACGCCGTTCAGTCTCTCTTGGCCCATGCTAGCCCGTAGCCGAGTCTTCAACCTGCGGAGTACACTGAAACTCCTCTCAGCCTCACATGAAGACACTGGCACAACAAACAAAATTCTGATCAGCACCTCAACTTGGTCAAACAACCACCGCACCTCCACTGGAAGCCTCCTGAGGACCTCTGCTGCCCCTCCACTGCTGCTACAGAGGTATTTGTTGCGAAAGACAGGCAACTGCACTGAAAGAGTATCTATGTTCAGCTCAGGGTACTGATGTAGAGACTCATCCAACTCCCCCGTGAGAAGCGCTCTTTCCAACTTTTGCAGGACGTTTAGACTGTCCTGGTCAAAACGGTCTCCAAACTGAACCTCCACACCATCCAACACTTTAAAAGATTCTGCCCTAAAGTGATCACTGCTTTTCCAGTCTTGAGTGTGTCTCAATGGATTCAATGGAGTCAATCAATGTTGTTGCTTGCTTATACAGTGCAAGGTAGCTTTCGTCATTTCTCTTGCCCCTAAGAGATGACTGCACACACTCGACTGCAGCCTGCGTACCAGAGACAGTTTGAGTTTTCTTCTGCAGTAAAAATGTTTAGGCATTCAAGTTCTCCAAGAACAGCAGAGGCAGAGCGTCCAGCCTTTGTAATCAGATTTACACAGTGTTCTCCACAATGCACAGAGGGCTAATGGCTGCTGCCTCCTCACAATTGCCTGTGCACCTGTGTATTTTCCTGCCATGTTTGAGGCACCATCGTAACTCTGCCCATGTAAGCCAGACATGGGCAAATTGAGCTTCAACAACACATCAGTTGCCACTTTCGCAATGCCCTCGCCTGTTGTCTCTGACTCCCTGTATAGCCCAATAAACTTCCTGTGAGGGACAAGGTCATGATCAACATAACGCAGGCAGACACTCCTGTTCAGCACTAGAGACATCTTGGAACAATCGGAAGAGACCTAATCTCAGGTGCAATGCCTCAAATGACTGTACTGGCCATGATGTTCAGAATTTTATTCTGTGCTTTGGGGCCTGTGTACATTGTGGTTCGCTCTGTTAACCACTTCAGTAAAATGGGATCATTCTCTTCTGCCCTAAGTTTCAAAAGCTGGTAGAAATTCCCACTGTCATCCGTGTGGCCTCTAAAGGCTTATCCCCGTCTTACTACATGCCACACCGAACTAACACTTTTCATCAAGCAATGCCTTGCGTCCTCCTGCTGTTTACCCCACGCGCTGGATAACTGTCCACTGATTGGATTTAGCTGGTGTGCTGTTACAGTTACAAAGTGGTGGTGGGTTTGGCAGTTTTGATGTGCTGTGAATTTTACAATGTATTTTCTCCAGTTCCTAAATCCTGCACCAATGAAGGCAGCATCCGCTCTTTGGCCAAAAGATGGCTGACTTGAAAACCCTTGGCTACAGTGAAAACACAAAACTCCTTTTATTGATGGATTATAATGTAGCCAGGGGAAATCGCAAAACCATTTCTCTTGAAATGTCAACACTGTTGGCAAGAGTTTGTGGTTCTATAAATTGTGGTTGTGGCTGATATGGTTTTGTGCCATCACTGAGGTAACTTGATGATGCTGTGCCACTGTCCCCTATACAGGTGCTGCTGGCAACAAGATTGACACCTGGTCCTGCCGTGGCTGTGAGACTGTGATCTGAAGTCTCTCTCCCTGGCTCTTTCCCTTTCACCACCCTCACTAACTCACAGTCTATCTCCTAGAAAATAAATAAGGTGTTTGCCATACTCCTAACAACCGGCACCCAAAACTACACAATTAATCACAACAGCAATACCATTGCCTTAAACACATATTGGTTCAGTCACCAGTTTAAGTAGAGAGTGGGGGTGTCCATGGCACTGTCCAATTATGTCCCTATTTTACAATTCTAAAAAAGAGAGAACCTTTCATGATGTTTTCAAACAAAGACTCAACAAACTTACCTGACTCCCTGTCTCTGCCAGTCTGTCCCTGCCTATCTGTCCCCAGCTCTGCTGTCTGTGTGCCATCTGTTGCCAGCTCTGCCTACTGACATCATTATGAAACATTTGCATTAGCATTTCACTTTTTTATTATGAACTAAAATTATGAATTTTATCAACTAGTCTTTGAGATATTAGGCTGCCATTTTTCTACCTGGCTGGCTGGCTTTACACACACACACACACACACACACACACAGTGTGCTGGTTATTTACAGGAGATGGGAGATGAGCTTCAGCTAGCAAATGTGAAACGGATTGTAGTGGCAAGGGTTGACAGCTGCACGAGTTCACCATTTACACAACGTAAGCTGCAACCTTTTGTAAGTGTGATATAGTTCATGTTTTCATTTTATATTGTCTGTCTTCCCACAATAGCTGAATTTGCAGAGCTAGCGAGCACCAACTCCGTTTCTGTGGTGTTTGCTATAATCTTTCCTATCGTCAGTTTACTGGTGCTTACACACAGGCGCTTCAAAAGTCCCCTAGCGACAATTTAACTTTTGCAACGAGACCATTAAAGATATTTAAGCCATCGGTTTGCTCGCTAGCTCTGCAAATTCAGCTATAGTGTGTGAACCCTGCCAACATACAACGACAGCTACGTGCATTGAGTGCCTTTAGACACGAACACTGTCACCTTGCCAGCTAAGGGACAACTACATCGCATTGCTAGCTTCTCTCATTGACTCGAATTCACACTGGTTGTTACTGTAGCTAGCTAGCATAACGAGTGACTGGTTTTATTCTATTGAGTGGTAGAAGTAAAGAAACATATCTAACATATCCTTTGTTTGGACTAGTTAGTAGAGGTCAGATTCTCACACATGCGCTGTGTGTGCTACTGCTGACATCCGGGAGGGGGGGCAAACCTGCTGATACTCACTGTTTATTATCTATGCATAGTCACTTTACCCCTACCTGTTGTATTCAACGCATGTGACAAATACAATTTAATTTGATTTGAGGTATGTGAAACTCAATCATAATAATAATAAATACATTCATGTTATTTTAATAAGAATAATCGTTATTATATTAATAGGCCTCATTTAATATTATGTTATGATCTTCTTCATCACCATCCTCATGAGTAGGCGTAGGCCTATGATAATGTAGGTCTATAATCTGTGTCAACATGTATCCTACAGATACAAAGAATATAGCTCAGAGCGTGGTCTCTTACCAATCATCTTTCATTAGCAGGTTGTGGGAAAGTTGACACTGAACTCATCTGGCCACAAGCTGAACAAATAAATGGTGACTGGTTGTTGTAGCCTGACAGAGATCCAATGCAGGTCAATAACACATTCACAGGTGCACTGCTGCCATGACGTGACACACAGAACCCTGTTTGTGATCTCTCACTGTCGATCAACCTCCACAAAACCCACCCAGACACACAAATCATCTACGATCGGAAGTTCCTCCTGGAGTGTCGAACCTCCCCTCTGGCAAACACCCCTCCCTGTCTCCCTGATATTCCATGGGTAACCAACCCCCTCTCAGACAACACCAAGACTGACACAGCCCCCCAACAATCACAATCCCCCAGCGGACAAGAGTGCAGGTAAGAGTCTAGGGGTAGGTGTGTGTGTGTGTGTGTGTGTGTGTGTGTGTGTGTGTGTGTGTGTGTGTGTGTGTGTGTGTGTGTGTGTGTGTGTGTGTGTGTGTGTGTGTGTGATAGGAAACAAATCAAAGGTTATTTTAAATCTATTACATGTTTCTAGTGTATTTTTGGAAACAGCACAGCATACTGAAATTAATGAAGACTGCATTATTGAAGTACTGTATTAGTATGTGCAGTCATAATTCTAATCTCTCAGGATTATAAAACACTTACATGCAATGTCTCTATTAATTAGATTTACTATTTTACCTCTATTTAACTAGGCAAGCCAGTTAAGAACAAATTCTTATTTACAATGACAGTAAACACTGGGCCAATTCTGCATCTTCCTAAGGGACTCCCAATCACGGCCGGTTGTGATACAGCCTGGAATTGAACCAGGGTGTCTGTAGTGACACCTCTAGCACTGAGATGCAGTGCCATAGACCACGGCGCCACTTGGGAGTCATTATCCTGTCTTAAAGACGGAGCATTTGAATTATATGTTTGAATCTTCTCTATCAGCATTTTGTAAGCATATGCCATTCTCAGGATTGTCTCTTTCTTTGTTAAATTGTATTGGTGTAATACGTTATTGATTGTGAAACTAGGGCTACATTCTGTTTTATTTTTTTCCGGAGGAACTAATAAAAGACATTCATACTTTTTATTATCGTTTTGTGTTACTATTAAATATGATATAAGAGTTTACAACATTCAAAAATATCCCATGTTGTTAAAAAATACAAATCCTGTGAAAACCATAGCCACAGACTGAAATAAATGAAGTATTTATTAAACAAAAGGTTAAAGTGACATTTTACAGATATTTTGTCCTTTAAGAAATAATTATGATTGCATGAATACTGTGGTTATAAATATGAATACCGGGTGGAACTAAAGTGCTTTAGGGGTCAGCATTTGTCCTTGTATCTGCTATTGTCTCAATCATGAGTCCTTAGCCATAATACAGGTATGCAGGACAGGAGATCTCAGTTTAAAATCCTTTTCAGTGATTCTCTTGTTCCTTTTCAGTGCTTGTGTTCAGAGTCTGCTTCAGTGTCCAGTACATCCATATAGTTTAGCATGGCTGAAGGCAGAAGCTGCCCTACTAGAATAACCCTGAACTTTGAAGCTACACTCACAGAGTGAGCCCACACATTTGCACCTCAACTGTCTTCGTGAGGTCTTCAGGGAGAGCAGAAACTGGTACAGAATGATGTTCTCTGGTAGGGAAAGTGCCTATGGGGTGTTCATGTTGGAATACAGGCTGATCAGTGGCAGCCACACTCCTCCACCACCATGCCCTCAAAGTGTTGCATCAGCACCTCACCGTTTTCGTAATACAACATGGATAGAGGGGCCAGGCGGGTGGGCACGCAGGACGGGCATGGGACCCGGTCTGGGTTGTGAAGCTTCAGTAGACTCTGGAAAGAGAAGAGAAATAGATGTTAGTACAAGTGAACTCACAAACAAAAAGGAGATCATACAATATTGTAATAGGAAACAAATCAATGGCTCTATTTTAAATCTATATAAAACGTATGTTTTCAGCAGTGATAATGTAATGTTGCCAGTCTTACCTGCATGTAAGCATGGTTGGTGGGGGTGAAGGTCTCATCCACTGGGGTAGGGCAGCTGCCCTCACAGCGGTAGGCGTTATAGCGCTTGGGGTAAAGAATCCACTTGCTCCAGCCAATCTGTTCAAAGTCTACCCACATATCTACCTTCCTGCACAGCGGGCCCTTCCTCTCCTCCGTGGGGGCCATGCCAGGGGCCACCCCAGCCACTCCTGCTCTCTGGTGGTGCCCGTGCCTCTTCCTGCGGAGGGCTCCCTTTCCCCCCTCTATGCTGACAGCAGGGCCAGCTCCAGCTCCACCTCGCTCCCGGTCCAGAGTGACGTACTTGGAATGCTCAGCTGTGCGGATGAGGGTGGGGGCCCGCTTCTCTGTTTGGTGCTTGGAGAAGACCACCATCATAACCCGGTCGGCTGTGGGGTGCAGGACGCTCTCCAGACCCTCCTCTCTGTCCTCTGCCCTTCCCTCTTCATGGCCAGGTGCGGAGCCTCCCTGGTGCAGCCAGTAGTAGCGGAGCAGGGCAGTGACGTTGAACACCCTCCAGTTGGACGTGGTGGTCAGGGAGCTGGGCTCTGCCCTCAGGCAGCCCAGGAAGAGTCTCTCTGGGCATGGTGGGCTGGAGCAGCGGCCACTCTGGGAGTGGTACATGTCCACAGTGACATGCTCAGAGGCAGAGAAGGTAGGCAGGCGGATCCGCAGCTCAGAGCGCTGGACGTTGTCACTTGCAGTCATGGAGGACAGGTCAAAGGTGACAGACCACCTCGCACCTCTCTGGTGACAACCTGGAGAGATAACATAGAAAATATTTTAGCAAAGCAGACAGCAGAAAGGATTATGAAAGTGTGCAACCATGTCTCTTTCACCTCTGACTATCAGGCTGTCCCATTCATTACAATCAATCACAGATAGTGTCACATATTTTATTGTAGCCCACTCACAGCTTTCACACGCCGTCTTTTGACATTCAATGAGTAGTTAATAAAGTACTATGTTATTATTGTCGCATTGTGTATTGTTCCGTTCCTGACGCACTTGTAACAGACAGCCTGAGGCTAGTACGCGCTAAAAAAGCCAAGACCTAGGGGCAATCTTCACAATAAGCATTGTAAGGTTCCCGTATGCTAAAATAATTGCGAAGCACATAGGAGCAAAGTTATCAAAATGCGCACTTGTAGCCTAAATTAAAATCACTGCTTATTGAATTAATGTAACTGACAGTGAATTCGATTATGTTATTATAATTTAAATAATAGTTAAAATATGACCTTACGTTTAATTAGTGTGTCCAATTGTGGTGAGTAACATTTCTTAAAAACATTCAAACATCTCCAAAAAAATAATATAATTAATTTTTTTAAAATATACGATATAATCATTGAACTAAATACAAATTCTCACTTTTGGCTACCAGACTGAGTATCGAGTCGGAGTCGTGAAGGCGGGGGTTGTCCTCACTCTTGGTCCGGGCGGCGCTGACAGATGGCGGCGCCCTGGCGGTGTCTCCCTCCAGTAGAGTCCGGTAGAGGTGTATCATGTAGAGTGGGAACTTGTTGGAATGATGAACAGGTTCCCTGTGAACTCCACTAATTCTGTGGAAGAAAGCCTCACGGTTCCAAGGGATATTCTCCACTCTAACCACACAGACTAAGTCCACCAGAAGCGCATAGAAGAAAGGCAGGGTGAGTCCTTCCATAATTCGAAGTTAGTTATTCCAAGGTAGTATTTTCCTGTACATCCAAATCAATAAAGCTCTTGTACTGAGAAACAGACAGGTAGGATAGAGGTCCTTCTCCCAGCTTGTCCAGTTGAGAATACCTCAGGTGAGATGTTGTCTGCTGGAGTAATAACACTTATAACTACCCTGTGTCTTTGCGAGTTCTGTCATGCCACGGACGTTTGAAGTGACCGTGTGATCAGCCGGAGAACAAAGAGAGCTCAAAGGGTTAAATCTGTCAAGGTCGTGTATCGAAACCAACGGCTCTTTGGAGTGGGCAAAGTGTGAAAACTTTAATACCTCTGCTTTGAGTGTTGGTAATTATAGATCTCTTTGATAAGGAACCGCAACAAAATTAAGCAGATTAGTAGCTGAACATTGCTCTTTGATTAATGGGGACTAAACAGGACGCGAGTTAATCACTCATGCCCCTTTTATTAGACGAGGCGTTATACAAAAGAAAGTAATCTCTTTTCCACCTAGTTAGGAAATCGAGAAAGCTGTCAACAATTTACCCAACTTCTCTTTAGGAAAATAACATTTCAGGGCACAGAGTTATGTGATATTAATATAATAATATAATATAATATTAACATTATAATATCACACATTTAATAAAAGTTCTCAACTGGCTTACCTGGTAAAATAAAGGTGAAATAAATAAAAAATGTGGACAGGGATGTGTTACTCATTTGAAAGTAGAGTAAATACTGTTCAATTGGTTTGTTAGATAGCCTTATCTTTGGATTTTCTCTGAAGAGGTACTACAAGTCTTACGACTCGTTTGGCGATGTTTGCCGGGCGCAAGGAGTCTGGGTAGCTGGCAACTAGGCTGTTGGGATCTACATTGACTGTACAGAAATCTTCATAGACCCTATCTAGCCTTGTTATTTCTTAGAATAATCTGAAGAACGACACAACAAAGGATGCAAACTGTTTGATAACAAAAAGGTGTGAAAAAAATGTAACCAAAAGACTTTGCACGATATTTGTCCAGGCTTGCACTTTTATGTGCTTTGACGAGACATCTTCAAAAGATGTTTGAACTCTAGCCTACAATAAACAATAAATGCATTATTTATGCCCAAAGAAAATCTTTAATTGGAACGAAATTGCAATTGTGCAGCACTGATTGGGAATAAAACAATTAATTCAATAGCTGGTTAGGCTACATTGTATTTGTTCTTAGTTTATTCAATATGTAGGCATTTATTAGATATGATGTCGCTTTTGAAAATTATGTTTTATCCTTAACGTTTGGCATATAGACCAGATAAAATATTAATTAAAATTACACATGTATTTTTATAGCTTGTCTTGTGTCAAATATATGATCAAATCAACAATCTGCAATATGGGTTACTATACTATTCATTGGACATTTCGATTAGAAGTAAAACCAATTATTCATGATCAATAAAAACAAATTGTAGGCCTGATTGTGATACAGGTATAGACTGAGCCAAGGATACTTAATATGAGCTCAATAAGTTATGTTTAATCAGTTTTGTGAGTTTGTGAGAGGCTATTGTTTCACCCATAGGCCCACCTCACACACAGGCATACATGTAGGCTACACCATGATCTGAACAGATTTGGCATCTGATCCATCTATTATCCGATATACCCAACAGGGGGCAGTGTGTGGCTATGAGTCAATAACAATCTAATG
This sequence comes from Thymallus thymallus, assembly GCA_023634145.1. Lineage (NCBI taxonomy): Eukaryota > Metazoa > Chordata > Actinopteri > Salmoniformes > Salmonidae > Thymallus > Thymallus thymallus. The sequence goes on along the minus strand of CM042403.1, from coordinate 33,823,009 downwards.
AGCAGTTAGTCACAGCCCGTGTGTGCATTATTGCAGCCTGTGTGTGATGTTCTGTAATTTTGCACCCTATTCTCCGTAAACTGAAATCCCAGTTCAGTTCATATTGGAATCTTGATACATTTTCATTAAGCATTACTAACTCTCTCTGATGAGTAATTTAGAGAGAGAAAGAGAGAGTGTGTGTGTGTGTGTGTGTTCCTTGGAAGGAGTGAGGGGCTCATGGGGATTATGAAAGCTGCTACAATACTATAATGTGCGTTGGTGAACTGACCAACACTTATTTAAAATCGGTAAAATGTCCATCACAGAACCAGTTATGTGCATTATTAGTACTGTCGTTGGTGAGTGTGTGTTTCTGTAGACCTACTGTGGACGGCTGGAAGAGATTGAGGTTGTGGCCCAGCTGTAGGTTATCTCATCGGTATGGGGCCTTTAGGATGCCATTACCATCAGCTCCATGAAGGTCTCATATTGGACATTTGCAGGCAACCTGAGGCAAAAAGGGACACCTCATTCTGTGACGGTGACTTGCCCTGACTAACTCCCCAGGCTCCAGGCTGATTGCCTAATTAATTGGCAGGGATGTTGATCGCTGTGAATTAGTTTGCAAAATAGATGAGCCCCGAGCAGCGTGGGGGGGGGGATAATTATAATTACCGAGCGTAGGAGAGGCGCCAATTAAATCTGGGCCCTTTGATAGGAACTTCAATTCAGTTAGACCATTGTTTGATTAAGATCCAGTTGGGAGGGAGAGGTGCTTGTGTGTGTGTGTTTGTTGTGTGTGTCTGTAGATTTTTTAAAATACAGTATGTAAACGGAGTATAACAAACATTAGGAACACCTTCCTATTGACTCCTCCTCCCTCTACTTAGAGAGACACAGCTCATGTGAGCTCTCGCTTTTTTCAACATGTTTTTAACAATAAGGTAGTTTTGGAGTTAGATAAACTTGGATTTTTGGGCAGGGACATTTACAGTATGGTACCCTCCACAACTTAACCTTCACTCAAGATCAAAACTTCAACCCTACAACCTACTTTTTGGACAATATTTACCTGGGAATTTCCATCAAGGATTTCATTTCCCCAAGCTATTCAGGGGGTGCTCTGGCAATTAAAGTCCTGAGATCCTGGAATCTGATACAACTTCAACTAGCACTGAGGTGTGAAGAGAGGTGTCGAATCCTTTGAAGCTGTTCAGAGGCCATCCACTGCCATTTTCTTCAAGCAAGTACCCCAACCACACTTCCCTCGTGTGAAGCGAGAGATCCAGAGGCTTTGAAGCCCCCTCCTGCTGTTCAGAGCCCATTCACTGGCATTTTTCCTCCAGCACACAGGCACTGTTACAATGGCTAGCCACAAGTCGTTATATATTTAAAAAGATTCTTGCACATTTTTCTATTTTAGCATTTGCCTGATGCCTCATACATGCTTTGTTGACTACGAACTTTCTTTACCCAACGTTGGGACAGACTATGTCTGTTTCCACACTCGGAACTCTGACTCTCTATTGGTTACACAGACTTTTGGCCTACCATCCCATTCTAACCACCTCCCGCCGGCTTTGTATTCATGTTACCTGATGAAATTGCTGTACAATATGATCTTGTTGCCATCTGATGCACATTCAGATGTCATACATCAGCACTGCAGAGCTCTCCCTGTCCTATGCCATGCCTTGATTGTATTACTGTTGATGATATCTGGTAATGTGCATGTACACCCTGGCCCATCTACTGTTACTACTGTTGCCAGCCGCAATTCTTGTGCTCTGATATCTGCTTAACTGATTTCTGCTCTTGTAAAAGCCTGGGTTTTCTGCACATTAACACTAGAAGCGTATTACCTAAAATGGGTCAAATGAAAGTGAGGGTTCACAGCTCCAATCCAGATGTGTTGGTCATTACTGAGACGTGGTAAAGGAAGAGTTATTTGCATACTGATGTTAACCTTTCTGGTTATAACCTTTTGGCAAGACAGACCTTCAGTGCTCGGTTGTCTCCACCAAGTCTGTCCCCAAACAATTTGATTTGCTGGTTTTAAGTATTAAACTTTAAAAGAACTCTTTGTTGACTGTAAGCATCAGCTGTCAGAGATGCTTACCGATCATTGCACCTGTATATAGCCCGTCTGTAAATAGCCCACCCCAACTACCTCATCCCCATACTGTTATTTTTGCTCATTTGCACCCCAGTATCTCTGCCCGCACCAAAGGCATATTTGCACATCATCATCTGCACATTTATCACTCCAGTGTTAATGCTAAATTGTAACTATTTCACCACTATGGCCTATTTATTGTCCTACTTTCCTGATCACTGTATATATATCTTCTATAGTGTTATTGACTGTACGTTTGTTTATCCCATGTGTGACTCTGTGTTGTTGTTTTTTTGTCGCACTGCTTTGCTTTGTCTTGGCCAGGTCGCAGTTGTAAATGAGAACTAGTTCTCAACTGGCCTACCTGGTAAAATAAAGGTGAAATAATGTGTTACTCATTTGAAAGTAGAGTAAATACTGTTCAATTGGTTTTCTTAGATAGCCTTATCTTTAGGCCATTTGCTGTATTAGAAAAGTAATATTGAATTGTGTTAGGTTGAAAATGCAACCAAATATCAACATTTAAAGGAGATATATATATATTGCTTGTATAGTTTTGTCTAAGCCACTGGCTTAATCCTATTCTTTAACTTTTATTTTTGGTACAGATGGAGGCCTGAATGCAACATATACTTTGTTAAATTGTTGACAAGTTAATGGCTATTTACTGAATTGCAAAAGCGATACTGAGTTTGGTTGTAATTCCATCTGTGCCACTGAGTCTGGCTTTAGTTCCAGTTTGTCTACAAATTAGTAATTGATATGTTGGATTCACGTCAAGTTAATTAATGGGACTTAAATCAAATCAAGCTTCAAATACAGTTTGATTTGATTGAGTCATATTCTTTCTCTTAGATCTTTGGTTGAGATGGAGACTTGGAACCCAACGTGTAGATATTTTGTTGAACCCTGGGTTGAATTTAAACAATAGCTGTTGATGACTTCACACATGTTATATAGGCCTAAATAGCATCATTGATGATATATGATTTATGAAGTATGGTTACATTTTATTTGCTCTGCTAAACCTACTCTTTGAAATTACTTTGCAACAGTGAATCTATTAAGTGGAAATTTCTCAACGCTCGTTCTCACGATAGCACATTGGTAACAGTTGTTGATGAATATCAAATCTAAGCAGGGCTGGGCTTGGTTAAAAACCTGTATGGGAGACTGACGAGTAGTGTAGAAAGAAGGTATTGATCAGCCTATTGTTCTTTTCTTGTAGTGGATATTACGTTGAAGATCTGACGTTGTTTCAAATTCAACATATTGTATAAAAGGTTTGTCAATGTTCAAAATTGGTTACCATGATAACATAATCCTGTGGTTTGAATTTCACCCTCAAAACAACAGTTGATAGTGTCTGCAGTCTGTCCAAAGTCTGATAAGTGGTGTTTGGAGTGTCTTGTGGCTTCTTGGAGACACTGGTCGGAATCAAAACATGTTTTTCTCACTTGTCGATCTATTTGGAGGGCTTTTGATTAAAATCTCATGGCCATTAGAGCAACCACACTCAGCCGTGTGCTTAGTGTAGCAGAGTTGTTGTCAATACCATCTTGTCTCATTAATTAAATTTGTATATATTTTTTTAATAAGTTCAAATAAATTATCCCAACCAACCCTGCTTGGTGATCATTTATATTGGCTGTGTATTTATAGGAAATGTTCCCAATAATAGGCGAGAGGTCTATTGCAATTGTCCCGGTGTGTGGAACCTAGAGAACAGAGACAATTCAGAGAAGACACAGCAGGACTGTGTAATTCTCAAGGAGGAAATTGCAAGAAAATGATTGGTGAGAAACACTGTTTCACAGGAAATAGATGTTTTTCTCTTTCAGTACATCCTGAATCCGAGGTACCATCAGTATTGTTAATAACACGTATTTGACAGATGGTATTGTAAGGGAACTGTATCATTTCTTTGTATTACTTTTTAATATATTTCAAATACAAAACAGATTAAAATGTGTGTCTTTGTATCTCATGCTGCTCTCCAAACTACTGCTGCTTAGAAGTTGAACCATAGTGGATCTGTGCATTTTCAGTAAAGCAGTCTCATCTGTGCAGAGAAGTACAAGTCTCCCTGGCACAGTCTTTATCAGCTCAGTCAAGGTCATCATATGGATCATTAATACCTGCATTAAACAATGTTCTGATCTGGAGTCACAGGTTCCAGTGATATAGCCAAGGGGAGCAGGGGCACCTCAAGACCTGTCAACTCCTGATGAATTTGCTGCAAGGAGGGACTGGCCTGGGAGATAGCTTTGTCTGATATTGCCTGGGGGTCCTCTCTCACACCCTGGGGCTCTCACCTCGAATAAATACACGGGGCAAGACCTGTAATACATACACGGGACGAGACCCGAAAACACAAGTGCACAATGATACAACACGGGACGAAACCCGTAATCATACATGCTAATAATTTGGTCTATTTTCACCTCTTAATTTCGCCTACTGTTCTGACTCGGTGGTGCACATGTAGACTATAACCAGTTTTTGAAAAATGTAATCATTGAATATTATAAGAGCTTTCATTCATTCAATTGTCAGTATAAACCACATTTGTTTAAGCAAGTCAGCCATATCAGCTATGTTTTTTAAAAAGGCAGTAAATGAGGTTGAATTAACTGTTTTGCTGCCAGACAAGGCTCCACTGATAGCCAGGTGTAGCAGTGGTAAGGTGTTGGGACTGCTGTTGGGACTCTGCTGTTGGGACAGCTTTATGTAGACCCTAACAGTTTGTGTGGACCGTTTGTCACCGTTATAGTGCAATTAATGTATTGTTTAGTGTTGTGTTTTGTAGTGGCTTTGCTGGCATGCATCTAAAAAAAGTTTATTTGTTTTCCCCAACAAGATTTACATGCTAAAATCGCCACTGATTACATCGCTCTTTTCCAACAATGAGGCTGAACTGCATAATTTCCTATTTCCTGTATTACTACCAACAAAGAACTATGGCACCCTAGTGGTTCAGTGGTCTAAGACACTACATCTCAGTGCTAGAGGCGTCACTACGGACAATCTGATTCGAATCCAGACTCTGGGCGTGATTGGGAGTCCCATATAGTGGCTCACAATTGGCCCAGTGTTGTCTCAGTTTGGCAGGTGTAGGCTGGCATTGTACATAAGAATTTGATCTTAACTGGCTTGCCTAGTTAAATAAAGGGGAACTTTTAAAAAAGCACAGCATAGTACATGTTAGCTGCGGCTACACAAATCAGCCACTGGATGTCGCCAAATCAAAAGGGGATTGGTCAAAAGAATAGAAGGCAGAATAATGCCCACGACTTTGGTATGAGATGTTTGACGAGCAGGTGTCCACATACTTGTAGTATATCATAGATAAGACTAGCTTTACCTTAAGTACAGTACACTACAAAGTTAATGGACTCGCTGTAGTGAGAGGGATAGGTGAAACATCTAGAGGCACATCTAGTGGAACATCTACATCTAGAGGAACATCTAGTGGAACATCTACATCTAAAGGAACATCTAGTGGAACATCTAGATGAACATCTAGTGGAACATCTACATATAAAGGAACATCTAGTGGAACATCTACATCTAAAGGAACATCTAGTGGAACATCTACATCTAAAGGAACATCTAGTGGAACATCTAGATGAACATCTAGTGGAACATCTACATCTAAAGGAACATCTAGTGGAACATTACATCTAGATGAACATCTAGTGGAACATCTACATCTAAAGGAACATCTAGTGGAACATCTAGAGGAACCTCTAGAGAAACAACTCTGTATCTGTAACTTGTGACACTTTGTCTTTTGTGTGTATTTTGTATTTTTTGTCATATTTTATGTACACACTGCTATTTCCCTCTTTTGCCTTCTTGCCAGGTCGCCCTCGCAAAATATATATTTTTTACCTCAATGGGTCTAAATAAAGGTTAAATAGAAAATGTAAAACATCTAGAGTGCCAGGTGTATTTGTTGTTTGTCCTTTGTTCAGATGAATCATCACTTCCCACCTGTTTGTAAAAGCTTTGTATCGGAAGAGTGCCACTTTAAGTGTTGATGGAGAAAACATATACTAGAAATGCTCCTAACCTCCTCTGAGCTTCCAAAGATGAAAGGACCCGGACTACTTTCAAAACAAAGAGACGTTCCTTTCATTCAAACACTATATCCAACCCAAAAAGAGGAACTTCCTTCAGCAAACATTATTTATCTGTGATTTGTTTAGGTACCTACAGCCTCATCAAATACTATATATCCATATGAATTTTCAGTTTGTGTGTGTCTGTGTGTGTCTGTGTGTGTACTGTATGTGTCTGTGTGTGTACTGTATGTGTGTGTGTGTGACAGAGAGATCGCCACAGAGTTTTGTCCCTCAATAAAATGACCAGCCACTGGGGCAGCACATCGTAAGCCATTTCCTATAGAGTAAAGTAAGGATTTTTGTGCCATCTAATGGGCTTTTGATATTATTCACAGCATGCCTTATAATAATGACTTAAAATAAGCTGTTAGAAAGAGACAAACTGTAGAGATTTAGGCCTAGACCTCAAATCTTGTCAGTGTTTGAAATGCATTATCATTTCCACAGACCTGTAAAACTCTTTAGGATTACTAGTGAGTCTATAAAATATTCAAACACCCCCTCATTTCCATATCCTGAGCAGAGGAGAACTTTCAAGTGACTTGGGCACCTTTAAGAGTAAAGTGAAGAGAATATTTTCCTGGAGGACAAAAAAAATCTGAATTTGAAATGCTGAATGTAAAAAGGTACTCCTCTCAAAGAAAGCTTCCCATTGTCCCTCATCCTACTGTCATCTGTCTACCACTGATCTTGGGTTGGTTGAGCCTCGGCTGTACAGTTCACAATGTACCCATTCACTCTGCCTTGAGCCTGTTATAATATCTCTCTTTGTGTGTATCTTCATTTTCTGAGTTATGTGATTGTCTCTACTGTAATTCTGTCCTCAGGGTCCTTATCGATTGCTGACATATTGAATGTGACTCAAACCCATTTCTAACGGTTGACCACTCCACCACTGGGAAAATAATTCCCAATGAATAGTTTATTCAATGTTTATGCATGTGTATATGTACTGCCTTTGATAATAAGCAGGCTAAAATCAATACATTATCTACCCTAGCGTGTTGTTCTTGGATGTTGTCCAGGCAAGCCATAAAACAACTGCTTTTAGTCTTCATCACTCCACTAATGATTGGAATAAAGTGCCAAACAAACCTCTGCTTCTGTCTAATTAATATTTAACAGCTTTCCCTTAAGTAACACTGCTAGCAGTGTGCTCAAGCTCTTCTGATCTTCTCCATTGACAACAACTCCTGATGCCAGAGAGGTTTCTAATCTGCTCTGCTGCCCAAACGCAAGTCAGAACTTGTGTACACCAGGATCCACATTGTCAGCAGCCAAAGAGAACATTTCCCTTTTCTTCTTCCTTTTCCCATTTCCATTTTCTGCTCTGCAGCACCCTTCTGTCTCTCACTGTCACAGAGATGAGTGTCTTAGGTGAGAATGTAGCATGATGTTTCACACATTGATTTAATTGAGAGAACAGATTGTAGATTTGTTACTGTTGTGTATTGATGTTATGTGCATATGCACAAAGAAACTGTTAGAAATTGTGTTTGCCATACACACTCCCCTCTCTATCTCGCACACACACACACACACACACATATAATCTCAGAAGACAGAAGTCTATCATTACAGTACCTTCCAAGTAGCCAGACTCAGTCAGCGTTGGCGAGCAGTAAAATGCCATATCAGACACAATGACCAGCCTCCTCTACCTCCTTCTCCTGATTTCAGCTATCATGCTGGGCGGTGTGTGGGTGAGCTGCCCGACTCTCATCTCTCAAATTAGCATTTACCTGGGTTTATATTCAAACTGAAACCACTTTGCGCCTGCATTATTTTATAGCATATCTGTAGATGAAAGTATTTTGGAATTTAATGATGATGGTGGCTGGCATGTGTCAGGTCAACGAGATGGACAGCCAGGGGTTAAGAGTTTAGGACAGAGGTGTTTTCCACAGTATCTCTTTGGTGGAGGAAGAGGAGGAGGAGGAAGAGGATAAAGTGTGTGTGTGTGTGTGTGTGTGTGTGTGTGTGTGTGTGTGTGTGTGTGTGTGTGTGTGTGTGTGTGTGTGTGTGTGTGTGTGAGAACTGGTACCTGAGGAGAGAAGGGTCATGGGAAAGGAAAATCAATCCCCATTCATGTGAGAGTGGATGTGACTTCCCTTCACGTCAGTCGACTTTACCACAACAAACAGACAGGCGGTGTGTGTGTGTGTGTGTGTGTGTGTGTAGATACAGGTGTTATGGTTGCCAGTCTCGGATAAGTGACATGAGCTGTCAGTTGTGATGACAGCCTAATAATCAGGCAGTGTAATGGTAAGAGTAGGTGAGTGCCTGTGGGTGTTACACAAGGAAAGCACTGCAATCAGACCCAGAGGAATTATCAGTGATAACTATCCATGGTAGCCATTGCAGTCTGGCAACTCTGGCAGCTCTTCAAACTCATCAGAGCTCACTGAAGCTTCAACAATTTGAATTTCACCACAGGGGAAGAGATATGTCCTCTTCCGGCACAGCCAGAAGAGGACTGGCCACCCCTCAGAGCCTGGTTCCTCTATAGGTTTCTTCCTAGGTTTTGCCTTTCTAGGGAGTTTTTCCTAGCCATCGTGCTTCTACATCTGCATTGCTTGCTCTTTGGGGTTTTAGGCTGGGTTTCTGTATAGCACTTTGTGACATCGGCTGATGTAAAAAGCGCTTTATAAATACATTTGATTGATTGATTGATTGATTGAGGGAAAATTAGTTTTCCGTTCCTGATCAGGTCACAGACAGACTTTTGCACTTTTTCAGCCACTCACACAGTGTCAATCACTCAAAGTCATTCATGGTGTATTTTTCGGGGACATTTTCAGGTAGCTTGTGGTCGTTAAGGGCATTTATGATAGTTTGTGGTATTCTGTGGTGTTTTAATGTATTTTGGGGGTCGTTTGTGGTAGTAGTCCTAACTTGAGCTTGGAGTGTCAGTTATATCATTGTTACAGGTGGTAAGATGGCATATCTCTGTCTTTCAGAAACAGGCCATCTGCTGAATCTTTCCAGACTAGACAAAGGAACAAACTGTTTCACCCTTTCACCTCCCAACGTATCATCTAGCTCTCCACAAAATCCACGTGAGCCTCTGAATCCTTCCCCAGACTGCACTTTTGGATCGATAGAAAGTCTCTGTGGTACATGCCAGTTTCAGTCCCAGATGAAAATAAATCTATAAATATTCAGTGTTTGTATGGTCTCTTCCCTCTATACAAAGAAAGGTAGATCAATTGACACAATGGGTCCGTAAGTTCTTCTTGTGCTGTGACTCCATTCGATAACAACGTGTGAGATTGTTTTATGGAGTGCTTTATTCTTTACTAATCACTCACAGTGACAATCTTTATTCTGTCCTGCTAATGAGACATTCATATAGCATTTGTCAATAAGGTGTCAAACTTTCTTCTTGCATCATCATAAACAACCTTTTTGTTCATTGACCATCTTAATCTGTGTGCCTATCTGTCGCTGAATACTGATTTTTCTCTCTCCTTGCAGCCCAAGATCCATGAGTAAAGATGAACGTACCACACTGAGAGATGTACATTCAGTGGCCAGTGTATTAGGTACACCCATCTAGTATCCAGTCGAACCCCCCTTTGCTTCCAGAATAGCCTGAATTCTTCGGTAAATTCTACAAAGTGTCAGAAACGTTCCACAGGGATGTTGGTCCATGCTGATGCAATAGCATCACTCAGTTGCTGCAGACTGGACGGTGATATATTCATGCTATGAACAGCCCGTTCTCTCATCCCAAACATGCTCTATTGGGTTGAGGTCTGGGGACTGCACAGGTCACCAAGTAAACTGAACTTCTTGTCATGTTCCAGGCAATGTTTTTCCACTCCTCAATTGTCCAGTGAGATCGTGTGTCCATTGGATAAACTTCTTGTTTTCTGCTGCAATAACCCATCCGTGATAAGGATGAGTTGTGCATTCGAAGATGCCGTTCTGCACACCACTGTTGTACAGCAACGTTATTTGTCTGTTTGTGGCCTGCCTGTTAGCTTGCATGACCTCTCTCATCAACAAGCTGTTCTTTCACCCACAGGACTGCCGCTGACTGGATGTTTTTTTTTTGTCGCACCATTGCCGTTTCTGAGATACTGGATACGGTGTGCCTTGCACTGATGATCATACCACGCTCAAAGTCGCTTAGGTCACTCGTTTTGCCCATTCTATGGTTAAATCGAACAGTAACTGAATGCCTCAATACCTCAATGCCTGTCTGCCTGCTTTATAGAGCAAGCCACGGGGTGGTGTGCACAATAAACCGGCCATTGAGTGTATAGTCCAATGTGGGTTCTGTCTCTGGTGCTGTAAGGGTCATTTGGAGGTCACTTATTTACAGTGATCATTAACTGAGTGAAGCTTATCCTGGCTGTTAGTAAATGTATGTAGTCTGCTCCAAGCCCTGAGAGACCGCTTTGGGGCTGGATCTTTCTTCCACCTCTAGGGGTTTTCCAGCTGTTGCTCTTTACATTGCAGGACAGGATGGACTTGCCTGGCTACCCAGACTCCTTGCTCTGGCCAAACGCCATGCTACGCCCACGGACGTTAGTTTCTTCTCCGCAATGAGTCTAGATCTGAGTACCTTCACCGAATATGAACACATTAGGGGCTGTCTGATTGGTCCAAAAACCGATGGGTTGGGCCAGAGCTAGAACACGTGGGTAAAGCGGCGCCTTGAAAATTAGTCCTTGGCTTTGATTCTCGGATTGGTTAGAGATGATCCAATCGCTGATTTGTTTGGTGTCCCTCATCACCACAAACGACTTCAATGATGGCAGTCTCAGACTGAAGTATGTAGCGAATGACAGAGCAGCTGAATAATTTAGAATCAGCAGGCTAACATTGGGCTGCATCTCATTTACTTCATGGCTCCTTTTCTCCAGTGCCCTTGTTTTTTCTAGTCTCCTTTATATGTGATACCACTGTACTTGACCTTGTTGTGATTAGGTTTGCTACTGTATCTCATTACTGTGTTTAAGTCTTCAGGCTGACTGTGTGGTTTTAGTCCATGGCACATTCATAACTACCTATAGTGCTACTGACAAACCCACAGACATCAGCCAATCACACGGATAAGTGGTCTTACAAGGCCTAATGGTTCTTCCGACATACTGAATGTTTCCTTAGAACGTATTACGTGTAGGCAACTCTCCTCACAGTATTACTCCCACTTAGCCTAGATTCTAGGAACGTTGGTTTGCATGTATTTTACTGGACACGTACCATTCCTCCACTGTTTCCATGGTTACTAAAAGCATTTGTCACCCTGTCTGATGTTGTTTTTACATTTGTCCAGGTTCTCACAACATTTTAATTATTTATCAAACGTGCTTATCCAGAGCGACTTACAGTTAGTTAGTTAGTGCATGCATGTTCATTTTTTTTTTCTCCATACAGGTCCCCCGTGGGAATCAAACCCACAACCTTGGCATTGCAAGCTCCATGCTCTACCACCTGAGCTACACAGGACACAAGAGACCAGTGGTGTTTAAGAGTAAACAAGGTATCAGTCAGGATGCAAACGTTAATGCTGTATTACATGAAGTTCAGAGGTCAGTCTGTTAAACTGGTTAGGCTACTGACTGCCAGCCTGCCAGAACAGCCAGGGCTTTTCCCATGTTGTGTGGAAAAGAGTGGTTTGTCTTTATGAATTATATAATGGCTGATATCAGGTAAATTATGCATATAATCTTATGCTCACTTGTTATTTACTGAGGGCTACATAATTACATTTAATTATTTAAATATTTTCATTTTCATATGGACATACCTGCTCTAGCGGAATTTACAATTGTTTATAATTCCCAGCATTCCGCTGACAGACTAATAATAATAATAATTGGGTAAACTAGCATGGAGAATCTGGATAGTGCTTGTGTCTCCTGTGTATACAAGCGAGAGTTTGATCTTGTTCCTGTTGGAATAGTTGTGAGATTCGTGAAAGTGGTGTTTTAATGTCTGCTGTATGACCGTGTATGTGAAGTTAACAGCTGTTGACTATAATAGTATGTACTATATGTCGTTGATCAGCTTAATGGTGATACCCTATAGCAGGGATGGCGGATGGGCAACTTTGATGGGGATGTGGACCACAAAAAAAATCAGAATTCATCATACAATTTTACAGCTAATTTCCTGCAATTCTACACATTTTGCCATAGGGTGGAAAGAAATGTCTGCAGTTTTTATTATCTGAGTGAGAGTGACTAACAAAATCAATGGGGCCCCCCAGTCGGTAATTCAACCATGATTAATAAAAGTTTAGATAGCTGGACAAATTTACCAATCTAAAAAAATGTAGTGACTGTCAGTGACTGACATTACAAGATTGAAACTGCTGATACACAACCAAATTTGAAACTGCACCTTATTTATTTATTCTAACTGTCAACAGTAAGTTTTGACTCCGACTGAGTTCCTGTGTCCCATACTCACATGCATGTTAATACCAGTTGAACTCAGACTTTCCTGTTCAGGCTGTCACTATGTCCATAATTGTAATTTCATGAATGCCTGCTGCTCATCTCTGCTACACATCTCTTCCATTCTCCCAAATGCTGTTTCAAATCCATTCACCATGTATATTTAGAGAAGATCTTTCCCTGCCGCACTGATGCAGGTCTCAGGATTAGTATGTTGTGTGGCTGAAGCAGCCAGACAACGCTTTGTGAGGTACAAGATGAGATGTGACAATGTAGTATTGTCAGGGAGATTTTCACAGCACAGCATGTGGTGAATTGACACATTTATTCCTCGAGCTGGTTGTTTCATAATGTGGATTGAACTCCAGATGAGTGTTTCTCACAGAGACCTGAGGAGTGAAAAGCACCTGTCACCAGCAGGCCTAGTTCTGGCCGTTCTTCCGCCATAGGCGAGACAAAAAATAAATATATGACGCCCTCCTCCTGTAACCCCGCAAAACTTGAATAGTCCCACTAAGCAAAATTACATTGAAAATACATATTTTTCCAGACGTTGAGGTTAGGTTCATTTTAGGTTCTGAATTAAAGTTTAAAAGATGTCTTGAATAGAGTACATTAGATAAGTATGACACAATACAGTAAATTCTACTGTACTATACTCTACTGTGCTGTACTGAACTAATATTTTCTGTACTGTGCTGTACTTTTCTTTACTGTACTGTAATGTACCCTGCTGTGCTGCACTGTGCTGTCCAAACTTGTGACTTGGGTCTATGATTGGTTCAGATTTGGTCCATTCAAATATTTGGGCTAGGTCAAGGCCGGTCCGGACCGGGCCAAATCTGAACCAATTATAGACGTCTATGTTTGGGCCAAATATAGGCCTGTCTGGACCGGATGTCTGTGGACGTTGAAATCAAAGCCAGTCCGGACCGGACCAAATCTGAACCAAACATAGAAGATTTGGTACGGTCCGTGGATGTTGAAATCAATGCCGGTCCGGACTGCACCAAAAAAATACTAAAAAAGACAGCTGGTCCGGACAGGACCAAAACAAGATGTCCAAAAGACTTGTCCTGTCCTGTTTTTAGGATATGATGTTTGTTAACATGCCATATTCACATCGAAGCACATTTTTTATTTGATTGGGCTCCATTTAAGCTATTTGATTGGATAAATGTGCATGATGTGTCTTTCTCATGAAATTGTCATGCATTTTATCTCCAGCCTGTAGGCTACTGAAAAGGCCATATACTCAATCTACCATAGGCTATGGTCTACATCAGGGGTCTTCAAACCTTTTCAGCCCAGGGACCCCTTGGCCGATAGAGAAATAGAACAAGGACCCCCAGATAAAAATAAAGAAAAAAAGTTTTTGCGTTTTAAGCCTGGCCATACACTAACAGTAACTGACTAACATATTTATCACCTCTTTTAACCTATTTTGTACTCAGTTATACATAACTATTATTGTTTTTTATTATTGGCCATATAATAAAATAATTGTAATCCCTTTTTTAACCTATTTATATACTCAATTATTATGTTTATGTTTGATGAAACTTTTTTGTTTTTTATTATTATTATTATTATTGATGAGGTTTACATTTGGGTTTATTTAGCTTATGGATGACACATAGGCCTACCTTAGTGAGATGACTGGCCCTGGTGGGTAGCACACAGCTGGTCTATTCTGGGGGAGATGGAGGTTGTCAGGCAGAGCACCATGTCATCCTCAGGCTGCAGTCTGGACCGGTATTTGCTCTTCAGGTAGGTGAGGGAGGAAAATCCACTTTCACAAAGATATGTTGTTGCAAAAGGCAAAAGGCTCAGCATTGCCTTTGCAGTGAGCTGGGGGAATTCTTTCTGGCAATAAATCCAGAACTGAATGAGAGGCCTTGACTCATACACATTCTTGTGCGTGCTGTCTGTGGACAGCTCTATCAGATGATCTTCCTCAGAGGCTGTCTAGTTTGAGCTGTCATATGCTTTGTCTTTGATTGGAAACTGTATCCATATCTTGTCCCTTCTCCAGGACTCAGCCTCAGAAAAGTACTTTCCAAATTGACTTTTGAGTGCCTCCAAGTGTCCAATAATTGCGTGTTTCACGTCAGGCGAAAGCACTGCAGAATCAGCCAACTCCTCCACTGATGGAAGCATAGAGAAGTTACCTTCCCTGATTCGCTCTCTCCGTCTCGTTGTTTTCTTCAGAAAGCTTTCCATCTTGTCATACAGCTGAATGGCATGTGCATTACGGCACTGCATGGAACTGTTCAGTTTGTTAAACTCTGAGGAAATATCCACAAGATATGCCAGTTTAGTGAGCCAGACATTGTCATTGAAATGTGCAGCCAGCTCCACGCGGTTTTGCCCAGCTAGAATCTCGTGAATAGCTGTGCGTAACTCAAACACACGGGCCAATACTGATCCACGAGAAAGCCATCTGATCTCGGAATGGTACAGGAGCGCATTGTGACCCTCTTCAGTAGCGTCGCAGAGCGCAGCAAAGAGGCGCGTTTGCAAGGCACTCTTCTTAACCACATTGACAGTCTTTACAACAGTGTCCATAACGTGAGCAAAGTCAGCACTCATTTCTTTGGCAGCGAGATATTCTCTGTGTAACATGCAGTGAATCAGTCTATCTATCTATCTATCTATCTATCTATCTATCTATCTATCTATCTATCTATCTATCTATCTATCTATCTATCTATCTATCTATCTATCTATCTATCTATCTATCTATCTATCTATCTATCTATCTATCTATCTATCTATCTATCTATGTATCTATCTATCTAAAAGGCCACCCTCGTCAATCTGCCGCTGTAGGGGGCCTCCTAATCCTGCCTAATGCCTGATCACCAGCCTCAGCCAAGACCTCTCCCACGATCCCTGCTGAGGATGCTGTCTCATCCTGAAGTGAGAAGAGAAGCTTGTGTTTTTTCTCTTGAGCCAAAATGGCATCTTGTTTGGAATGCACACTTAGCTTATGTACTTGAGGGATCATGTCTGTTAACTGGACTCACTCTATACCATGTTTGGCTTGACAGATAGTAAACCTTTGATGCACAGCACACAACTCCCAGTCCACCAGGTACTGGAGCTGATCCCCATGACGTGGGGAGTCCAGGAGTGATCTAACGGCATAGGCAGGGCTCCCCTCGATGTCCAAGGGAGGTGGAGGGGTGTCGTGGGGGACGGCATCAGTCAGGGGACCAGGAACCACCGGCCTGAGGAGGAAAACATGAAAAGATGGTGCGATCCGGAAGTTAGTCGGGAGTTGTAATCTGTAAATTACCTTGTTGACCCTCTGGAGGACCTTGAACGGCCCCACAAACCAGGGACTCAGCTTCTTACAGAGCAGGCCAGAGTGGGAGGTTCCTGATGGTGAGCCAGACGTGATCACCAGGATGGAACACGGGAGCCTCACTGCGGTGGCGATCCGCCTGCTCTTTCTGACGGCTGACGGCGCTCTGGAGTCTCACGTGGGCATTGTTGCATACCTCTGCTGCGTGCCAGAACCACTCGTCCACCACAGGAGCTTTGGTCTGGCTTGGAATCGAGGGAGCCAGGACCCAGAACACACTGGAAGGGAGTCAGCCAAGTGGAGGAGTTTAGCAAGGAATTCTGGGCGTATTCAGCCCAAGGAAGGAATTGGGCTCACTCGCCATGCTGGTACTGGCAGTTGCTCCTCAGGAACCTCCCCAGCTACTGGTTCATCCTCTCCACCTGCCCGTTAGACTGGGGCCGGTACCCGGAAGTGAGGCTGACCGTGACCCCCAGCTTCTCCATGAAAGCCTTCCATACACGTGATGTGAATTGGGGGTCACAATCGGAGATGATATCCTCCGGTTGGGACTTGCCATGACCTGATAGCATCTACCTTCTTCTCATCCATCATGACTCCTTGTGGGCCGATCTGGTTAACCAAAAAGGAGATCTCCTCCTGATTGAATTGGCACTTCTCTGCCTTGATGTACAGGTGGTTGGCCAGGAGGCGTTCCAGGACTACTCGGACGTGAGCGATGTGCTCCTCCAAGGTAGCCAAGATGACCAAGATGTTGTCGATATACACTACCACCCCTGGCGTCCAAGCATGTCTCGGAACACCTCGTTGACGAATGCCTGAAACACTGACGGAGCATTTGCTAATTGAAAAGGCATCACCAAGTACTCGTGGTGACCAGACATTGTGCTGAAGGCAGTCTTCCATTCATCCCCCTCCCGGATGTGGACAAATTGTAGGTACTGCGCAGGTCCGGGAGAGGGTAGTGGTACTTTGTGGTGATGGAATTTAGATTTCTGTAATCAATGCACGGGCGCAATCCTCCGTCCTTCTTGGACATCAAGAAGAAGCCTGCTGATGCAGGGGAGGTGTCCTTCTGCATTGATTCAATGCAGAAGGACATACAGTATCAGCACACACTCAAACGCTGACCTTTGTCTCAGCATCATGAATATATAAATCTGCTCCGATTTAGGAAGTTGATTAAATGGTTGCATGAAGAGCGTGTGACGCTTATTAGACATTTCAATGGGGACTAATGAAAGGCATTTAGCCAATGTCTCGTCCTCGTGCTCGGGCTGAATCCAACGCGGCCTTCCGCTGACTGATGTGACAGCCAATAGGCTGAGACTGAAATACCTCCTCGCTCTATTTTCCTCAGATTTCATGTTCCATCTTTTTCTTCTCTTAATGAATGCCCTATACAGTGTGGTTTGATTCTGACTTATTAGTGGAGAGGTTCACTATAGATGGAGTATAGGAAAGGTCTGAACAGGAAATGAACTATAGGATGTGGTGGAAACAAAGACTAGTTGAAGAGATGCTGAGATGCATGCTGTCTGAAAGGAAGTTGGCTGTGTTTTAAGTAAGA
This sequence comes from Thymallus thymallus, assembly GCA_023634145.1. NCBI lineage: Eukaryota > Metazoa > Chordata > Actinopteri > Salmoniformes > Salmonidae > Thymallus > Thymallus thymallus. Next base: position 33,805,491 of record CM042403.1, on the reverse strand, counting down.
TTATTAGGAGAATATGCAATTTAATCTATTCCTTATTCCCTCTTGGATGTATCGAATCTGATTACTATCTGCACACAGACCCACGCACACACACAGAGACAGACTGCTCTGACTGAATTTTGTGGACTGTGACTAAGGTGAGAAGGTGCCCTTTCTCACTGATGAGATGAATATGTATGAGCTGGAGAAGAGGCAGCTGAGACATGTCTCTGGACTCACTCCTTGACAAGTCACAGAGGTCAAACACCCAGCCAGTGCTGACTCCTAAGCCACAGTCACTGTGTGTGTGTGTGTGCGTGCGTGCGTGCGTGCGTGCGTGCGTGCGTGCGTGCGTGCGTCTATGTATGCTACCGTTCAAAAGTTTGGGGTCACTTAGAAATGTCCTTGTTTTTTAAAGAAAAGCACATTTTTTTGTTCATTAAAATAACATCAAATTGATCAGAAATACAGTGTAGACATTGTTAATATAGTAAATGACTGTTGTAGCTGGAAACGGCAGATTTTTTATGGAATATCTACATTAACATAAAGAGGCCCATTAACAGCAACCATCACTCCTGTGTTCCAATGGCACGTTGTATTAGCTAATCCAAGTTTATCATTTTAAAAGGCTAATTGATCATTAGAAAACCCTTTTGCAATTATGTTAGCACTGCTGAAAACTGTTGTGCTGATTAAAGAAGCAATAAAACTGGCCTTCTTTAGACTAGTTGAGTATCTGGAGCATCAGCATTTGTGGGTTCGACTACAGGCTCAAAATGGACAGAAACAAAGAACTTTCTTCTGAAACTCGTTAGTCTATTCTTGTTCTGAGAAATGAAGGCTATTTCATGAGAGAAATTGCCAAGAAACTGAAGATCTCGCACAACGCTGTGTACTACTCCCTTCACAGAACAGCGCAAACTGGTTCTAACCAGAATAGAAAGAGGAGTGGGAGGCCCCGGTGCAGAAACTGAGCAAGAGGACAAGTACGTTAGAGTGTCTAGTTTGAGAAACAGACGCCTCAAAAGTCCTCAACTGGCAGCTTCATTAAATAGTACCCACAAAACACCAGTCTCAATGTCAACAGTGAAGAGGCGACTCCGGGATGCTGGCCTTCTAGGCAGAGTTGCAAAGAAAAAGCCATATCTCAGACTGGCCAATAAAAAGAAAAGATTAAGACGGGCAAAAGAACACAGACACTGAACAGAGGAAGATTGGAAAAAAGTGTTCTGCCTAGAAGGCCAGCCTTTTCACTGTTGATGTTGAGACTGGTGTTTTGTGGGTACTATTTAATGAAACTGCCATTGATCTAATGATCAATTAGCCTTTTAAAATGATAAACATGGATTAGCTAAAACAACGTGCCATTGGAACACAGGAGTGATGGTTGCTGATAATGGGCCTCTGTACGCCAATGTAGATATTCCATTAAAAATCAGCCGTTTGCAGCTACAATAGTCATTTACAACATTAACAATGTCTACACTGTATTTCTGATCAATTTGATGTTATTTTAATGGACAAAAAAAATGTGCTTTTCTTTCAAAAACAAGGACATTTCTAAGTGACCCCAAACTTTTGAACGGTGGTGTATGCATCTGTGTCTGTGTGTGTGTTCATTGAGAAGTGGTCATCAGTTTTGCCCCTGTGTGGAGACATTTAACTAGCGCACACACACACACACACACTTCCATCTAAGATAGCTGATTGCCACTAAATGTCTCAAATTGCACTCTCGTGTTCCTCTTGATTATCAAGTGTCTAGTCAATATTCCCATACTAGAATCAAAGCTGATTATTCATTGAAGGTGTATCTGCACAGTTAAAATGACATGCAGTACTTGGCTACTCAAATCAGCTCACTCTACCAGGTTTCTTTAGAAATATTTGAGAGCCAAATGTTGTGAAGGATTTTGTAAAAGCCATATTAATGTAGTTGTTTCATAACTGTATGTCTGAATGAGTGTTATTGCTTTGTCTGGATGTCTGCTGTCTTGTTTGGGGTTATGAGGGTTTGGGGGGCTGGTGGTGGGTGAGCTGTTGGAATGGAAGAATGCCCCCTGCCTATGAGCAGTCAATGACTGTGTGAGGATGTCTCCAGACAGCTGGGAAGCCGCAGGGCAGGCCTGGCCATGGATGCTCCTCTCATAACCCTGCTGTCTATTGTCTGTAAAGCTGATCTGGCAGCACTCTGCTCCGAGCCCTGGGCCCACGTTTGAAAGCACAGCCAGACAGACGAACACACAAACACACACAAACACACAGGTAAATACATTTCTAGAAGGTCATTACCTAATTGCTAATAACCAAGGAAAGGATATTTTTGTAAGGTATTTTAATTTCAGGGTTTTAAAATGTTTGTGCACATAACCATCCTAAGTGAGACATACAGCACATCCTCTGTTACATTGTCTCAGATTTTGATGTGTTTTAATGACATGGCACTGATTGACTGTAATGATGGTGAATCAATTACAGGAACATTTGCAGTATGAGAATAAACTGTAAAGCCATGCTGCAAATTGAACATTCTAATTGAGATGTTGTTTAATTAACTTTGATAGTTCAGCCAGATTTACACAAATTAGTTTTGAAGGTTCTGTCAATCACAAGACAGACAGGCAGCAGTGTTTTTGTCATCTAATTGTTGTTCGCCAAGATTCTGAGATAACTTTTAGAAAAGTTTAAATCAGATAAATCCTGACAGATTACATGACAGACCGAGTGGCAGACTCATCTCAGTTGCCCCCCAAAGCCATTCACGTACACTGACACAGAAACACACACACACACACGTGTAGAGGCTATGGGGGAGCCTATGGCGTCAGCACTGGCTGGGTGTCTACATGATTGGTATTAACTGTGGAGCTGCCTTCAGATGCAGACAGGACATCCTAAGTCTCCCAATTATCCTAGGACTCTCAGAGCCACAACACACCATCTCAGATGGAAAACCTCTGGGTTACTCCTCACTAGAGACTGGTAACAATAACTTCCAAAGTTGTGGAAAAATAGCTTAAGGACAACAAAGTCAAGGTATTGAAGTGGCCATCACAAAGCCCTGACCTCAATCCTATAGAAAATTTGTGGGCAGCACTGAAAAAGCGTGTGAGAGCAAAGGAGGCCTACAAACCTGACTCAGTTACACCAGTTCTGTCAGGAGGAATGGGCCAAAATTCACCCAACTTATTGTGGGAAGCTTGTGGAATGCTACCCGAAAGGTTTGACCCAAGTTAAACAATTTAAAGGCAATGCTACCAAATACTAATTGAGTGTATGTAAACTTTTGACCCACTGGGAATGTGATGAAAGAAATACAAGCTGAAATAAATAATTCTCTCTACTATTATTCTGACATTTCACATTCTCAAAATAAATTGGTGATCCTAACTGACCTAAAACAGGGAATTTTTACTAGGATTGTGAAAAACTGAGTTTAAATGTATTTGACTTCAACTGTATACAATACTCATCAGGGGGGAATGGGAACCAGGTGTGCGTAATGGCACAGTTCATTGACGCCTAGAGGCCGGTGATGTAGACCTCCGGAACTGGTGCACGGAATGAGCAGCAGTACCGGGAGGATCCGTGACAGAGTAAAGTCATACCATATGGAAACATTTTTAGACAACTGGTGGAATCAGGGGGTGTAGGTACCATTTTATAAATGCCGACAGATCATTTGTTCGTTTCACATGGTGGGATCTTTTTGTGCCGGTGAAATTAATTATGCGATAAATAGCAGTCGAAATGCCTTTATGCGCAAATATTGATATAATAACCATCATATTGAAGTACACATGGAGTCACGCTATGACATGGTGTGTAGTCCTCCCACTACGCCTCGGGAAACCATGCAGTCTATTAGGCTACAGGTGAAATCAATTATGATGAACTTCACAGGGTAGTGGAAGTGCAAGGTGATGAGTTTGTGTCAGGCTCTGGCCATAGAGAAGACTTTGGCTCCTCTACTTAGCCATGGTCAGAGTCTGACAGATCTAGGTTGTCTAGATCTGTGTAGTGTTTTGTGTTGGATCCTTAATTAGAGGCAGGTGCTAAGCGTTGTCTCTAATTAGGGATCCTACTTATATTAGTTATGTGCCACACCCTGGGTGTGGTTCATTGTGTGTGTTGTCAGTATTGTTTTCTGTGCACTCCAGTTCACGGTTGCTATCTCGCCTTTGTTATTTTTGTTTATTGGTTATAAACGGACAAAATAAAAAGGAATGTCGCTCCACCAACGCTCTGTCTATCGTCCCGTCTCTTCGAACCATGACAGTTTGATGCTCCATTCCAATAGATGTTCTAGGGTCTAATTCTGGTGACATGATGGTCGATGCTTGAATGCCATTGGATAAATACAAATGTTTGCGCTCTTATCCACAATAATCTCTTAATGTATTGTAGATTAATTTACCTGCAGAGCCTACCCGCACTGTATCTGAGAGCTGTTGGCTAGAGCACACGTGCCAAGACCAGAGTAGGCACATTTTCAGTGACATTTTTAGTGACAAAACTATCGATAGAGTTGAAAATGCGATGAAAACCCATTGAACATTAGATTTGTTTTCGGTACATGAAAACTTAAGTGAAAAAAGTAGATTCTGTGTGAACTACGTCATCACAAACTGATTTTTATGCACAACAAGTCAATTTGGTGGAAACACACCACTGGAGGGAAAATGCGCATATTTTCGAATATTCACATGAAAGTCTGACATCCATTGGATGGAAACCTAATGTGGGGACCTGTTGCAGATCAAATCTTTGAGCTCAACCCCAGTTTTTGTGTGTGGCACAATATTATTTATTTTGCTTACCATTCTCCACTTGACTTGTCTCTGTCTCTCTGAGGAGCTTTTGACTTTCCTCACATTAACCCCTTCTGATAAGAGGCTTCATTATTCTTCTTCCACAGGGAGCATGTGCATAAATTAATTAAATAAGCGGGATTAGTGTTGGCTTGAAGGGTCCACCGAACAAATTGATCATTATTTGTTACACTCAATGAAGGTCTCTGCTAAACTATTAAGCTCAAAGTGTGTTTGTTTGTGTGTGTGTGAGAGAGAGAGAGATAGAGAGAGAGAGAGAGAGAGAGAGAGAGAGAGAGAGAGAGAGAGAGAGAGAGAGAGAGACTTGATTGCTCTGACCTACTCCACTCACACACAGTTCCTTAAAAAAACAATGACATCCTTTACCAGTTTTCTGTATCTACGGCAACGTGGATTGTTGTCCAATCGACTGCTGGTATTGTGTGGTGGGGAAATGCAGTGTTTCCTGCTTTTCCCATCGGCTTTATCCCATTGGTGAAGGGTGGAGTTCTTCATTTCTGTCCTGGAAAGCAACAGAGAGTTCTTATGATCTATGGAGTATCTCTGGCCAGAACCTTCAAGAAGAAGTCATTAAAATGTTGCTGGTTAACATAACTAACTTTTTTCTGCTAATCAAAGAGTTTAATGCTGCACGGTGACTCCATTCAGCTGAATGTTATTGTTTTGTTTTCTCCATTTAAGTGAGGTCACAGATTTTCTGACCCTTCTGATTAAATACTGTATGTGGAATTAGACAGTTGACGCTCTAAATGAATTGGTCAGTTTTATGCAATTTGTCTTTTTTTAATTTGACATTTTAAATGCAGGCTTTTAACTTAAGAATGACTAAATCTAGTAATCCATTTTGATTTCATCCTCTCTGTGTTTAAGAGTTTGACACGAGATGAAGCCTTTACAAGCAGGCTGCTTTGAAGCGGATCAGTGGTGCCTCCATCCGTCACTACCAACAGCCCTTGAGTAACAGACAGTACACGATCCTGAACCATGGATGAAGGGGCCACAGGTCACCAGTGGCACCCACTTACAGATCCCACCACTGCCTGTACACAAGAACAGCCACCCCATCAACGTGGACTCCATCCAACCCTAGCTGATGGAGAACGTTATCAGTAAGGAGAGCCACCCCCAGCCCCAGCCTGACTCCCCCAGGCCAGAGCTTCTAGAGCCTGCATGTGAGAGTGGCCATGCTTCTGGTGACTGTGGCTGAAGCTCTGATACTGCTCCTGCTCTACAGACTCCTTCAGCTGAAGCACAGACTGAGGCTAGCACAGGCCTGACACGCACTGGAGTACAACAGTTTCTACCACACCGTCACCTACACCATCAAGGACCCCAGCCACTAATAAGTCATTGTTTGAACATTCCTCTCTCTGACATCATTTCTGGGTATTCCATAATAAGAGCATTTTATCGCTGCTTCTATCGCTTCTGTAAGAATTCTATGACCTTTTGAATGTTCTTAAAGACAGATTTGTGTGGGTGTTCTCTCTTGTGATCCTTTGAGGATCATGAAAAGGGATTCTGGTGTGTTCACTGGTCTATTATCCACTCACTGTCGAGAGGCTTTGAGATTTAGTGTAGCTGAATTGCAATTGTCCATTCTATGGTTAAAATATTTTTTAATTATGCTCTAATCTAAAACCATGTTGATTATGTTGTTTGTCTTAAGACATATCCTATTTCTCCCACAATCACAATAATTGACCTCACTGTTTCCTTTTGATTGGCAGGAGGCTTTTCCTCTGGTGCCTTTCCATTACTGTATCTCTCCCTATCTCGACCACTCCCTATGTTTCCTCTCTCTCCATGCATCATACATACGCTACCGTTCAACAGTGAAGAGGCGACTCCGGGATGCTGGCCTTCTAGGCAGAGTTGCAACAAAAAATCCATATCTCAGACTGGCCAATAAAAATATTTTATTTTTATTGACCAGTCTTACATATAGGTTTTTCTTTGCAACTCTGCCTAGAAGGCCAGCATCCCGGAGTCACCTCTTCACTGTTGACGTTGAGACTGGTGTTTTGCGGGTACTGTTTAATGAAGCTGCCAGTTGAGGACTTGTGAGGCGTCTGTTTCTCAAACTAGACACTCTAATGTACTTGTCCTCTTGCTCAGTTGTGCACTGTGGCCTCCCACTCCTCTTTCTATTCTGGTTAGAGCCAGTTTGCGCTGTTCTGTGAAGGGAGTAGTACACAGCGTTGTACGAGATCTTCAGTTTCTTGGCAATTTCTCGCATGGAATAGCCTTCATTTCTCAGAACAAGAATAGACTGACGAGTTTCAGAAGAAAGGTCTTTGTTTCTGGTCATTTTGATCCTGCTCAATTGGCATCAAGGTGCCTAAGGTGTGCCAGGAAAACATTCCCCACACCATTACACCATCGCCACCAACCTGTACCGTTGACCCCAGGTAGGATGGCCATGGACAAATCCTGACTACCATCAGCATGACTCAACAGGAACTGGGATTCGTCAGACCAGGCAATCTTTTCCACTCCTCAAATATCCAGTGTTGTTGATTGCGTGCCCACTGGAGCCGCTTCTTCTTGTTTTTAGTTGATAGGACTGAAACCTGGTGTGGTCGTCTACTGCAATAGCCCATCTGTGACAAGGATAGACGAGTTGTGCATTCCGAGATCCCGTTCTGCACAGCACTGTTGTACTGCGCCGTTATTTGCCTGTTTGTGGCCTGCCTGTTAGCTTGCACAATTCTTGACATCTCATCAATGAGCTGTTTTCACCCACAGGACTGCCTCTGACTGGATGTTTTTTGTTTGTCGCATCATTCTCTAGACACTGTAGTGCGTGAAAAGCTCAGTAGGCCGGCCGTTTCTGAGATCGCCTGACACCGGCGATCATAACACGCTGAGAGACGCTTAGGTCACTCGTTTTGCCCATTCTAACGTTCAATTGAATAGTAACTGAATGCCTCGATGCCTGTCTGTGTGCTTTATATAGCAATCCATGGGCCACTTGAGCAAACCATTAAATAACTGATGAATTTAGGAACGCTCAACACCCGTTGAATATGGCCGTAAACGTTGGCAAAAAAGCCTAATTAAATTGTTGCCAGCAGCACAGTTACAGTCACCAACGCTCTGGATAACATGAAAACAGCCTAACCAGGACCAGGATCTCTCCAGTAGGTACCAAAACATTCAAAGGCCATTTTCTCAAAAGTGAGGTTTATCAACTTTCAAAGCAGAATTACTTTCCCATTATTCCTCAAATTCAGTGTATGATATACCCTTTTGTAGGTCTGTGTCTCTGCTTTTGTCCAATGTAAAAAACACAATTTCAAATGTTGCTACATTAGTTCGAATCAAGGCAGGGTGGTGTACCTTATAAACTGGCCAGTGTACGTGTGGATATAAGTTGGCAGGGGGTCTTTACTTCACCATTTGTGTGTTTTGATGAATTTCTAATACCTAGTTTGTGTTTGACAAGAAATCAAAGCCTTTGCTTATCAACATTTTTAGGATGGAAAATGGTAAAAAAAATAAAATAATGTATATGCCTTTATAAAAACATATTTTAAAGACTCAGCTTTTATTTGACGCCCAATTTGATATGCTCCTATGAACTTCACATGTTAGTGCTCATGGGTCCTTTTACATGGAAATGACACTAAACAGTGTATCTTACCAATATAATAAACGTTTATTTTCTATTAAGTAGGTTTTGTCACTTTGTAAGTAAAATGTACATAGATTAGATCTGTTCATCACCTTTTTCACACACTTACTGGTTCTTACAAAAAAAAGGTTTTGTAAGTTTCCACCTTGCCTAAACTCTGCTTCAAAGATTTATTCACCTTCAATAATTAATAACATTTTATTTCGTGCTGCCTGAACAGTGCGTGCTGCCTGAACAGTGCTTCCTCCCTGAACAGTGCTTGCTGCCTGAACAGTGCTTGCTGCCTGAACAGTGCTTGCTGCCTGAACAGTACTTGCTGCCTGAACAGTGCTTCCTGCCTGAACAGTGCTTGCTGCCTGAACAGTGCTTGCTGCCTGAACAGTGCTTGCTGCCTGAACAGTGCTTCCTGCCTGAACAGTGCTTGCTGCCTGAACAGTGCTTGCTGCCTGAACATGTAGACAGCCGTGATATTTTCGGATGAGAGCTCTCTTGGTAGCTTACCATGAGGTATTTTTTGAACGAAAGCTCCCTAAGGCACTGTTAACACTGATCCCAGAACAAAGACACATACTTAAATCCTGCAAGACATTTCACTTTACCCTGATTTATTTGACCACCTGGGTTCTCATGGTGACAGGCTTGGGGACACATCGGACTTTAAGAGGAATTTCTTAAGAGACAGAATTAGCTCAGACCTTTACTGCTACCATGCAACATGAATTGTTTTAATTGTTTTACATATTAATATCCAGTCATTTTGGGTGGAGATGTGGAGCGCTAAATTCTATTTCATTGCTGGAGTCACATTAGTTAAGACTCTTTTGGATCCTTGTTCTAAGGGTCTGCTGGAGGATCTGAAATATTATAGTGATAAGAAAGCGTCTTTTATAAAGCTGACGACAGAGCCAGAAACCATCTGGTTAGTCAGTGGGTGTCACGAAAGGGTGCTTGGAGAGACCAAAATGCAGCGCAGGAATAGTAGTTCGACATGTTTTCTTAATTTTTTTATCCTTTTCGTTAGATAAACTTACAACAATGACGAACTCTATAAAATAAACACGAAGTAAACAAACGGAAACACACTTACTTTAACGTGACCTGGAAACATAACGACCCACACCAAGGTGTGGGACATACAAACATATGTAGGATCCCTAATTAGAGACAATGCAGTCCCTGCACTTACCACACTTTACACTAATTACTGTAAGTAGTTTATACTTAGTTTTAAGTTATAGCATGTACATGTATTGCAACACATAAAAGACTAAAAGAGTGACAGTACGCCTTTCTTAATAGCTGGGAGACATTGGGTTAGTGTTTGTACTCCACTGTATGTGGGCAGCATTCCCTCAGTGCTGCTCATAGGTGAGCATCTTTTCAACTCATTGAGAGGAACCAAGGCTTATTCATCTTTCATCTGCTAGCCACAGGAGAGCCTCTCTGCTCAGCTTTCTGCTTCGATAATGACTGGAGCTCCACTCATTTGTTCCTGAGCCTCTCACACAGTGACACATCAGAGTTTATCTCCTTATTCAAACACTCTTTGATTTCTGTTCTTGTCTTGTGTTCTTATAGAATGTCTTGTAGAACGTTTTCACCTTATTGGTGTTAGATTTGGAGTAGTTTCTGCTAGTTTTGTTTACCAGCGAGCAATGTTTTGTTTAGTCCCAGGGGAGCAGTGTGATATGGAGCACCACCTGTTACCAACAGCTTAGATTGAAGTGTTTGTCTATGGATTTACCTTCATAACCATTGGTCTTATTAGAGAGTTTATCCACATTGAGGAAATGTTTGAGCGGGAGATTCCCCACTACGGCTTTAGCCCACTATCGTTCCTTTATATCCCCATGTAATATAGACATAGCCATATCTGATTGTGTATTTCATATATAGTCCATGAGTCAGACTATTAGTTTCTTATGAAAGGGCAAGGCCAGAGTACTAGGAAATTAACTTGTTTGCAGTAGTTGTATGAGGGTAAAATCTCTGGGGAAGCTAAGCCAAGCCAGTAAAAAAGCCATATTACAACTTATGTTATGATATTTGCGTTGTTTGCTCTATAACCCATTAGTTCATACGCCACCGTGATATACAATAAGGCTGTGACAACATAAAGACATCAGTCACACAGTGGCGGAATAATAAAAATGATTTTAAGGCGGCAGGTAGCCTAGTAGTTAGAGCGTTGGGCCAGTAACTGAACGGTTGCTTGTTTAAATACCCGAGCCGACAAGGTGAGAAAAGAAAAACCTGTAGATGTGTCCTTGACCAAGGCACTAAACCCTAATTTGATCCAGGGACTGACCCTGTAGGTAGGCTGTCATTGTAAATAAGAATTTGTTCTTAACTGACTTGCCTAGTTAAATAAAGTTTTTTTTTTTACTACACATATGTTTGTTTCATCACAAAACCGGAGAGCAACATCTGTCTGGTGAAGTCGACAAAGCAAATATTACATGTAACAAACAGTTATATCACTTGCAGCAAGGTCAAGCAAGTTCATGTTTTCTACAGTTTACTAAACAACTACTAATTTAGAACCGCAGAGTTACCGCAAGTTAGCACAAAGACAGCAGGCGCGCTGCCTCCACTATTCCAGCATTTCAACTTAAACATTTAAACATCATCAAATCAACGAGGATATATATGCTTATTCTGCACCTGCACCTTTTTCCTTTCTCTCCACTCTTTTGTGCTTTCTCCTTTTGCCCACACCCCTTTCACGTTGTCCCCACCTTGTTGTCCCTTTCCTAGCACCCTTAGTTCTTATTTCCACCCCTGGCTGGTTCACTGGCTCCCCATCCCTCATGTGGCTCAGAGGGAGAGATAGAAATTGGAAGAGGAAAGAGAAATGGAAAGAACAAGATGTGCACTTTGGCTGACCTCTTGTTCAACCCCCACAGCTGGGAGATGGTCCACTTTGTTTTTTGTGCTAATACAGTAATTTCTCTCATTTAATTTCCTCAGTTTTTCTAATGAGAGGACAAACAACTTGAGAACGTGCTCAACACCACACAATGCCAATGTGAATTATCAAAAGACCTTTATCGTATAAATCAAACAACACACCCTTTTTCCACGTGTGTGTGTGTGTGTGTGTGTGTGTGTGTGTATGTGTGTGTATGTGTGTGTGTCCTCTTCTTCTCTGTCACTCTCTCTGATGTACTGTATCTGCAGTCATCTTTAATCTTCCTGTCCCATTGTTCTCTATAGATCACAGGTGAGTGGCAGCATTCTCTGCAGAATGCTTAATGACAGCACCTGTCCAAGGTACAAACAGCAACACTACAAACAATGAGCCTCTGTTTGATGTCAAGCATTCATCTGTTTCCTGCTCCTACAAATTGTAGCACTAGTGTAGGCTTTTATCAGGGGTGGGAGGTAACGTGGGGAGAGAGAGAGAGAGAGAGAGAGAGAGATGAGAGGATGTAAGAGAGACAGAAATGGACGTTGCATCTCTCTTTTCCATATATTCGTATGATGAGTAGCTCATGAGTAGCTAATTTTATGTTTATGTTTTGATATACTGTAAAGAAAGGTGCTGTGTAAGGACTAGCAAGCAGAGAACAAAACGGAAACCAATTCTTCTTCCATGGGTTTATAGGTTTACTTGAAGGACTGTAACTTAATGGTACTGTCAGGGGCTGTTCATCACTGCCACAGAGGGAGCAGGACTTTGCCACCAGTGCCCTCCTCATGTTCTCCAATCCACACAGTGGTTTAGTGAGGAGTGCACTCTGTATCCACTATCATACCCAACAAGTGGCTCAACTAAAGATTGCATAGGAATCTGAATCTGAATCTGAATCTGAAGGGCAGACTCATGATTAATTCTCCATCATGGTTCTGTCTGTATGATATTATCTCCCAGCTATTTGCAACAGAAGGAGATCATTGTACAACAGACACAACAGACAAACACTGCTCTTTGTTGGAGAATAAGAGGAGAATGAGTGAGATGTGACATGTTGATGGGTGGTTGTGGGGAGGAGTGGGCCTTGGATATGGTTATAGAGCCAGGAGATGTACGATTCTTCTGATCAGAGCAGGAACAACGTGGGCCCTCTGTTCCTCTGTATTCCTGTATTCTAGACGCCCTTTGATCAGATAATTGCCCCTCAGACCCGAAGTTTGAAGGCCCCGGTGGGTCGCTATGGCAACGGGGCTTGCTGTCCTATGTTCCATTGAGTGGTCTTTAGTGGGCCCAGCTTGTGTGGGAAGGGGTGCTGGGTCTGCTGATAGAAACAGGGTGACATGCTCAATGGGGTACACTGGTCAGTTGTATCAGTTGCATAATTGTATCTCTTTAAAAAACAATACATTTGGAATTTTCATCAAATAAAAGGAAACATTTTATATTATAATATTTTATTTTTTTTAAACGTGATGCCAGTGTTCAAATAATGAAGTTCATTGTGAAAGGTCAGATAGGTGGATGCTTATATTTGTCCTGTACAAGTGTGAGGTGTAAAATGTGTTTTTTTACATATCCCAACTCCCCCTGAGACACTCTTAGAGAGAGGGGTCACAGCCATGGTGAAAGTTTGTATTGTGGTAACAATACAGTTTCAAATGTAAAATGGAAGATAGGACACTCTTGGGCAGAGGCTCTTGCATGAGTGGATTCCTTCATCCTCCGGAGATTTGTTGAAAGTCCCACAGACAGCCTACCCCGGGCCAAACCTGGACGACGCTGGGCCAAATGTACGCCAGCTTATAAGACTCCCAGTTATTCGAACCAGGGACTGTAGTGACACCTCTTGCACTGAGATGCAGTACCTTAGACCGCTGTGCCACTCTGAGCCCAGAGAAAATAAAAGTGTTTTGCACAAAGAAAAGCACTGCTCTGAGTTGAATTGGTCTCTCCTACGCTGTGCAAATAGCCCATCTTTGTTGCTATGCAAATGCCCCAGATGCATAATGACACAATAACACAAGCTAGCATCTTGTTTTTCCGCAGTGGTCCAATCACGAACACTTCAACCTACACATCGCACCATACTAGATATTTCCTCTTGCTCTCTCTCCACCTCATCATTTCTGTTCAGTGGACGGTCTCTCTCATGGACCGTGCAGGTGTAATAAAGGGAAATATGTCCACCATTCATATTCACACACACACAATATAGTAGGGGAGTGTCATAGGCTTACTAGGCTTTTGTTTTTTAAAGGTTGGTATTGTGGAGCTTTCAACTTCGACTTGTTGTAACTAGTTTTGAATTCCTTTTTTTTTTGTATCGCTCGGTGACTTGCCTCAATTGCAAAATACAATTTGAACGTGCTGAAATTATTTAATCTAGGATAGACTAAAATCACAGGTCAGTGGTGGCTTTGAATGTTAATCATTCACATTTTTCCTTATTTCCATATCTGACCATGTACAATATTGAATGTTAGAACATATTTGTGTGTGTGTGTGTGTGTCAGTGTAATGTAGATGACTCAACACAAAGACTACTTCCTTCTAAAATGCTAAGGCAAATGCTCAAGAGATTATATGTATCTCCAATTATGCACACATATCAACACAGAAGTACAGAAGTTTCTGAAATAGGACATTGTTTATTGAACACTACAAAGCATGTTTGACATGGACATGAGTGGTCAGCTCTGACATCCTTCAATCCTGAGTATAAAGCTTCATAAAACTCCTGGTTTAATCATACAAATGAAGAATAATATAATAACAGGTATAACAATAATAATAACATATTTTTTATGAAACAACATTCCTATCAACTCTCCCACCTTTCAGTAAACATATATTTGACTGAGTAATGGCACTGGAATGGTTGTAAGCTTTGTCTTCTGCAAACTTCAGTCGCAAGTCTGCATTCAACCGTTTTAGACCATACAAGGATGATGTATGCTTATGTTTTGCAGTAGTGACATTTTATTATTTTCTTAAAAGCACTTTGGAAGTCTTTGTTGAAGTACGCGTAAATGATGGGATTCAGTAGGGAGTTGGAGTACCCGAGCCAGTTAATGACGTCCTCGAGCCACTTTGGCATTTGGCACGACTGGCAAAAGGGCATTACAAGGGCGACGATAAAGAAAGGCAACCAGCAAAATATAAAAGTGCCCATAATGATACCCAACGTCTTTACAGTTTTGCGCTCTCTGGCCATGGCCATCTTTCTCTTTGCCTCAATGTTCTTATAGTGTCTGCTCTCAAAGAGCGGTTCGGAGTTGGGGGTGTTGGGGAGTGGCAGGTTGTTTTTCGAGTTGCTGTGAACCTCGATGATCTCCAGCGACTCGCCGTCCTCCGCGTGCTTGACGGCGCCGTTTACGCACAGTGTCGGTTTGGGCACCACGCTCCTCTTCCAGCTTTTACTTGGGTCCCCGTTGGTCCTCTTGTGGAAAAGAGCAGGGGACAGTGCTAATCGAGAATCAGACACTTTCTTTTTATCTGTTTTACGCACTGTTCTCCTGATTCTAAACCGGGCGGCTTTGAATATCCGTCCATATAAGACCAACATGAGTATTAACGGAATGTAGAACGCGCCGAATGTTGAGTAGATTGTGTACCAGGGGTCTCGACTAATAATGCACTGCTCGGGATTTGCCATGTCCTCCGCCTTACTGCTCGGCTGGGAACGCATGATCAACATGGGTGGAACAGAGATAGAGAATCCGACAAACCAAGTGACACTGATCAGAACCGCCGCTCTTCTGGGCGTCCTCTTCTTCATATACTCTATGGGTTCGGTAATGGCCCAGTACCTGTCCAAGGCGATGGCGCACAGGTGCAGTATGGATGATGTACAACATAACACATCTAAAGAGATAAAAATGTCACACGGTACCTGTCCGAGAGCCCACCTGTTTAAGACTTGGTACAGGGCCGCCATTGGCAACACCAGAACCGATACCATCAGGTCAGTCACGGCCAGAGACCCGATCAGATAGTTCCCTACATTCTGAAGATTTCTCTCCAGGGCGATGGCTGCAACCACACACGCGTTACCAAATATGGCACAGAGAATGAGCGCGGCCAGGAGAAAGGACGGGAAGATTTGGGAACTTAGTTTCACCTCCTCTGAATCAGCTGTCGAGGTTTCGTTTTGAAAATCAAATAGAAACCATGCGGCCGTCGAGTTGTTTCTTTCCTCCATGTTGATGAAAAAGGAAGCGCTCCTTAGTTACTTTGAGTCATCTCCAGTGCCCAACAGAGCGCATGGTGATCTTGAACTGGACTCTCTGCGCCGCGTGCTTAGCATTGCATATACACTCGGTGCCGGTTGGTGACGACTGAAGAGGCGGTACATTTATACCAGTGATGGAAAATACGTCAGTTGGCTGTGAGGTTGAAAGAGAGATGTTCTGTCCGCACCAACAGTTGCAGGTGCTATCGTCCCTTTACCAACAGGTTTTGATAGAGCAGCAGTGACAATGAATTGGCATAGACACACACTAGTTTTCAACGTTTTTATTTGTATTATGTATGTATAATTCAATTCTTAGATAAGAGCAATAGCCTAAATTGTTCCCGAAAACTACAGCTGTAACGGACACAGTAGGGCTATGCCTATCCTTTCTTAATGATGAAAAAAATAAAAATGAATCTGCTATTTATGTTCTTGCTTTAAAGTAAAGATATAGCATAATTGAAGTTTCCCCTCAGATCAGAACCATGGGCAGCGTACCTTGCTGTGAGCAGGTCTGATGCTGCCACACTGGCAGAGTGGATGAGTTATGAAGTTTGGTGCATCTGACGCTCCGTAACTAGAAGCAATGACGTCACTGTTCTCTAACTTTCCGGAGTCCGGTGAATTTTTCTTCTATTAAAATGTAAATTACTCGTTTCGAGGGAACGCATAGGAATTTGGAGGTAGGATATGTTATTTTTTTCAGTATGGCTATTGTTTCGAATGCCATCGTCATAAACATTTGCATTTGGGAATGTTTTAAAATCAGAAATGTCGAATTAGCAACAACATACCGCCGCACGAGACGAGAGGAGTTTTGTTGTTTAGAATTTTGCTTGCTAGATTTAGCTCAAGCTGGCATGGGTAGTTTTGTAATTTATGATATTAACAATAAACATTTACTTTTGGATATTCCCTTTTTTATTTACGTAACGAATAAAATACAATATCTAAATAAAGCCTAAAGGTTTACTAACTATGCATGTGGCGTAACGCTACTGTGTAGAGCTGTGGTCATGCACGGTCAGACTCAGAGTAACTGCATCAATGAGCAAGATTGAGTAGATAGGCCTATTGTCTCAGTTTTTACTCTTAGTTGAAATGTTGTAATTTATGTTAAAATGCAGATATATATACAAAATATAGGTACACATACAGTAAACTGTTTTTCAGCAGTTTTTCAGAAAACTCAGGAGTCATCATCACATGGATCATATTGTGATTCAGCCTTATTTGTGTTCATCTTCTAACAGTGCTTCAGAAAAATTCCCACTAGCCTTATCACCTGTGCTAAATGCATATCACCTGTTCTGGTATCCTCTACTTGAGAGGAAATACATGCTACCTGCCTATGTGTCTGTGTGTTGGCATGTAGCCTACTGTGCCCTCTTTTTCATTGCTGTTCTCATTTGCCCCAGAATCAGACATTGGTCTCCATGGACAACTCAGGGACGGTGGTTATGCTCCGCTGCAGGAGGTGTCGAAAAGGCTTTGTAGATGCAACGTGCCTGCATCCGGTGGGTGACAATGGGTTACTTTTCCAGCTAGTATAGTGTATGTAAAGCATATATTTCAGATATTTTTTCCACTAATTGGTATTTTGACCAATCACATCAGATCTTTTCACATCAGCTATTTTTCACAGCTGATCTGATGAAAACAAGAGAATTTGGCTGGCTGTCTAAACAAGCCTCAGAGTAGGAGTGCTGATCTAGGATAATTTCCCCGCTGTCCATGTACTCAAATTCATTGTAATCTAAAAGGCTAATCTGATCCTAAATCAGCACCCCTACTCTGAGACATTTGCTACACACAGCCCCGGATGTGCCCTGCCTTAGACTGCAAAAACATCCAAGTAATGTTGGGTGTAGCAAAGGTCATTGACTGCAGTCCAAACAATCCTGTCATTTCCTCCTAAAGTTCATGAAGTCAGTAAGATGACCTAACCTGGTGGAACTAGACAGATCGATAGCTCACATTCTGATTCATGTAACTGTAACAGTGTTGCTTCCATCCCTCTCCTTACCCCAACCTGGGTTGTAAAGAAGGGGTCGGCAACAGGCGCGCGCCTGTGATTTTATTTTTTCCCCCAGAGTTTCTGTAAGGAAAATAAGACTAAACCTACTAGTAATTAAACTAAAACTCTGTTCCCAAGTATTCCCACAATTAAAACATTTGACACGATCGAGTCTCAATGTAATTAAGGTATGAAATGATTGTTATTTTCAAATACAACCTCTTTTTGGGCTTAGTTGTCAATTTGCATTGTACAAGTTATCTTAATTATGTTCAGACCCCCCGACCATCCTCTCTGACAAAAATGGGCCCATGGCTGAATCTAGTTTCTACCCCTGATGTAAAGTACAGTTGAAGTCGGAAGTTTACATACACTTAGGTTGAAGTCATTAAAACTCATTTTTCAACCACTCCACAGATTTCATGTTAACAAACTATAGTTTTGGCAAGTCGGTTATGACATCTACTTTGTGCATGACACAAGTAATTCTTCCAACAGTAGTTTACAGACAGATTATTTCACTTATAATTTACTATATCACAATTCCAGTGGGTCAGAAGTTTACATACACTAAGTTGACTGGGCCTTAAACGTCTTGTAAAATTCCAGAAAATGATGTCATGGCTTTAGAAGCTTCTGATAGGCTAATTGACATCATTTGAATCAATTGGAGGTGTACCTGTGGATGTATTTCAAGGTCTACCTTCAAACTCAATGCCTCTTTGCTCGACATCATGGGAAAATCAAAAGAAATTAGCCAAGACCTCAGAAAAAAAATTGTAGACCTCCACAAGTCTGGTTCATCCTTGGGAGCAATTTCAAACGCCTGAAGGTACCACGTTCATCTGTACAAACAATAGTACTCAAGTATAAACACCATGGGACCATGCAGCCGTCATACCGCAAATCAATCCCAGAACAACAGCAAAGGAAGATGCTGGAGGAAACAGGTACAAAAGTATCTATATCCACAGTAAAATGAGTCCTATATCGACATAACCTGAAAGGCCGCTGAGCAAGGAAGAAGCCACTGCTCCAAAACCCCCATAAAAAAGCCAGACTACGGTTTGCAACTGCACATGGGGACAAAGATCGTACTTTTTGGAGAAATGTCCTCTGGTCTGATGAAACAAAAATAGAACTGTTTGGCCATAATGACCATCGTTATGTTTGGAGGAAAAAGGGGGAGGCTTGCAAGCCGAAGAACACCATCCCAACCGTGAAGCACGGGGGTGGCAGCATCATGTTGTGGGGGTGCTTTGCTGCAGGAGGAACTGGTACACTTCAGAAAATAGATGGCATCATGAGGAAGGAAAATTATGTTGATATATTGAAGCAACATCTCAAGACATCAGTCAGGAAGTTAAAGCTTGGTCGCAAATGGATCTTCCAAATGGACAATGACTCCAAGCATACTTCCAAAGTTGTGGCAAAATGGCTTGAGGACAACAAAGTCAAAGCCATGACAAAGCCCTGAACTCAATCCTATAGAACATTTGTGGGCAGAATTGGAAAAAGCATGTGCGAGCAAGGAGGCCTACAAACCTGACTCAGTTACACCAGTTCTGTCAGGAGGAATGGGCCACCTGAAACGTTTGACCCAAGTTAAACAATTTAAAGGCAATGCTACCAAATACTAATTGAGTGTATGTAAACTTCTGACCCACTGGGAATGTGATGAAAGACTTCTCTCTACTATTATTCTGACATTTCACACTCTTAAAATAAAGTGTTGATCCTATCTGGCCTAAAACAGGGATTTTTTACTAGGATTAAATGAAAAAATTAGTTTAAATGTATTTGGGTAAGGTGTATGTAAATAGAGCGTTTTAGTATTTTAGTATCATCCCTAAACCATGTAAGGCGCACGCATTCAATCAATCATACGTTTCAATTTTACGCTGGCACATACATTTCACTATCCTGCTTATATGGCCCAGCGTCGTCGGAGTTTGGCCGGTGTATGCCGTCATTGTAAATAAGAATTTGTTCTTAACTGACTTGCCTAGTTAAATAAAGGTTACACATGAAATCAGACGGAGTTTCACCATAGGTCCTTCACTCCTGTTCAGTTCATAAAAGGAAAAGAGCAATGTGTCTTCAGTAGAGAGAGCCAGGCTGGTGTTATAACACACTGTTAGGAGTTGACCGGGTCTGAACTGGGTAAAGAAGGGACTTTATCTCCCAACAGATAGTGCCAGATGATAACACAGCGGCAGCAGGTACATGCAGCGTCTGGCACATTAACGTTGATACACTGCCAGAGTGGATACTGACGTCAGTTCACCAGGTAAGGGGCTGTGTTTGTGTTTGTACAGGTGTGTGCTATTGTTTGATTTTGCTCTGTGTTCTTTTGCAACTTTCGGTTTAAAATTTGAGACAAGCCTATCAGTTGTTTCTGTTCTTATATCCTCTTTCTGCAGGCCCAGTGGACAGTGGGGAAGCTGAACTGCGAGAACTGTGGTGCTCGCCTGGGTGGCTTCAACTTTCTCAACAGAACCAAATGCCCCTGTGGTCAGGAGTCCACCGTGCACCTTAGCAAGAGTCGGGTCGACCACGAAAACAAACGCACCCTTCATGTGGTCAGACCGCAGACGACAAGAGGTAGGGGACTGGTCTGCCTGAAGGGCGAGCCGGGGGGTACTCACAGTGAGCAGGACAGGTCAGAGGTCGGGGAGGACTTTCTGGTTGGCTCACAGCTCTGCTGTACTTCTGTGTCCCACCTTAACGCTGAGAGACGACCAATCACAACACACCCAGATGCCTTTTACCTGTTGGCTGACATCAGAGCCACCCGATCAGTTCCATTGAGCTCCCCCAGCATTGTTTCTCATAGGAAGTCTGGTGCGAGGGGCAGGTTGGAACCCTCCTGTAGCTCTGGCTCCCAGGGAGATGTGAGCACTGGGACAGAGCAGTTGCCCCATTCACCTGTTGTGTCCTACACCCCTCATCTACTTGCCACTAGTACCAGCCTATCACCTACCAGCATATCACCTCTGACTAGAGAGGCCCCTGGTTCTCCTCTTCTCTCCCTGAGAGGGCCAGGTGTCTCCCACATCTTTGGAGAGCAGGAGGAGGACGTGGAGGAAGAGAGATGGGAAACCCCCACAGAGCTCCAGGCCCAGCTAGTAGCCACCAATGCTTCTCCAACCCTACAAAGGTTCAGCAAGAGAGAGAAGAACCGGCTGAAGAGCCAGAGGAGGAAACAGAGGAAGAAAGAGCGCTGGCTCCACTCCCAGGAACAGGTGTGAATTGGTCATGGCCTCAATTGAGATCGGACGATTATTTACAGGTAGAGAGAAGGAGAGGTAAGTGCTGGTAAGAAAGACATCTGGCTGTAACAGAAATGTCTAATGGAGTTATGTGTGTACTGTTAATCAAACATTCATACAGTTTAGTTTGTCCAGTATTTTAGTTACATTGCACTTTTGTGAGATTATTCTTGTCCATTTTGTTGAGCTTACCAGAAGACCACAGTGGAGTCCCTGTGGTTGTTAGTCTGACACTGTTTACCACGAGCAGTTACATGTATGACACACATTTCCAAGTCCCTCACCTTACTTTGACTGTGTCTGGAAAGGGGGAAAGTTATATCTTGCCTTTGGTAATGTCGTCGCTCATCAGCTAAGCAAACAGGTGGGTGACTACATTTCCCTGTGTTGTCAGCAGTAGCAGAGAGATTATTGGTTGACAGTGGCCAGTGTGGATCTACAGTGTATATGGTTGAGAGACACTTACAGTGCTGTGGAGTGTGGACTACAGGTACTACGCTTGTTCTAGTCTGACTGACTGTAGAAAAGAACAACACCATGGCCTTCTCTTGTGGCGTTACACAGGTGAGTTTAATTGTTTTTGGTTGATAGCTTTTAAGCTCAAGCCCTTCCACGAACCACTCTCGTCATGGTTCCAGTCGGTCTCTGTGATATGGGTATTTGAATTGGGGTGACTAGTGCATGTCAAAAAGCCATCCGTTCTGCCCTAACCAAAGACTATTGCCTGTGAGTATTCTCTCACAATGACACTCAATGGGCTGATTGGAGTGCTCTCATATCATATGTGAGCATCATGTGCAAAGTGAACAAAGAGATAAAAAGCAACACATGTCCCCTTCCTTTCCGAAATGATCAGTGACGACAAATCAAAGTGTCAGTAACAAAGATCCTCTTTTGTCGTCGCATCCCACAGTCTGTTGACAAATGCTATGATACCATTTATGTTACGTGCGTCTGTCCACAATAGATTAGTAGTACTATTATGTTACTGTTAGATATTATCTTCCATATTGCCTCACTATTATTTTACCTTATTGTATATAGAGTGTGACAGGGCTGTTAACAGACAGTGAGGAGGTGGACAGAGAGGGCTACACCTGCGCTGTGTGCCTGGATGTCTACTTCAGTCCCTATAGCTGTCAACCCTGTGGCCACATCTTCTGTGAGCCCTGCCTCCGCACGCTGGCCAAGAACCGGCCGGCCAACACCCCCTGTCCCCTCTGCCGCACGCTGATCTCACACACAGTCTTCCAGAAAGGTGAGCTACGGCGACAGTTTATGGGGCAATACTCCTCCCAATGGTTCCATTATTGATAACAAATAGCTGTTTGCTCCATTGCTGTAAATGGTAAGAAACCCTTTAAGAGTTTTAACTAAATTTGTTTAATTGCCTTTTGGTTTCAGAGCTTAACCAGACAGCTAAGACTTTCTTCCCAAAGGTCTACCACTCACGGAAGCACAACTTTCAAAAAGCCAACTGTGCTAAATTGCCTCTTCCCAACGGCCGAAAACGTTTCCACATCTTTTGGGGTGAGGTATATTGTGTATTGTGGATGTGGGTATATTGTGTATTGTGGATGTGGGTATATTGTGTATTGTGGATGTGGGTATATTGTGTATTGTGGATGTGGGTATATTGTGTATTGTGGATGTGGGTATATTGTGTATTGTGGATGTGGGTATATTGTGTATTGTGGATGTGGGTATATTGTGTATTGTGGATGTGGGTGTATTGTGTATTGTGGATGTGGGTATATTGTGTATTGCTTGTGGTAGATGACTGATCATCTGTAACTCAGTTTGTCTTATTTTTGTGAGGTGTTGTAAGCTGTTATGCAACAAACATGTTATAGTTCTCATGTAACTAATTAGTTTCTCACAAAGTGAATGTCTATTTTAGTTAACTAGCATGCCAAGCTTGAGCAGTTTCCTGAACAATAACCCATTATTGTAAAGATGTACAGTTGAAGTAGGAAGTTTACATACACCTTAGCCAAATACACTTAAACTCAGTTTTTCACCATTCCTGACATTTAATCCTAGTAAAAATCCCCTGTCTTAGGTCAGTTAGGATCACCACTTTATTTTAAGAATGTGAAATGTCAGAATAATAGTAGAGAGAATTATTCATTTCAGCTTTTATTTCTTTCATCACATTCCCAGTGGGTCAGAAGTTTACATACACTCAATTAATATTTGGTAGCATTGCCTTTAAATTGTTTAACTTGGGTCAAACGTTTCGGACTTCAATACCTTGACTTTGTTGTCCTTAAGCCATTTTGCCACAACTTTGGAAGTATGCTTGGGGTCATTGTCCATTTGGAAGATCCATTTGCGACCAAGCTTTAACTTCCTGACGGATGTCTTGAGATGTTGCTTCAATATATCAACATAATTTTCCTTCCTCATGATGCCATCTATTTTGTGAAGTGCACCAATCCCTCCTGCACAAAGCACCCCCACAACATGATGCTGCCACCCCCGTGGTTCACGGTTGGGATGGTGTTCTTCGTCTTGCAAGCCTCCCCCTTTTTCCTCCAAACATAACGATGGTCATTATGGCCAAACAGTTCTATTTTTGTTTCATCAGACCAGAGGACATTTCTCCAAAAAGTACGATCTTTGTCCCCATGTGCAGTTGCAAACTGTAGTCTTTCAGGTTATGTCGTTTTAGGACTTGTTTTACTGTGGATATAGATACTTTTGTACCTGTTTCCTCCAGCTTCTTCACAAGGTCCTTTGCTGTTGTTCTGGGATTGATTTGCATAAATAATAATAAAATAATCTGTCTGTAAACAATTATTGGAAGAATTACTTGTCATGCACAAAGTAGATGTCCTAACCGACTTGCCAAAACTATAGTTTGTTAACATGAATTCTGTGTAGTGGTTGAAAAATGACTTCAAACTAAGTGTATGTAAACATCTGACTTCAACTGTACACCAGACTGTGTCTGCCTCCCTCTGACCCCATATATCCTGTTTTTATCCCAGGGTACCAGAGGCCGGTGGCTCCAGGGAGGTGGTGGCACTTTGCCCCAGCAGGCTTTGCCCTGGATGCCCTGGACCTGGCCGACATGCGTGGCTGGTTCTTCGACATTGACCTGGTCATCATCTACATCCACTCTGTCAACTGGATACTGGCACTGCTGGTTCTTTGCTTCCTAGCATACTTCTTCTTGTCTTGAGTGCTTGTCCTTGTGTTTAGCCAGTAATAGAAATGGTACAGCTGGGGTTTCTGGGTGATGTAGTATTGTGCCTATTAGTGCCTACTGCCAGGTAACTCACCTGTCACCTCCATATGTTAACTGGAATGGAGAGTATTCCTCAGTGGAACTGGAACTGTGAGGTGTTTTTTTGTTGCAGTTTTTGAGGTCATATATAGAAATACCAGTACTTACATGAGTTGTGTAGATAGGCCTATTTCATATTTTGTGAGAGTTTCACCCTGCATTTGTTCACTGTAAATCAAATTCACAATTGTTTTATGAGGGATAGAAGTGTAACAGAAGTGAACATGAAAGAACAATAATTATGATTGTTTAAAAAAAATCAGGTTAGGAAATGCCTTTGCACAGAGATCTATAATAATAGGCCTATTTTGACAGATGTATGACCAGTGGGCCCGCTCTGTCAAGGACTTCCCTCAGGTCATCAACATGAAGGTAGCATAATCACATACGTCTCATATAACTATCAACTTTTTATTCAATATGCACTACATGACCAAAAGTATGTGGACACCTGCTTGTCAAACATCTCATTCCAAAATCATGGACATTAATATGGAGTTGGTCTGCCCTTTGCTGCTATAGCAGCTTCCACTCTTCAGGGAATGCTTTCCACTCAATGTTGGAACATTGCTGTTGGGACTTGCTTCCATTCAGCCACAAGAGCATTAGTGAGGTCAGGCACTGATGATGGGGCGATTAGGCCTGGCTCGCAGTCGGCGGTCCAATTCATCCCAAAGGTGTTCGATGAGGTTGAGGTCAGGGCTCTGCAGACCAGTCAAGTTCTTCCACACCGATCTCGACAAACCATTTCTGTATGGACCTTGCTTTGTGCACTGGGGCATTGTCGTGCTGAAACAGGAAAGGGCCTTCCCCAAACTGTTGCCACAGTTGGAAGCACAGATTGTCTAGAATATCATTGTAGATAGATAGATAGATAGATACTTTATTGATCCCCCGGGGGGGAAATGTTATTGTCAAGCAGCTACAACAAAACACAGGGCAGGTGCAAAATGCCACAACGAAAGTACACAAAAGACAGATACACGGTACATGATACATAGAGCGGCAGTATGAAAAAGTACAGAAATACAAGATATCTGGAGTGCAAAAAAAAAAAAGCTATAAAAGAGACATTGCATAGTATGGGTGGTTGGCTGAATATGTACACTATACATTGGTGGATGTGTACACTATACATTGTTGGATGGTTAACTATACTATACAGGTTGATGGCAGAGAAATACTCCACACTTCAGCACTCGCCGGTCCCGTTCTGTGAGCTTGTGTGGCCTACCACTTCGCGGCTGAGCCGTTGTTGCTCCTAGATGTTTCCACATCACAATAACAGCACTTACAGTTGACCAGGGCAGAAATTTGACAAACTGACTTGTTAGAAAAGTGGCATTTCTATTAGGTTGCCACGTTAAAAGTCCCTGAGCTCTTCAGTAAGGCCATTCTACTGCCAATGTGTGTCTATGGAGATTTTATACACCGATGTTATACACCTGTCAGCAACAGGTGTGGCTGAAATAACCAAATCCACTAATTTGAAGGGATGTCCACATACTTTTGTATATATAGTGTATTTTAGTATTGTTGCAATTTTGTGTGTTGCAGGGACTCATTGTAATATTTTGTCTTGCCAATGTGTCATTCTGTGCATTACCAATGATAGACATCTTATATACATTTGATAGAACAAACTGCCAAATATCTGGTAAGTTATGTGTTTGCAATTGTGGTGACAATAATACATTGGTTTGCTTGTAGCCTATATGTCTGTATTTTTCTGTATCTCACTTCGGTCTGGGAGGCTTTGATGTGCGTGTAAATTGATGAGATTTACTTTGAGCATTCATATTCCTGCTGGTCTTTGAATGTGCTGTTGCTCATGCCAGATACGAATAATATTTGGAGATATTTGCGTTTATTCTCAATACTTTCCTGCGACAGACCCGCATGCTTTGGAGTCGTCGACGCCTCAACAGTTAACGGGATGTCGGAGCAGAGACAAATGGTTGGCTCAGGCTCCCCGTGAATTCGTTTCTCACGCGAAGGCACGACAGAAGACTGTTCAGCCGCAGTTGGCCTTCCGCTGGGGTGAAGGTGACTTGCTTCGCCGCTGAGGAGAGAGATGCAGAGAAGGAGCTGCTTGCAATCGTCCAGTCGTCCTGCAAGCTTAACATACGAATGTTATAGATAGGCTGTCCGTGGGGTTTTATCAGTGACTGTGTATGCATGTGTTCTGCACCGAACGGGCGCATTAACCGCCCCAGATCCGCAGCGAACATTTTTCAGCTCGGCAAACCACCGCAGAGGGACCCGGAGCGCCGGGAGAGCACCGAGAGCGCGCGGAAAGCCCAGCGGGCCGTAGGCGACTGTAGGATGGTGAGATATGATCTATCTATGGCAGTCATCTCTGACATACTAGTATAAGAGCAGACACTGTATGCTATATATTTTCCCCACAACAAATTAAAATGCGCAACGCTGAATATGATAAATATAATTTAATATAACATTTTCTTAACAAGCTACATTTATCTGCCAACTAAGTCGTAGATGGGAGTCCAGGAGCCATATATACATTAATTTAAGACTGTCCTTTGAAACACTTTTAAGGTGCGATAGACTAAATAATGTATGTTGCACTCACAAGGGCATGCCACAAGGATAGCTACTTCAATATTACACCTAAGTGCCACAATTAATATGTGTGTGTGTATACTCACTGGCCACTTCATTAGGTACACCTTTTCAACTGCTCGTTAACGCAAATATCTAATCAGCCAATCACGTGGCAGCAACTCAATGCATTTAGGCATGTAGACATGGTCAAGACGATCTGCTGAAGTTCAAACCAAGCATCAGAATGGGGAAGAAAGGTAATTTAAGTGACTTTGAACGTGGCATGGTTGTTGGTGCCAGACGGGCTGGTTTGAGTATTTCAGAAAGTGCTGATCTACTGGGATTTTCCCGCACAACCATCTCTAGGGTTTACAGAGAATGGTACGAAAATGAGAAAATATCCAGTGAGCGGCAGCTCTCTGGGCGACAATGGCTTGTTAATGGCAGAGTTCAGGGGAGAATGGCCAGACTGGTTCGAGCTGATAGAAAGGCAACAGTAACTCAAATAACCACTCGTTACAACCAAGGTATGCAGAAGAGCATCTCTGAACGTACAACACGTCGAACCTTGAAGCAGATGGCCTACAGCAGCAGAGAACCACACCGGGTGCCACTCCTGTCAGCTAAGAACAGGAAACTGAGGCTACAATTTGCACGGGCCCACCAAAATTGGACAATAGAAGATTGGAAAAACGTTGCCTGGTCTGATGAGTCCCGATTTCTCCTGCGACAATTCAGATGGTAGGGTCAGAATTTGGCGTAAACAACATGAAAGCATGGATCCATCCTGCCTTGTATCAACGGTTCAGTGTAATGGTGTGGGGGATATTTTCTTGGCACACTTTGGGCCCCTTAGTACCAATTGAGCATCGTTTAAACACCACAGCCTACCTGAGTATTGTTGCTGACCATGTCCATCCCTTTATGACCACAGTGTACTCATCTTCTAGTGGCTACTTCCAGCAGGATAACGCTCCATGTCACAAAGCTCACATCATCTCAAACTGGTTTCTTGAACATGACAATGAGTTCACTGTAATCATATGGCCTCCACAGTCACCAGATCTCAATCCAATAGAGCACCTTTTGAGATGTGGTGGAACGGGAGATTCACATCATGGATGTGGTGGAACGGGAGATTCACATCATGGATGTGGTGGAACGGGAGATTCACATCATGGATGTGGTGGAACGGGAGATTCACATCGTGGATGTGGTGGAACGGGAGATTCACATCGTGGATGTGGTGGAACGGGAGATTCACATCATGGATGTGCAGCCGACAAATCTGCAGCAACTACGTGATGCTATAATGTCAATATGGACCAAAATATCTGAGGAATGTTTCCAGCCAGCACCTAGTTGAATCTATGCCACAAAGAATTAAGGCAGTTCTGAAGGCAAAAGGGGGTCCAACCCGGTACTAGCAAGGTGTACCTAATGAAGTGAGTGTGTATATATATATATATGTGTGTGTGTATATATATATATATATATATGTGTGTGTTATTATTAAAGTGTAGGCCTATATCGGGCCCTTGAAAACCTATGGAGCTATGCATTGACTTGCTGAAAGGGGTTATTTGTACATGTTGCTTCTCAGATAGTCCAAGAATTCAACACTCTAGTGGCGCTGTACCGAGAACAGGTCATCTCTATTGGGGAGATTTCTGCCGATTGTCCCTCTTTACGGGTTGTGCTGCACCGTACCAGGACCAAAGGATGTGCTATGGCCCAAGCTGCCCATCAGAACCTCACCGTGATATCTGGGTCTGGGTAAGGAATCTACGTCTACGATATACGGATAGTCTACAGTTTAATGAATGTGATCTGTTGACGTCGTCAATAGTCACTGTAGCTGTCCATGGTGCTAGTCTATCAGTCCAAGGCGCGCTATTCGACAGGGTAATTAAATACAGTATCAGGGTTGGGTTCAATTCCATTTCAATTAAGAAAGTATTCCAAATTCCAGTTCCACATTTTCCTAAAACCCATTAAAGATAATTGCTATTGTAATTTCAGTGTAGACTACTTACTGAATTGACTGGAATTCAAATAAAATGTACCCCAAGCCTGTACAGTAACCTTCTACTGTATGATACAGTTACTGGACGTGATATGTTGACGTCTTCAATTTCCACTGGAGCTGTCCACGGTACTAGTGTGTCAATCCATGGTGTGGACCACTCACTATAGTAACCTGTTTTACCAACTTTCTTTGCTTTATCAAGAATGCATAATTTTTGACAAGGCTAGGGCTGACTCTGACCGCATGTATATGTATGGATGTGGGTAGGCAAACCCTTAAGCCACTGCGACCCCTCATGATGAGTTCAGATTTTTTGTGGCCCCAACCCCATCAAAGTTGCCGATCCCTGCTTTAGAGCCAGGGGGATTCACGAAGGGCTAGAATAGGAGCCAGTGATAAGATTTGAAACTGTCCATTCTCCTACTGTATGTGTATGTGCTTTAGGCCAGAGGATGGGGAGATCCACCCAGAGATTTGCCGGCTCTTCATCCAGCTGCAGTGCTGCCTGGAGATGTTCATCACGGAGATGCTCAAGTCCATGTGTCTCCTGGGGGTGCTGCAGCTCCACAGGAAAGGTGAAATACCAATCTAAACCAGCAGAGGGCAGGATAGTTCAGATCATTTATTTTTCAGTCCATCATATCAAGATAGCAGTATGTCCACACACAATGAAATAAATAGCTACAATATGAAACACATGGCATCACAGGTTACCCATTATTATATGTTGATCATCTGAAAATCCCCCTTCCCAGGAAAGGATTCGTACCCGGAGCCCAGGCTAGACTTCAAGATGGATGAGAGCTCTGACGTACCCATCCTGGAGGAGCGCTCCTCCTCACCTGTGGACTACCAACATGAGTCCTGGCTGGTGTGCACCGATATTGAAAACATAGAGAGGTAAAGTGTAATGCAATATGCTTACACACTCATGGTCTCTCGTGGTCAACAGAAAGTCCAGACCACATAGTACAGTATAAGCCAGACATGAATAGTATTATCAACAGATTGGACATCACAAGTTATATTAGATGTTCATATTTCAGTTTGTGTGTATGCTTCCTCTGTGACCATGTAGAGGTGGTAAATGGATTTACCCATGATTCACCCTGTCTCCTCAGGGACATGCGAGAGATGAGAAACCTACTCAGCAAACTTAGGGAGACCATGCCTTTACCACTAAAAAACCAAGGTAAGTATAATTCATACTGTGTGTTAAATCATGAAATATGCACTAGATGGAAGGCACTGCACTGTACTCAGGTTCCTCTGTCTGTGTTGTGTCTAGATGACAGCAGTCTGCTGAATCTCACTCAATACCCGCTGGTCAGGCAGAGGAAGAGGCGCTTCTCTGGGTTCTGCTGCCTGGTGTCCGGCTGAGTGCCAGTCAGGTCCTGCAGGCAGCAGCCAGGGCAGCACACCAACCCTACCCAACACCTTACATGTTATTACTGCCATTTGGGGAAGGAACTTTGTTTTGAACTAAAAGCTGATCAGTCTGTTTTTATTTTGTAATATGATTATATGTAGAAAAAACTATTCAAATATAATGTTATGAACATGCATATTTTGCTATTATATTATTCAAGCTGTCTCTCTTTGTAGAAAAGGAGGACCCTTAGGTCTATAGGCGAGCACAAACAGATGTGCCAAACTGATACCATAAGAGATGCAGTATGTTGGTAGACAGCTTTGCCTAATTTTTGCCTTTAGACATTATCCTCAGAATGTCATTATATTTCTTCACTGTGCTTCTTTTGCAGTCTTCCATTAAAAGGAAATCTGTCTCCAACTTACATTTTACAACACAAGGGCTTTGCAATGCTCCGTATAAAAAAAACCATTTCTAATTTCATGTAAATACAGTATATAAATGATGGTCAACATGTTTCAAATTAAACTTTCTTTTGAATAATTTATCTATAATATGATCTAAAGATTGGATGTCTAAATCGTTTGCGTTGATTTATTTTGATGTCTTGGCTGAAAGTGTACAGCATGAATATTGCTAGTAGTACTGTGGAAGATGTGTAGTGTATAGATGTTGTGCAATAGATTGTTCTACGGCTGACAGTATGTATAGGCCATTTTATAATGTGAATAAACGTTTTGTATATAAAGAATCCTTTTTGTCTGGTTTATAGAGAGGCTCTGATCTGTTGTTTCTTGTTGGTTTCAGAGCCCACACGTCCACTGAGAGTATACTTCAAATGAAGGAGACAAATGGACTTATTCTGTGTAGTTGTGGATACTTGCAGAGCTATAAACTTAATCAATCACAACATGAAACCCTTTTATATTTTATCAGTGTGACAGGAACACAGTGTCCCATCCATGACAACTCTCTTTCCACACTCAAGGGAGTGTCAGGTTGTAGAGACAACTTACAGCTGGTGAATATTACTGGAGTCTGGAATTTCCAGACACTTCTTCCATTAAGGGGACAGGATGGAGGGTTGCGGAAAGGAGGGTTTGGGAACTTTTAAAGAATTGGGAACTTTTAACTTTGTGTGGTCATGGCTTAGAGTATTTTTCTGTCTTATCTATTAGGCTGGGTTTGTGGCTGATGCAGGAAGGGTATGTCCTCTTTGACAGATAGACAAGTGAAATAACCAATCATTTGGGAGGGATAAATGAAGTCATACCCCAATACATACTTGCAGAGCTCAGGGTCTATTGGCAGAGGAAGTCAACACTTTGTGGTGAGTCAGGATTTGTTTGGATTGTGTTGATGCTCTGTTTCTTATCTGGAAGGGGACGGAATATGAACCTCAAAGTTTGGTGAAGCTGTAATTAGAGTATCAAAAAGGTATTACAACTGTGTCAAACTATGCATTTAAGGTTAGTATCCAGATTAGAATTGTTGATGCATAAATTCTAATATAGTATCATGTGTGATGAGCATGGATTTCATGAGGCATGGCTGGATGTAAATCCTACTTAACTGTCTAGACCACCTTTATTTAACTAGGCAAGTCAGTTAAGAACAAAGTCTTATTTACAATGACGGTCTACCTAAAGGGTCAGACCCTGGCGCAAATTAGGTATAAGTGCCTTGCTTAAGGACACATCAACAGGTTTTTCACCTTGTCAGCTCAGGTATTGAACCAGCAACCTTTTGTCTGTCTATGTCTCTGATTGAGTAGTTTTCTGATGTTGTAGTTAAGGACTCTGCCACAGCTAAGGCCTTCCCAGTTTGGAGGCGAGGAGAGCGATGCTGTTCTGACAGAAGACAGAGGGTGTTACCCATCAACCGAGTGAAAGATGAAGTCACTTAACTGCAAAGAGTTTCAGTGTGACAATGGTACACAGTCACCTATTCACCTACAGTGGGGAGAACAAGTATTTGATACACTGCCGATTTTGCAGGTTTTCCTACTTACAAAGCATGTAGAAGTCTGTAATTTTTATCATAGGTACTCTTCAACTGTGAGTGATGGAATCTAAAACAAAAATCCAGAAAATCACATTGTATGATTTTAAGTAATTAATTTGCATTTTATTGCATGACATAAGTATTTGGTACATCAGAAAAGCAGAACTTAATATTTGGTACAGAAACCTTTGTTTGCAATTACAGAGATCATACGTTTCCTGTAGTTCTTGACCAGGTTTGCACACACTGCAGCAGGGATTTTGGCCCACTCCTCCATACAGACCTTCTCCAGATCCTTCAGGTTTTGGGGCTGTCGCTGGGCAATACGGACTTTCAGCTCCCTCCAAAGATTTTCTATTGGGTTCAGGTCTGGAGACTGGCTAGGTCACTCCAGGACCTTGAGATGCTTCTTACGGAGCCACTCCTTAGTTGCCCTGGCTGTGTGTTTTGGGTCGTTGTCATGCTGGAAGACCCAGCCACGACCCATCTTCAATGCTCTTACTGAGGGAAGGAGGTTGTTGGCCAAGATCTCGCGATACATGGCCCCATCCATCCTCCCCTCAATACGGTGCAGTCGTCCTGTCCCCTTTGCAGAAAAGCATCCCCAAAGAATGATGTTTCCACCTCCATGCTTCACGGTTGAGATGGTGTTCTTGGGGTTGTGCTCATCCTTTTTCTTCCTCCAAGCACGGCGAGTGGAGTTTAGACCAAAAAGCTCTATTTTTGTCTCATCAGACCACATGACCTTCTCCCATTCCTCCTCTGGATCATCCAGATGGTCATTGGCAAACTTCAGACGGGCCTGGACATGCGCTGGCTTGAGCAGGGGGACCTTGCGTGCGCTGCAGGATTTTAATCCATGACGGCGTAGTGTGTTACTAATTGTTTTCTTTGAGACTGTGGTCCCAGCTCTCTTCAGGTCATTGACCAGGTCCTGCCGTGTAGTTCTGGGCTGATCCCTTCCCTGATCCCTTCCTCATGATCATTGATGCCCCACGAGGTGAGATCTTGCATGGTGCCCCAGACCGAGGGAGATTGACCGTCATCTTGAACTTCTTCCATTTTCTAATAATTGCGCCAACAGTTGTTGCCTTCTCACCAAGCTGCTTGCCTATTGTCCTGTAGCCCATCCCAGCCTTGTGCAGGTCTACAATTTTATCCCTGATGTCCTTACACAGCTCTCTGGTCTTGGCCATTGTGGAGAGGTTGGAGTCTGTTTGATTGAGTGTGTGGACAGGTGTATTTTATACAGGTAACGAGTTCAAACAGGTGCAGTTAATACAGGTAATGAGTGGAGAACAGGAGGGCTTCTTAAAGAAAAACTAACAGAATTTAACCCTGTGGCACCCCCATAGAGACTGTCAGAGGACCGGACAACAGGCCCTCCAATTTGACACACTGAACTCTTTCTGAGAAGTAGTTGGTGAACCAGGCGAGGCAGTCATTTGAGATACCAAGGCTGTTGAGTCTGCCGATAAGAATGCAGTGATTGACAGAGTCGAAAGCCTTGGCCAGGTCGATGAAGACGGCTGCACAGTACTGTCTTTTATCTGTGGCGGTTATGACATCATTTAGTACCTTGAGCGTGGCTGAGGTGCACCCATGACCAGCTCGGAAACCAGATTGCATAGCAGAGAAGGTACAGCGGGATTCGAAATGGTCAGTGATCTGTTAGCTAACTTGGCTTTCGAAGACTTTTTGGAATCCATATCTTATCTATAACATCCGTTTTTGTCTTCATTTGAAAAAAAAATTGTTGAGTATTTGTCCTCCATCTTAGGGAAGGTGTGCCCCCCCACCTGCCGTGCCTGAGGGCATGACTCTGTCCTCTGCAAGAGAGGAGTACAAGGTGGGCCATTCTGTGTGACTCAACTGTGCTGACAAAAGCGTGACACTGTCAGGGTGGGGCTTCTACACCTGTTGCAAGAGTCTAACCTGGGAGCCTCCACTTCCTCATGACCTGCACTGTAAAATGGGTAGAGACTGTCGCAAAGGTGCTTTGAAGAAACATTAGAGGATGTTAGTGGAAAGTTGGTTGAAGTCGTCATGAAGTTTATCGGCAATTAAGTGAAGATCACATGATTGACAATAGTATTCCTTTACATAATTACGTAATTGTTTGTGTGTCCTGTCTGTGTGTCTGTCTAGATATGTCATTTGTTCTTAACACTCAATGTGGGGGAGGAGAGAGGCATGATAGTTCCAAATGTATCTGTGTGAGACATGCATGTGAGCACTTTCATGTATCAATCCTCATTAAGTCATGAATCATTAAATATTCATGGGTTGTTAAGTGCCTTTTAATCTTAGCTAATCACATGCATTTGAAGGCCACTGGAATCATTTGGTTCCCGAATCAGTCTGCTTATTCTAGATTTGTCCTCTACTTGGATGGATCTAAGGTTTCCACGTCTGTGCATGCTTCAACTTTGTGTATGTTGTGTGTATTGCAGCCCACACAAAAACGAGTTCTGCATCTTCAATGCTGAAGTTGGCAGTGGTGTGATGATGTCCTACCGTGGTTTCCACCTGGGTCGTTGTCATGGTGACCAGCTCTTCTCCATGAATGTGGGTCCATGTGACAAGGATGCGGTCAACCTGGACTGGGCCAAGTTCAGTGCCACCATGGCTGCCAAGAGCTCAGTCCAGGAGCCCTGTGACTCTGGCGTCTGGTACGAGTGGGAGAGCTGCAACAGTAACTCTGACTGGCCACAGATTCCCTCTATGATTCAGAAAGCCCTTTCAGCTGAAATAACCTTATCTGCAAATAGTTTTAACTAGTAAGGTGCAATACAATTAATTATTTGTCAAATATGTATTTGTTGATAGGGTTTTAACATAGCAAAAATAATTGCATATACCTGTGCTCTTTCCCTTTGTCTTTGTGTATTCAGAGTCCAAACAATGTCTGTGTAAAGTTCCCCAGGACTGTCCTGAGGGAGAACACATGTTCTGTGTGAAGCTGCTGATGACCCAGAGCAAGAGGAGTATGAACTTGTGCTCCATGGCTGCCATCAAGTGTAGAAAGATGGTGTTTGAGATTCTCAACGAAAGCCTGTGTGAAGAGTCCATATAATCAGGTCCTACTGTACCTGTTAGCCTCTTCCCATATTCCATCACTCTCTCCTTGTCCATAATACCATAGAGCACACACTACAGTTAACTGTAAAGACTAACGTTCAGAAGGGGCAGATTTTGTCCCGTTTCAGTTGCAGCTTGGTTCAACTTCATTTGCTAAAATGTAGTTTGTTGTTAACTTCTTTGCAGGTTATTTTGTATGGGTATTGCAACTTTTTTGTTGTTGACTATTTGGTTTTGTGACAATGCAATTAACTATATTGTGTCACAATGTAGCGTTTTGTTAATTGAAATTAAAACTTTTTGGTCTAATACTCTTTTTAACTTGCAACAATCCCAGTAATCTTTTAGACGTATTTTCTAGACGTTGACATAACATGCATTTCAGGTGCTGAATGAAAGGTTATAATACATCGTATACGGACATTGAAAATACATTTTATACGGATGTCAAAAATACATATTTTTCGGACATTGAAAATACTTACTATCCGGACATTGAAAATACTTACTATCCGGACATTGAAAATACGTACTATCCAGGCATTGAAATCAGGTGCATTTTAGGTGCTGAATTTAATATAAAAATATAGATTTTACAGATGTTTTACAGACGGTGTCAATTACAGACATTGAAAATACATATTTTTCAGTCATTGATTCTATGGACAAATTTCAACTGCCGTGGACGTTGGAATCCAGGCCAGTCTGGACAGTACCAAAAAAATAAAAAATAAGGCAGAAGACCAAAAAAGAACGTCCAAAAAACGTCACCTGAAGTCAAATGCTTAGTGGGATAGTTCTCTCCATTACCGTTACCATGTAGAATAGAAAATTAATAGCTCTACCTTGATGTACACTTTATTAGAATATAAGGGACTACCTCTCTTTTATGTAAAAATTATGGGTTAAGAATACGGTTTTAAAGTGCAGAACAGGCCTCAATGCTGACCACATCAAACTGCTCCCCCTGGCACCGCCGAGCCCCCACCTCACATTCTGACATTGTCACAGCAACTGCACTGTCTGGTAGTTTGACACAGAGCTGGATGGAGGTGTCAAAGCACTCCTCCTGGCAGGAAGTGAGCCCGGGATCTGACCAATCACAATCACTGTCCTTCACCAGCTTGAAGTTCCACCCCAGACACCGCAGAGCTCCAAGTTCACAAATGCCCACTTTACTTGTTCTTCCTGTGTGTAGGGTGGCACACAACTGCAGGGATGGCCTTTAAGAGTAAAATAATCCAATTAAAATATCGTATTTATTTCCAGTGGGTTGTATATACTTAGTTGTATTACCCTGTCAAATGTCAAGAAATGTGAAACGACTACAGTTGAAATACTCACTGGCATTGGTATGGACGCTTACACACACACTGACTCTTTCCTGGTGTTTCCCATAGTTTGCAGTTCAAGTCAAGTGGAGGGGTGGGACCCTTTGGCACTGGCACACACAGAATAAAGACATCAAAATCTATATAAGGAATGCATCTTCATTTCATTTCAGAATAAAGATGCTAAGAATTTGATATCCTGATTCACATGTAGCAGTTGCATCTCTGGTTCTCTTACCTTCTCTGCACTTTATGCTGTCTGGGGATGGAGACCACTGCAGACTGGAGCTGCAGATGATCTCTGCCATGCCCTCTCTAATCATCCCCACAGGACAGGACAAGGACACCCTTTCCCCGATCTGATAGATCACTTTCCAAGGTGTGCCTGTGACATCATTCTCAAGGGACGGAACATCACATGTTGCACCTAGAATAGAGTTTGAGCAAAGACAGTACAGTATGAAGATAGGCTAAAACTGCTTCTCCAATAGAAATCCCCGAACACACATTTTGGCGATGTCATGGCGACGTTGGCTAGCTAAGCTCATGCGTAGAAAATTTACATCTGAAGAAGATCTGTTCATTTCTCTCATGAACTTCTCAAACCCCAAACCCTGGCGTGGTTTGCTTGGTCTGCTTCGCAAGCGTTCCCGGATGTCTTGCGTTGTTGCGCCTCTGGGTTTAGAAACTCTGTGGTTTGAGTGAGTTAGGTCCAACCTCAGTGTTTTAAAAATGTAACCCTTTGAGTACCTACTCTTGCACTCCATTGGTCCTCTGGTCCAGCTGTTGTTGTCAGTGCACTCAGCCACAGTGCCTCCAGCGATGTAGTGGCCCTCTATGCAGGAGTACTCAATCTTACTGCCCACAAGGTATACATCTCTGGGGCTCTAGATACAAATACACATGGAAGCATTTTTACAACATACAGCAGACAAATTCACACACACTTCCATGAAGGTTATTGGATTCTGCAATAGATAACAGGAATGGAAAGGTGACCATTACCAGGACAAAGCCATTCGTCAGGGCTGGCGGGGCTCCACATGTCTTGGGTGGACTTATAGAGAGACCAAAACACTGAGGCTCCATCATCCTGCAGACAAACACAGTCAACCCCCATACTCTGAAGCAGATGTGGCAACTGGTCTACTGAGGTTATTGTAACTGTAGCTACTGTACTAAGGTGTGCTTGTTGTACACAGCGTATTTGGTGGCAGGTCAAGTTTCCTCACTGTAAATGTTGTAGGTCTGGCTCTTCACAGGAAGTGTGTTCTGTGGGCAGCCCCACACAATGGAGGCCCCCTTGCCTGGGGGCGGGGTTAGTGCACGTCCTAAACCTTGACCTTTGTCTTTGAGAACAAGATCCCCATGATGACCAGCAGCTCCAGCTCCCATGGATCACCCCTTATAAGATACAGAGCCAAAATATCACATTTATAAGTCAATCATTATGGATAAATGTCAGTACAGGAAGTGAGAAATATAGATTGTTTTACCTGGCTGTTCCCCTATAACAGTGCCACTTTCACAGGCAGGGCCCGAGGTACCAGGCCTGCAGACACATTTACACTCTGTGCCAGTCAGCAGGGGCTGCCCGTTGTTGTAGCAGGGCCGGCAGTGGCAGGGATGTTTCTCTGCCAGGTACTCCTCTGTAGCTCTCTTCAGATGGAGCTTCTTCTGCCCGGCACACTGCACCTCCTTCACCAGCTCATACAGAGGCCGCAGCTACAACATGGATGGACACGATACAGTATAACATGATGGCATCACAATTTATTTTTTAGATATGTTGAATGAAAAGTTTATAGTTATATGCGATGTACTGTATGTGATTATGCTACCTTCATGTTGATGACCTGAGGGAAATCCTTGACAGAGCGGGCCCACTGGTCATACATCTGTCCATTGGCCTCAGGGTTCTCCAGGTCCAGAACACTCAGGCCAGCTATGAAGGACGTGTCTCCACCGATGATGTTGATCTTAATAGGCAGCTTGTTGTTGATATACTCTGCAGACAGGATCGTGGTTGAAAGAGGTGATTACATACAATGCATCTGTTATTGTCAATTCAGACCTATTCTTTTCAGTAGCTTTCTATTCTAAACAATTCAGGCTTGTTGATATTTTCTACTACTGCGTTGTTTCTGAATCATTGTAGCCCTCGTGGTGCATACTGTGTATGTAAGGTGTACTAAGGGTGACACAGAAACGTGTA
This sequence comes from Thymallus thymallus, assembly GCA_023634145.1. NCBI lineage: Eukaryota > Metazoa > Chordata > Actinopteri > Salmoniformes > Salmonidae > Thymallus > Thymallus thymallus. The sequence continues at coordinate 33,766,708 of CM042403.1, read as the reverse complement.
GGACCTACCTTTAGAGGTCTTGAGAGAGTCCACCAGTTTCTCACATGTGGTTTTGACCTTTTTCCTGAATAAGCGGCGCTTCTTCTTGGTAACACACCGTTGGTACTCTGTATCTGTTGTGCCTTCAATCAGAGAAAGAGGAAACCAGAAGTCAGAAAAAGGAGAATGGTTGAAAAGGATTTGTAATCTATTCAATGCAATTAATACCACGTTTAACAGTTATGTGTCTCTATCTGGTGAGAAAGAGGTCATACTCACTGGTCTCTTTGAGGGCCTCGTTGTCAAACTCCAGCAGGGCCTGGTACTGGCCCCCCAGGGCTCCCTCTGACATGTAGTGGGTGCCGTAGGTCTGCAGGAGGGAGCGGTACGCAGGGTAACTGTACGTGGTGGGGAGGGTGGACAGGGCCTTCCAGAAGCCCACAGCCAGAGTGATGTACTGGGGCACAGTGTTCTGGAACTGGGCTAGCTCCACCTGATTCTTTATGATCAGTAGTCTGTGAGACTGGCAGAAGAGAGGGACACACGCATATAAGACCTAACGATCAAACTCTACACACTCACACAGGGCTGTATTGTCATCAACCAGCTATAGACTCAGTGAGTCACCTTGTCTTTGTTGAGCTCTGTGTGAAAAGTGCGGCGATCGTGTCCCCATAAGGCGTTGTCCTGGATGTGCTTCATGTAGGACCAGGAACTCTCATAGGCCTCATCTGTGAAGTCATTCTCAACCTCCACCTAAGAAGAGATCCAACATATTGTAGTTGTATAACCTTTCCAGTAAGTTACTACCTGTTACTAAACCAGACCTGCAGTCCCATGTAGTATAGTATGGCTCACCTGGAAGGTGTACCTGAGGATACTCAGAGGCAGTCTGTAGAAGGTCTTATGATCTCCACTGAAAACTTTCCTGCACTGCCCTCCGAAACTTAGTGTATTAATGACACCAGAACTGAACTTCCCTGTCAGAACGTCATACCTACAGGGGACAGTACAAATCTTAACTCAGATACCCATCCGCACAACTTCAACACTAGATTATCACATCAACATGTTGGGAAATACAGTATAGCCAATGCAAAGTGACCATTAAGAAAAACACAAGCAAAACTCATCACATCAAATTTGCAAGATATGTCGTACTACACATTTCATATGATGTTAGTGGTAAAGGGGTGTGTGCCTACCCTTTGCCAGTGTGGTCAGAGTTGGGAGGAGTCTTGTCCAAGTCACACACATAGTGGCTGTCAGCATCACAGTGTCTCTCGTCTGTCCCGCCCTCCTCACAGTCCTGGTCTCCGTTACATACCAGAGAGCGGCTCACACAATGTCCTGTGATACACATACATATGTCGTTGTTGTTGTTTATGAATCATATATTCACATACATACACATCTGTCACCTGTATGAGATGGAAATACACACACACACACAACAATACACTAATTCAGTACTTTAGTGCACAAATAGACATAAACTGTTTATTTTTACTGGTTTAATGTGGATTTTAAAAAGTACCTGCGGAACAGCGGAACCTTTCTCCACAGCCTGTGTCCAAGGGACATCCTTTCTTGGGGACACACTCTTGACTCTGAGAAGCCTCCCCAGAGCATGGACTGCCCTGATACTGGGCAAAAACCTCAACCGTCCGTGTGCGGACCTGTAAATATTCAGAAAACATCATATTAATACATGCAGGTAAAAAAAAAAACCTTCCTTTCTTGAAGTCCATTCAATTAAGTGTGTGCGTGTGATTGACTGTGTGTACCTGTGTTTTTGTGCAGCCATCGCATTCAGACCATTCCCCATAAAGGCCCCATCTGCAGTTCACAGGGCGCTCACAGCTAAGTGGACGGATGGAAACAATAATGTTCAGCTTTTACGTAGCTCGGTAAATATCAACCAAGAATGAGACTCAGGTTCTTAGTACATACCGAAAATGAGGGAGACTGGAGAGTAACAGAGTCAGACAGGACAGAGTTACATCCAAGTTCAACTGGGATAAATAATAACATTCACACAGTCAGATAGAGTTATAGTAACCATCATTAATGTTGAGAGGATAGGTGAGAGCTCCTTACCTTCATGATGCACACCACAGAGACAGTCAGGTATTTTCCTCTGGCCCAGCACAGTAAGCCCAGCTCATATAGCCAGTGGAGAGAGAGATTACTCAACAGCACCCAGAGTTCAGGACATTCCACAATGGAGAAACACTCATGTTCTCTCCCCCAGCCAGACAACAATAAGGACCCATTCCCTCCTCCCTTGCTTGATGCTTAATGAATGGGGTCCTTGTAGCCCTGTGCCATCAACAAACCTAGTCAGCATATTTCTATCCATTTTGCAATGGGCTTTTATTCATTTCTAGTAAAAGTATTGGTGGCATGTACAATCATGAAATAAAAGTGTTTTTGTTCAAACAGCACCGGGACTTTGTTTCTGAGTTGGGAGGGAGTTGCGCAATCACTGTTTTTCCCAGATGAGTCTCTCTGCTCCGCGCCATTGGTGCAAAGGTTACAAGATTTATTTGTATTTAGTAGAGCCATATTGTATGAGTTTGTCTACTCCAATTGCTCCCAAGTATATATTTATGTAATGTATGACTTACTGTATGATATCATACATACCCAATACAGGAGCTGACAGGGCGTTATCACACAAAAAAAAAAAGAGTATGTTTTTAGCTTTTGAGTTTCATATTTTACTGAAAACCTCAAGTACACATTTTTATTAGAGGTAGTTAGAGGTGTCATTTTAAAATTTAAATTTAAAAAAGCATTTGAATGACCAGTCTTTTAAGTGCAGTGTTTTCTTCAACAAGCTTAATCTTTTGTAAGCCATGGGCACGTTGTAGCCCACTGACTCCCTGTTATCCTCTCTGCTGTCAACTGTCAATACCTTCACCAAGCCTGCAGGCCCTGGCCCTCTTAAACATACAGTATTTCTCTTTCACTAATGTTTTCCTCTCTCCCAGAGTGATGTGGTGTGTACAGTACATGTCCTCATACATGTGTTGCACTGTGACCATGTGGAATGTTAAAATAAAAATGTTGTGCAGTGTAGAAAGGGTTTTACAGCCACTGGGTTCAGATCTGCTGCATTGGTCTTAGATTTTGGGACTCCTATCAAGATAAACACAAACAGTAATTAACGAGTTATGAGTCATGCATTATAATGGAAGCACAGAACATTCAGTGTTGACATTATTTGTATGGATGAGTCAGTATGCTTATTTCATGATTCATCAGCTGAGATGAAGGATAGGCCTTTCATGGTAATCAATCTGACAGCAAAGTTTGTGCCAGTGCATACTCTGATCAGGAGTCAGTCCCTCCCATATCTCTATGAGATTGAGGCCGCTGGTCTTGTCAACGTCAAAAACTGCCTGGGAGACGAGAGGGTGGTGGGAAAAGAGAGCCAGTGACAGAGTGCGTACAGGAAGAGGTGATTGACACTGCCTGTAGAAGTCAAGTTAAAGAAAGCTCACCTTTTCAGTGATCATCCTATTCACATGCTGCAGAGTACAACCCTCCAGGATTTTATGTTTGCCCCCCTTGTGTGGAGGGAGAAAGGTTTTACTATAGTGTTTAGTATAGGGTACACTACTACCATATAGTGTATTAGTATAGGGTAGAAAATCATGTGTATGAAGCAGAGAAGTCTTTGAGGTAGAGTCCAAGTCAAGTCTCAAGTCTTTTAGGGCCAAGTCTAAGTCAAGCCTCAAGTCCCTTTTGGCAATGGCTTTCTGCCTGCTGTGGGTTAGGTCTATAAATTATAATGATTTGAAGTAAATAATTTCCTACATTCTTTTTTGTACAATTTCATGAATGTAAAGATAGTTGCCAAACACTGTCATAATTATATAATTTACAGCATATTATTTAAATATGACATGATTTCACATACTATGATAAACGATAGCTAACTTTTGCTTGTCTTAACAAGCTTAACTTAAGATAAACTTAAGATAAATGATAGCTTAACTTTTCCTTGCGTTTTAATGTTCCGATATACAGTATATAGCAATAGCATATACAATGTCCGCTCAATCAAATATGGACAAAGTGCAAATACATCACACCACACCACAAAGTCATTGATTGTGCTCCTGTACTCCTCCTCCTGCCCACCCCTGATGCTCCCTACAATTGCGGAGTCATCCGAGAACTTCTGCAGACTTCATACAATGGAGACTTCATAGCCTAGCATATTTACAGATGAACAACAACAACTGCCAAGACAGTCTTGAAAGGTTATGGCCCTTATAATAATTGAGGACATGTGTCACCTAACGAAGCTATAACTTTGGTGCGTAAAATGTATAAATAACTTCTCTGAAACTATGTATAGTCGTGCATGTTATGTAAAATATTTACCAGCAGGTAGCGCTTTCATGTTGGCATTGGCAGCTTGAGCGCGCCTAGGAAAGACAACCATACACCCCCCACCATCTTCCGCAGTCCACACTAAAATGAGCAGCTGCCCGCCAGAGATTATTTTTTAATGTAACCTACAGGACGAGCGTGCAATACAGAAACAGCTATGTGTCTTGCTACAAGTTGCAACCTGGTCTGAACATGACATCTTTCGAATATGGCCACGTTTAAATCGTGTTTAAAAAAAAAAGCCATGACCGTAATGGTTGTGGTCTACAAAGTGCAGCATTCCCGTCTCAAACCGAGAAAAGCGTTGCGCCTTTGAAGAAAACAGCAGCGATTTACAACTTGCTAAAACGGTGAGTAGCATGCATAGATATTAAAACCAGGGGTAGTATGCATATACTGTACTACTAATAATATGATGACAGTATTTTGTTGTTCACCGTAGTTTATTCAATCTAGTCTACAGCATATGCGCACTTTAGGTTAACTTGTGTGTGTGTGTCCTAACAATTAAGAATATGTTTGTTGAAAAATATGATATCTGTCTAAATAATTCCTCATATGTGTATGCATTAATGAAATAGATATGCCATCTTAAACAAAGGCTACTAAAATATCATTACGAATACGTATACATTTAAACACTGGTAATCAAATCCACACTTTGGATTGACATGATTACTTTTCTACTGAAAGGTTTTCTCCCCCTTTGAAAAGATTTTACCATCTCCTTTAGCGTAGCCTAATTGTCCATTGAGCCCTTAGCCAGACATCACTAATGATTTGTACTGGTGTTTATTGTGTACGCATTGTGTCTCCTGTGGGGACTCTAGATTAAGGAGAGACAGAATGCAGCACGCAATAACTCACACAGTCAGTTGATGAAGACAGTGATAGTATAACTTATCGAGCTATGTGTTGCGTTGGTAAAGAAAAATAAACATGTGCATTTATGTTATCTAGTTATGGTCGCCATGAAGGGATTCATAATTACCATTAGTTCATACTGGGTTAGTTTACAATTTCGTCATGTAGAAACAGGCGCACTGGCATTTTCCAACCCTAACGCCAAGTTTAGCACGCTTGCGCTCAGATAGGAGGGGTGGAAATATTTTAAACGTGTCCTTAAAAACATGATCCAAAGTGCTAATTTCAGGCAGCGCTGGTAGGGATATTTAAGGCACAACAAAAGCTGGTTTAAACGGTAAAGCAGTTGGTTATGGCACGAATTTTGACAGCGGAACAGATAGATTTTGGTGCCTGTATACTTGCGTATTTAGAAACATACAAAACTAATGTTTTTTCCCCATTTAGTTTTATTTGGTTAAAAAGCAAGCATAGCTTCCCATCCTCTCAATCAACGTTTTTTTTCAGCCTAATGCAATTGCGAAGTAGTCAAGACGATAAAGGGTTTGGCTCCTGAGACCGCTTGGAAATACATCTTAATCACCAAGCTGACATTCCCTTATTATCTATGCATTGTAGGCAGGCCTACATTATTTTAGCCATGCAGGTCCCGTTTTGGATGTGAGTAAAGGCACTTTTGAAATGTAGCCTACAGCGACAGAATTCAGAACATGGGCCGTTCTTACAGTGTTCTCCCTGTACACCAACTCAGAACCGTATGATAAACAAAGGGGGCATATAAGCAGACAATGACAGCTCTTACAATATTCAATTATTATGTTTCTCAAAACAGGTTATAGGCTACGTGTGCACCACCAAGTCAGAACAGTAGGCCAAATTAAGAGGTGAAAATAGACCAAATTATTTGACTTGGTTTCGACAGGGATTCCCCCCTGGGAAAGTGGCTAGGGCAAGGGCTGAGGGGGTAAAAATAACGTGTTTGGACACAACATGCAGCAACCCCATACTGTATTTCCAAGACTCTACACAGCCACAACTTCTTTATTCATCAAAACCCAGCACCAATACCAGCAAGTGCGCCGCTAATTCTAATAATGAAAATAGCAAAAATATTTCTGACACACCCCTGAACATATAGTGCTACCACCTGTGCTTGAAATCTTGCGACTTGTGACGGCTGGCAGCCCAACAACCTGCACACTTGACCCTATCCCCTCCTCTCTTCTCCAGACCATTTGAGGAGACCTTCTCCCTTACCTCACCACGCTCATGAACTCATCCTTGACCGCTGGCTGTGTCCCTTCCATCTTCAAGAGGGCGAGTTGCACCACTCCTCAAAAAACCTACACTCGATCCCTCCGATTTCAACACTACAGACCAGTATCCCTTCTTTCTTTTCTCTTCCTAACTCTTGAGCGTGCCATCTTGAACCAACTCTCCTGCTATCTCTCTCAGAATTACATTCTTGATCCTAACCAGTCAGGTTTCAAGACTGGTCATTCAACTGAGACTGCTCTTCTCTGTTTCACAGAGGCTTTCCGCACTGCCAAAGCTAACTCTCTCTCCTCTGCTCTTATCCTTCTAGACCTATCTGCTGCCTTTGGTACTGTGAACCATCAGATCCTCCTCTCCACCCTCTCCGAGTTGGGCATCTCCGGCGCTGCACACTCTTGGATTGCGTCCTACCTGACAGGTCGCTCTTATCAGGTGGCGTGGCGAGAATCTGTCTCCACACCACATGTTCTCACCACTGGTGTCCCCCAGGGCTCAGTTTTAGGCCCTCTCCTATTCTCTCTATACACCAAGTCACTTGGCTCTGTCATATCCTCACATGATCGCTCCTATCATTGCTACGCAGACGACACTCAATTAATTTTCTCCTTAACCCCTTTTGATAACCCTGTCGTTCTCTGTTAACATCAAAGTGGTGACCCGATCCTGCAGGTTCATGCTCTACAACATTCGCAGAGTACGACCCTACTTTACACAGAAAGCGGCACAGGTCCTAATCCAGGCACTTGTCATCTCCCGTCTGGATTACTACAACTCGTTGTTGGCTGGGCTCCCTGCCTGCGCCATTAAACCATGACAACTTATCCATAACGCTGCAGCCAGTCTGGTGTTCAACCTTCCCAAGTTCTCTCATGTCACCCCGCTCCTCCACATACTCCACTGGCTTCCAGTTGAAGCTTGCATCTACTACAAACCCAGGGTGCTTGACTACGGCGCTGTGAGAGGAACGGCACCTCCCTACCTTCAGGCTCTGATCAGACCCTACACCCAAACGAGGACACTACATTCATCCACCTCTGGGCTGCTAGCCCCCCTACCTCTACGGAAGATAATTTTGCTGTTTGCTTGAGTAATTGGAGATGGAAGGGAGTTGTATACAGTCATGGCTTTGTATAATACTGTGCATTGCCGTGAATTCGCTTTGGACTTGGGGACTGTGAAGAGACCCCTGGTGGCATGTCTTGAGGGGTATGAATGGGTGTCTGAGCTGTATGTTATCTGATTAAGCAGACAATCTGGAATTTTCTTACACAGTAATATTTCTCACAAACACTAAAAGAGAAGCAGTTCATCTAACGTCAGCCCTCAACCAGAAAAGACTGGCATGCCTGTTGTTGATGTTAGTTCTGTATGTGCAGTTAAGGGCTGTTTTGAGCCAGCTGCAGCTTTGCTAGATATTTCTTTGCTGCACTTCACCATATTACCGGACAGTAATCAAGATGGGACAAGACCAGAGCCTGAACAACTAGTAAAGTAGATTTTTGTGTAAAAAATGCAGAACATATTTTTATAACATCCCATTCTTTACAACAACTCTGTCAATATGACTTGATTATAATAATTGTCCATCCAAAGTTAGGTCCTAGAGAATCTTTTGAACCAAATACAATACAATAGTTTTAGATGCATTTAAGACATTCTGATACTGACTTTAACTCCTTATTTAGAATTTCAGTGAGCTCACCAGCTCTGGGTGCTGACTTGTAGCGTGTGGAATCATCCACATACATAGTCATTCTAGCTTTGTGTAAGACCAGTGGCAAATCATTTGTTAAAATGGAGAAGAGTAACTGCCTAAGGCAACTGCCCCGAGCGACACCACACTGTAAATGTTAGAGAAGCTTCCATTAAAGAACACTCTCTGGGTTCTATTGGATAAATAACTCTACAACCATGTGATAGCAGGTAGCCAAAGCAAGTGAGTTTTTTTCAATAACAATTTATGATCAATAACATCAAAGGCTGCACTGAAATCAAACAATACAGCTCAAACTATCATCTTATGAAAGTCAGTAATTAACTTGCTCTCTGAAAAACACTCTCCATCAGTTTGCAAAGAACAGGCAGCAAACTGATTGGGTGGCTGTAAGAGCCAGCAAAGGGTGCTGTACTATTTTTTGGTTGGGTGATTACCTGGGTCATATTACAGGCATTAGTCACATTTACAAGCTTCCTCTTGAGAGGACAGCTAGTTGCTAACCAGTCAATGTTCAGGTCAACCAGAAAATAGGCCTCACTGTTAACATCACACACATTATCAAGCATTGCACACATATTATCCAAATACTGAGTGTTAGCACTTTTGTGGCCTATAGCAGCTCCCCCAAAGAAGAGGCCTTAGGTGAGGCAGGTAAACTTGCAAACAGAACCATTTTACATGAGATCCTGTCTAAGGTTTACAGGAATATGGCTCTAAACATACACAGTAACACCTTCACCGCAGGTATTCCTGTCTTTTCTGTAGACGTTATATCCTTGTATTGTTATTGTATTTTTAGTTTAGTTTGTATTGTTAGATTTCTTTTCGTTTTTGTAATTTATACTTTTTTTTACCCCTTTTTCTCCACAATTTTGTGATATCCAGTTGGTAGTTACAGTCTTGTCCAACTCCCATACGGACTCAGGAGAGACGAAGATCGATAGTAGCGGGATAGTAGCAGTCCCAGCGACGGAGGCGAACCGCATCTCGGGATCCAAATTAAACAGGTAGACTAATAAACAACGTTTTTTTCAACAAAAACGTTCAAAACAGCAAACTGAACTCTCTCATTCTGTGTTCAGCATGCATCGCGCTCTGATGAGTGGAGTGCTGGTCTGGTGAGTGGAGAGAGGATCTGCCTGATTGTAATTGTGTTTGTTTTGGATTAGGTTTCCTACAAAACAAAAATCTTGCTTTTCCATCTGACATATTGTCTGCCCTGTCAATGTCTCAAATATTCTCAACCCTAAGTGTGCCAGACAGTTACGCACTCTTATAAAACCACAAAAGCCTCTGCTCTCTGTGTCTTTGTGTCAGTTTTCCATCTGACAGATGTGTCTGTTGGTAGGACTTACCAGAAAGCCACATTCTCTGAGAGGGTGGGAGTCACACAGATATGTCTGTTCAGAGATGGCAGGCCTAAACACAGAAGGATCTACCAACAGACACTGAAGAGGTAGTGATCATGAATGGGTAGTGATACTGTATGTAACCTGTAACTGTTAGGGTTGTGAACCAATGCACCTACAAATATGCAGGGGTGAATGGGGTAGTGGTCAGCCAACCTATAACTATATAGTGATCTGTTTTTATAAATACAGTTGAAGTTGGAAATTTACATACACTTAGGTTGAAGTCATTAAAATTCAATTTTTCAACCACTCCACAGATTTCATGTTAACAAACTATAGCAATGGCAAGTCGATTAGGACATCTACTTTGTGCATGACACAAGTAATTCTTCCAACAATTGTTTACAGACAGATTATTTCACTTATTATTCACTATATCACATTTCCAGTGTGTCAGAAGTTTACATACACTAAGTTGACTGTGCCTTTAAACAGCTTGGAAAATTGCAGAAAATGATGTCATGGCTATAGAAGCTTCTGATAGGCTAATTGACATCATTTGAGTCAATTGGAGGTGTACCTGTGGATGTATTTCAAGGCCTACCTTCAAACTCGGTGCCTCTTTGCTCGAAATCATGGGAAAATCAAAAGAAATCAGCCAAGACCTCCACAAGTCTGGTTCATCCTTAAGAGCAATTTCCAAATGCCTGAAGGTAGCACGTTCATCTGTACAAACAATACTAGGCGTAACCACCATGGGTCTGGTGAAACAAAAATAGAACTGTTTGGCCATAATGACCCAGAAGGACGCTTGCAAGCCGAAGAACACCATCCCAACCGGGGTGGCAGCATCATGTTGTGGGGGTGCTTTGCTGCAGGAGGGACTGGTGTACTTCACAAAATAGATGGCTTCATGAGGAAGGAAAATTATGTGGATATATTGAAGCAACATCTCAAGACATCAGTCAGGAAGTTAAAGCTTGGTCACAAATGGGTCTTCCAAATGGACAATGACCCCAAGCATACTTCAAAAGTTGTGGCAAAATGGCTTAAGGACAACAAAGTCAAGGTAATAGAGTGGCCATCACAAGCCCTGACCTCAATCCTATAGAACATTTGTAGGCAGAACTGAAAAAGCATGTGCAAGCAAGGAGGCCTACAAACCTGACTCAGTTACACCAGTTCTGCCAGGAGGAATGGGCCAAAATTCACCCAACTTATTGATCTTGCACACTAATGTGACCCCAAACTACTACACTGTCTGAGCCAAGGACTACATGCTTTCTGGTAAGTTTTTATTACAATACTGGGTGGGGTGAATATATTTTATATGACATACATGAATGAGCCAGTCACAGGAGTTCAGAAGGGGCCAGTCACAGGAGTTCAGAAGGGGCCAGTCACAGGAGTTCAGAAGGGGCCAGTCACAGGAGTTCAGAAGGGGCCAGTCACAGGAGTTCAAGGAAGACTTGAGTTTATTTACTCTTATTCCCAAACGCGTACAGCGATAACCGAGCACTGCGTAAAGTGCAGTCCATCAATACAGAAAACGAAACAACAGGCAAAGCCTGGATTATAATACGACAGCAAACAGATGGTCTGATCTCTCTTCTACATAAAACACGCAACATGAGACAATAACGCAGAAAGACTAGGGGAGCAGAGGGAACAGATATACACATGATAATGATGGGATAGTGAACAGGTGTAATTGATAACAAGACAACAACAGTCCGGGGTCGGATAATGACAAGGGGGCGGTGGCAGGGGGGCGGTGGCAGCCAGTTTGATTTCTATTTGCCATATATTTTTAACTGTGCTGTTTCACAAAAGTTCTGAACCTATATACATTATACAGACACAGTATATCTTACATTTGTTATCTTGTTGTGATTAGTACCATCCTTGAGCTCCATTCAACTCCTCCCATCTATCTCTTAACACCATCCATATTGGATGTCTATTTGTGATATATTTGTCAACTGTGCTGTTTTATTTTTTTTAACCAAGTTACACTTTTGCTAACCGAATTGGTGGAACGACCCACCTATAGTTTTTTTTTAATTGAGCGGGAAAATAACTGAAATGGTGCCAGGATGTAGGAGGGCTTGATTTCATAAACGCAGGATACAACCCAGCCCAGAGTTGTTGACTACAGAATGAATGTAATGTTCAGCAGTACACTGTTGACTTCGTCAGGTTTCATAAGAGATACTCCTCTGTTTATTTTTCAGACTTACTATCAGGCGGAATGCGCAAGAAAAATGTACATAGAACATTTGACCCCTCCCCCCTTCTTATTTTTTGGAACTCAGTTATTGTATATAGTGGGAGAGCAGCTTGGTAATTCTCACAAACTTTATTACTCTTGGTACATTTTCGAAAAAACAAAGACAATTATAAAAAAAAAAGTCTGTTAAAGTAATCATCTTAACTGTTCAGATTTAATGATATTTTTACACATTTTCCAAGACCATGGGACTAACTTGAGAAATAACTTGTATAACTCAATAACTCTTCTGTTATGTTTTTCTAGGAACGAACACCATGGCAACCTCCCACATTCTCTTCATCTGCCTCCTCCTCATCCTTGCAGTTTTATCTCAAGAGCCGCACACCTCTAAACAAGGTACCTTTTGATCAATGATGAACCAGAGGGAATTTCCTTTCACGGGACGATCAATACTGACAGATTCCTAGAAGTCAAGCACTTCCTTTGCATGTAGAATTCTTACTAAGGACAGTATAGTATGTACACTCGGTAGTACAGGATGATATACTGTACATATGAGTACACACCAGGGGGTATCATCATACTGTGGGTACACACCAGGGGGTATCATCATAATGTGGGTATACTCTATGGGTACACACCAGGGGGTATCATCATACTGTGGGTATACTCTATGGGTACACACCAGGGGGTATCATCATACTGTGGGTATACACTATGGGTACACACCAGGGGGTATCATCATACTGTGGGTACACACCAGGGGGTATCATCATACTGTGGGTATACTCTATGTGTACACACCAGGGGGTATCATCATACTGTGGGTATACTCTATGGGTACACACCAGGGGGTATCATCATACTGTGGGTATACACTATGGATACACACCAGGGGGTATCATCATACTGTGGGTATACTCTATGGGTACACACCAGGGGGTATCATCATACTGTGGGTACACTCTATGGGTACACATTTAAGTCAACTCTCAGAGGAATATGTCACTGATATACAGTATGAATGATCTCATTACTCACTCTGGTTTAAATGTTATATAAATAATGAAATATTGCATTATTTGTGAAAACACTATATATGCTTTATGATATTGCAATGTCACTGTGTAGAGTGTTATACAAACTAATACAATCTCATAGAATACGTGTTCTAAATAAGCATGCATGCATGGGCACATCGAGTTCTCCCAGGATCTTGATTTCCAGGAATTCTGGAGGGGGCAGTGTGGGAGCAGTGAGTGGTGCACTGTGGGAAACTGTTTAGATATTCAGACTGCCCCTCTCAACAGATGCAGTGTTGTAATGGACAAAGTTTGAGTGCAGGAAGTTCTATTCCTAGACCTTTATGATGAAGTCACACTTCACCTAAGTGTTTCTTCATGTTATGCAACAATTATACACGTTATAGAACTCTTTAGCGCTGAAGGCTGGAATAGAAGCTTTCACTCTACTGTGAGTCTCTTGTGTCTCAGATTTTTATAGGCTTTGGCAGTGGTGCTTTGACATAGTTTTTCTGTTTCCAGTAAGTGGTACTTCACACTGTCAGAATGGATCTGAGCTATCAGCCAAATAATATATATATTTTTCTGAGAATCAGCAGTACTCCAGCCAAAGAGGTTACCGTCTGAGAGAAACAGATGGACATAGAACAGTGCAGCAGGAGGGGACACTTTGCCAGCTCACGCACAGAGACAGAAAATACAACTTTTCAATGCTTCCCATGCTGGAGCAAACCAAGTTTTTTTCATCACAGAGCTTTAAAGATGATTAATTGAAGGGAATAACCTTGGATGCAGCTATTGCTTTAAAGTGTCCATTTTAAAGTGTCTACATAACTCAGACAACACTGGGCCAATTGTGCACCACCCTAAGGGACTCCCAATCATGACCGGTTGTGATACAATCTGGGTTTGAACCAGGTTGTCTGTAGTGACACCTCTAGCACTGAGATGCAGTGTCTTAGACCACTGTGCCACTTGGGAGCCCCACAATATAGAGGACATTTTGTGATAGAGTTCACCTAGAATAACTGGAGCCCAAAATTATATTTTACTCTTGTTAACTTGGAAAGGTCTGTTTGAAGTTAGAGTTGCAACGTCTTGTTGGAGCCAGTGATATCTGCTGTGCACATGTTGTGAAAACAAATGACCTAACCTTGGCAGACTAAGCAAACTGCACTCACTCACATAAACATCCAAGAACATCCAAGAACATCCAAGAACATTAAAGAACATCCAAGAACATTTGAGAACATTCAAGAACAATATAATATGCAGGTGTAAGTACTCACATACACGTGCATATTTATATTCTGAAAATATTAAGTCAAAATGGGGAGTCTGGATGTAGTTGGAGATGTAGAGTCACAATTTGTGCATAGCACAAGCACGCACACACAACACACACACAGACACAGACACACACACACACACACACCACCTGTCCTGAATCCTCACCAGTCACAGGAAATTGAGCTAGTACGAAACACTTGAGCGTTGCCAAGTGTTGGATTGATTTTTCCTTTTAATTCCGAGGAAGTTCCTGGTAGAAAAGGATCTGGTAAACAAGTTATTTTTAACCTTTGGCCACCCTGATGAGCTGCTAACCAAGCCAGTGGTATGCATCTCTCGTCAGCAGAGCCACAGAGCTGTGAAGCTGTCATCTCCTTAGGCGCCAGGGCCCTTCAACCTGCTGTTGTGCTGTCCCCCTCAGCGGTGTTGATGTGGCACATTATGGAAGATGGTACTAATTACTAAAGGACCTAATTGCCTTTTCAGGGCTATGAACAAACAGGAGTGTTTACCTAAAGCTCCCCTTTCTCTGGGAACACATTCATATAATCATGTACTATTAGTACAGACAGACCAGGACAGCGCTTGCCTGATGGGTCATATTGCTGTGATAAACAAGATAAGAATGAACATTTATCTTTCCTACAGCTTATTTATTGCTTCCTTTATTGACCCCTAGGAGCAGAAGATAATAAGATGCATCATATTACGTTTCAGGTGTAGTAGTAATTGGCTTCTGAGAAAATGGTTCCAATTGCACTATTTTATTTGCCAGGTGTCATTTTCCTGCAGATACAGCAGATCTCTGAACACTTACTGTGAGTGGAGGTTTTATGCAGTGTACTATGTAAGTGCAGTTCTGAGGACAAATGACGGCAGGGATTTCCCCGAAATTCCTGTGGGCGGTAGAGCCTGGCTGACAGATTTAGAGAGGTCTGCGGATACTTCCAGGAAAACGTAGCAGTTATGCCACTCAGAGGAGTTATGTTACGGTCTGTTTGTCTGCCTTACACTTGAAGAGCAACTCAGCCCTGTAAATGATCTCAGCAACAGGCATAGGTCGACTAGACAGGGTGTGTCAATGTTTAAGTTTGAGTTTTGAAAGTCTATATAGACTGTGTGTGCTCACCTCTTTCTCTCTACCCCTCTCAGCCCGCCCCCAGATCACTGGCTGTGTCTCCCATGACATGAACACGTTCCACTGCAGATGGAATGTCGGAGCATTCCAGAACCTCACAGAACCCAGAGACCTGCGGATGTTCTACTACATTAATGATAAGAAGTGAGAGAAAATGTTTTCCTTAAGTATGGAAGTGATAAAAATTGAGGGCTGAAATTAAATAAATCAAATATTTATCCATTGTTGAGAGCCAAATAGTTTTGCTTCTGAAATAATTTGTAGTTCTTAACTGTATGTGAGTCTCTCCCTCTTACCTAAATGATGTCAGGTGTATGATGTTAGTCTTTCCTGCAATCAGCATGGTATTAAAATCCCCATGTTGTCTCCCCATGCCTGCAGCATATCTCCCAAAGAGTGGGGTGAATGTCCTCACTACGCTGACAGGACAGACGAGTGCTTCTTCAATGAAAGCTACACGAAGGTCTGGATGACCTACAGAGTCCAGCTCCGCTCTGGCGATCAGGGCATTCTCTATGACGAGGTCATCTTCACTGTGGAAGACATTGGTTAGCCTGGCCTCTAACCTCCTAAACCACAGTCGCTCCTCCATTCATAGCTACCCTACTGTCACCTGTCTGTCCTCTGTCTGCCTCCACACATCTCCCATATGTTAAACCCTAATCTGTTTTTTATCATTGGAAATTGAAATGTGGAAATACTGAATTGTATACACTGAGTATACCAAACATTATGAACACCATGCTTCCCACATTCTTGATACACACGGGAAGCTGTTGAGCGTGAAACTCTACAGCATTACAGATCTTGACACACTCAAACCGGTGCGCCTTCCACCTACTACCATCAAGGCACGTAAATATGCCCATATCTAAGTTGTCTCAAGGCTTACAAATCCTTCTTTAACCTGTCTCCTTCCCTTCATCTACACTGATTGAAGTGGATTTAACAAGTGACATCAATAAGGGCTCATAGCTTTCACCTGGATTCACCTGGTCAGTCTACGTCATGGAAAGAGCGGGTGTTCTTAATGTTTTGTATTCTCAGTGTGTATTATATTGCCTTGTGTAGATATGCTACATTTTTTTTATGTGTCATTCAGCATTTCAAGTGGTGAACCTAATGTTGTTTTAAATGTGCTCCAGTGGAACCAGACCCTCCAATAGCTCTGAACTGGTCCCTGCTGAATGTGGGTCTGACCGGGAGCCACTTTGACATCATGTTGAGCTGGGAACCGCCGCACTCTGCAGACGTGTCGATGGGCTGGATGACGCTACAGTACGAGGTGCAGTACCGCGAGGTCAACTCAACACTGTGGAGGACGGTATGTCTACACACCCTAGAACAGGGTAAAACTCCCAACCCTGGCCTTTATGCATAGGGCTGGGTTAGGAGTTCTTCCTGACTCAGTGATTAGACCAGGAAAACTCCTGGCCCCACCTTTCCCAGGGCAGTCTGCCCTTTAATTCTCCCTCCATGCAAGGGAACATGAATCTTGGGGGTAATCTACCAAAGGTACATACCAAGGCTCTACTGCTTTTAAGTTGATTCATGTCTTTATATGACATGATATATGACATGATATATTATTTTATATGATATAAGGTGACTTATCCTCAGTTAAACTCTAAGCAGTGTGGCCCTTAAACCAAATCACATGGATTAAACCTGCAGGTGTAAGTCTTGTCTTGTCGTCCTATTGTGTGGGTGATATTCTCTAACTAACTGGTGTGAACCCTCTCTGTTTTGACTGCAACCCTAGGTGGACCTTGAAAAGGGAATGCAGCGATCGCTATACGGGCTGCGTACCAACACAGACAATGAGGTTAGGGTGAGATGCAAGACGTTGGCATCACGTAACTTTGGGGAATTCAGCGACTCCATATTCATACACATCCCCACTAAAGGTACTTGATGTATTGTTTTTAAATAATGTCATATAAAATGTTTGCTGTTATAACATGTATTAATTGCTTTCTACTGTATATATTAATATGTGCTCAGAGTCCAGACTTCCAGTTACTGTCCTGCTTGTCTTTGCTGCTTTGGGTTTGGCAGTCATCCTAATGCTGGTCATCTATTCCCAGCAACAGAAGTAAGAGACTCACTTTTACCTTTCACTTTGTCTTAAAATACATTTGTTCAACCTCTTCATAAAAATGAGAAAGTCTAATGCTACATGTCTTTTAATAACGCTTCCTCTATCTTTCTTCAAGGTTGATGTTGATACTCCTGCCTCCAATTCCTGGTCCCAAAATCAAAGGCATCGACCCAGAGCTCCTTAAAGTATTAACTTAACACAATAAAAAATACCTAGAATTCTTTGCTTGCATTAAAACCATTGCCACTAGAGTTTTGAGGGTAGGCAATATGATGTACCAGCAAGGTTGTAATAACTGTTTGTTGCCCCTTTAAATTAACTCTGAGGTATTATCTGTTGTTGACCATAGAAAGGTAAGTTGGCTGAGCTGACCTCCATCCTGGGCAGCCACCCTGACCTGAGGCCAGAGCTGTACAGCGACGACCCCTGGGTGGAGTTCATCGAGCTGGACATGGAGGAGCTTAACTACAGGCTGGCTGTGCTGGACACCCAGTGCTTAATGGACCACTGTGCCTCCTCAGACTGTCCCCCTATCACCATTGGCTTCAGGGATGACGACTCGGGCCGGGCCAGCTGCTGTGACCCTGATCTGCCTGACCCAGAGGCCTCCCCCTTCCACTCCCTCCTCTCCAACACCAGCCACCCTCTGGAGCCATCTGGCCTGGCCAGCACTAAGGCCAGCTCCCCGGGCCAGACCCCCACCAATGAGGAGTCTCCCTGGGCCGTCCCTGGCAGGGAGGACCTCTACACCCAGGTGAATGAAGTGAGACCCACTGGTGAAGTGCTGCTGACACCTGAGGAGCAGAGCAAGGTGGAGGAGAATGCAGAGGAGAAGGATGAGAAGGAAAAGGAAAAGGAGAAAGAGAAGAAGAGGAAGGAGTTTCAGCTGCTGGTGGTGAATGCTGATGTGGGAGGCTACACTTCAGAGTTAGACGCTAGGAAGATGAATGCCAGACTCCCCACTGGGAGAGCCAGTCAGCCTGCTCCAACGGAGAACAGTAGTCTTGTGCAGGGACAGCCCTTCGGGGGCTACCAAAGCCTGTACTTTGAGGCTGAAATGCCCCCCATTCCACCTGCCTTTCCCATCTCCCCACTGCCCCCTGTCTTTGCCTACACCATGGTGGAGGGAGTGGACAGGCAGAACAGCCTCCTTCTGAAGCTCAGCCCCCCACCTGTACCCCAGCCAGTCCTAACCAAGCTTTCCCTGCCTACACCAGAGGGGTACCTGACCCCTGACCTACTGGGCAACATTACACCATAACTCAGAGGTGTAGAGACTATGCCAGTCATTAGTGATTGGACACAGATCAGAGGTGGCATGGGAATTCAGTGCCTGAGTGACTAGACATCAAAAGAGTAGGGTGCCAAATGTCATACCTGCCCCACTTCTTCCTGTTCCTTCTCCCAACATGACAACTGTAGACATTTTGAGGTTTGGTAAGATGGATGGTGAGTACAGGAGAGGGGTCTGTTCTTCAAGGTGCCACACCTGTCTGCAAAAACTTTAACAAGAACTCAGTGAACAAAGGAAATGGGCAAAGGACAAGAAGGGATTATGGTCTAGAACTGGCCATATGAACCTCTTCACATATTATGAATGTGAAATAAAAAAATATATATTTTCAAGAACATCACCTACATGTGACTTTAAATGCCAGCATAAGGGCAGATACTTAACTTCGTGTTGTTGATAATGTTTACAATAATCCCAATAATTTGTCTTTACAACTGTGAAAAGTATTTACAGATCTCAATATTGTGTCAAAAGGGAAGCATGGTGACCAAGGGGGAATCCACCATCTGTGTTCTGCTGATTGACTGTGGCTTTTCAACAAGTCTAGAATAGTAGGACATTGTGTTTACTGAATGTTTGCTGTTTTGCATATACACAAAATGCGTGTTAATAAAAACAATACAAAATAATTATGTTTACAATGTTGTAGGCTACCATTTACAAAAAAAAAGGGGAATATCAAATGTCAGATTATCCTTCTAGAGATCTCTAAATGCTAATGGTTCTTTATAGTAGAGCTAGAATGTTACTCATAATCATATTTCACATTTAAACTGTACCGAGTCCATTCATTTGATATAGTACTAATTATTTTAAATTGTTGCCATAGGACTACATTTGATTTTACAGCTACAAGAAATAGCAAACGTTCGATTGGTGGACATCTTAAGCGCGCGCACGTGCAACACTGACCACGTGACACGTGCAGACACGAGTTCCCGCTTAAAACAGACGTATAAAACGTTTTAATGTTATAACGTTATAATTTGCTAGTTTAGCGTATTGAAGAATAAAACACTGAACCTAGAGATGAAGTTTACAGCAGTAAATCTGGACAAGCTTATTGATGATTTCACTCATCTGGAACAGGTAACTTTAACATTAAGTAGGAGGACCTAGCTAGTTCTTCAACGTTAGGGAGGTAGCTAGCTAGCCATTAACTAATCTAGCTAGCTAACTCTTAAAATAGCCTACTATGAGCAGGCAATGCTGAATTTGCCTTAAATTAATCCTGTCATGAAAGTGGCTGAAGCAACAGTTCCCCCACTTTGCCTGAGGATTTCAATGTATAGGGCTACCCATACCCTTTACTACCTTAATCAATTATGCCTGGAAGCTGTTTAAAAAGCCAAGGGCATATTTATTCAGATATTTTATCATTTATCTTTATTTGTTTTAAAGAAAATTACAGAGCTCAAGGGTAAAAACAACATATTGGAGATCAAGTTGGATGAGACCAACAGAGTTCTGAAATTTTCTCAGACCAAAGAGAAGTGCTTGATTGAAGGTGAGGATTCTTATGCATGGCACTTAACCCTAATCGCTCTGCTAAAGGATTTTACAGTAGCCACGCTTCTGGATTGTGTTTAGTGATGGTTAGCACTTTGGACTCATGACAACAAAGTGACCAATACGAATCTTGGTATTTACATTGGTACTTGAACTTTTACAAAAGTCCACTTTCAATCAAAAATGAAAATGTAAAGAATGTATCTTCTCAAATTATGGTGAATAGGCCTTAAATTCTCATTTTAAAACTTTATTTAAAGTGTACGTCTCCCTCTAGTGGTCCTGTAATGTAACATTAGTTCACCTGATGACGCCACTGTCCCTTAGAGCGAGATGGAATGTTGGGGACAGTGAAAGGACTCCAGCAGACTCTACAGCAGCAGTGTGACCTCAGGGGTAATAGTCTCTCCTCTGTAAGGCACTCTGGTCAACACATAATTAGTGTACACTATTACTATTGTCGGAATCCAAGATAAAAACTGTTGCAGTAAACTTGTAATTCAATTGTGATAAAACACGCTTTTGTCTTACAGTGGAAAATGAAAAGTTGAAAAGCACTGTGTCCGATCTGAAAAGGCAGAGTGAGAAGACAGTAGAGGTGAGGGCAGCATGATTGAATAAACTGAATCTGAACATTTCCTTCTTGTTCAGTAAAATAGTTTGGATTCAAAATGGCCATAATAGAACAGAGAAACTGAATATGTTGCCATTGCTTCCCTCTTGTGGCTTGTTGTGGTCAGGAGCGGGAAGCTGAGGTTCAGAGGCTGGTGGCAGAGATGAGAGCTGTGGGAGAGAGTCACCAGAAGGAGCTGGAGTCTCTGAGAGAGGAGTACAGGAGAGGGGTGGAGGGCACACACAGAGAAACACAGAGCAAACGTAAGAACACATTACACAAACCCTTCCTTTGAGTGACTCTGGCAGTGATCATAAAACCTGCTCATGGAGCTGCAGTGTTGCAGGTTTGTATCCCAGATTAGGGCAACCACACCTGATTCAATGTATCAACTGATCTTCAATACATCTAAAGCTGAAGCATGTGTCTCACTATTGAGCTGGGACAAAAACTTACAGTATTTCAACTCTAGTAGGATTGAGGATCACTGGACTGTGGCATTCCATCTCTGAAACAGAGTGACCTACCACAGAATGTCACACATATAACAAAATATTGCATATTTAGAGCCCCCTGTTTGTCGTATGTTGTGTTTTTTTTGTGTGAAGTTGAGGCTAAAGATGCAGAGCTGAAAGAGGCCCTGGAGAGAAAGGAGTCAGATATGGGGGAGATGAGAAGGAGAATGAGGGACCAGGAGAGAGAGAGGCAAAGTGAAATATTAAAGTTACAAATGGAGGTATACAGACTGGCAGTACAGTGCTAAGGAATTATGTGTGTAATGTGTTTTTGATTGACAGATCAGCAGATATACAGTACCAGTCAAAAGTTTGGACACACCTACTTATTCAAGGTTTTTCTTTATTTAAAAAAATGTTTACATTGTAAAATAATAGTGAAGACATCAAAACTATAAAATAACACATGGAATCATGTAGTAACCAAAAAAGTTTTAAACCAATCAAAATATATTTTAGATTCTTCCAAATAACCACCCTTTTCCTTGATGACAGCTTTGCACAATCTTGCTATTCTCTCAACCAACAGTCTTGAAGGAGTTTTCACATATGCTGAGCACTTGTTGGCTGCTTTTCCTTCACTCTGCGGTCAAACTTATCCCTAATCATCTCAATTGGGTTGAGGTCGGGTGATTGTGGAGGCCAGGTCATCTGATGCAGCACTCCATCACTCTCCTCCTTGGTCAAATTGCCCTTACACAGGCTGGAGGTGTGTTGGGTCATTGTCCTGTTGAAAAACAAATTATAGTCCCACTAAGTATCACTGCAGAATGCTGTGGTAGCCATGCTGGTTAAGTGTGCCTTGATTTCTAAATAAAACACTTGATAGTGTCATCCCCGCACCATCACACCTCCTTCTCCATGCTTCACGGTGGGAACCACACGCAGAGATCATCTGTTCACCTACTCTGCGTCTCACAAAGACACAGTGGTTGGAATCAAAAATCTCAAATTTGGACTCATCAGACCAAAGGACAGATTTCCACTGGTCTAATGTCCATTGCTCGTGTTTCTTGGCCCAAGCAAGTCTCTTCTTCTTATTGGTGTCCTTTAGTAGTGGTTTCTTTGCAGCAATTTGACCATGAAGGCCTGATTCACACAGTCTCCTCTGAACAGTTGATGTTGAGATGCGTCTTTTACTTGAACTCTTGTGAAGCATTTATTTGGGCTGCAATCTGAGGTGCAGTTAACTCTAATGAACCTATCCTCTGCAGCAGAGGTAACTCTGGGTCTTCCTTTCCTGTGGCGGTCCTCATGAGAGCCAGTTTCATCATATCGCTTGATGGTTGTGCGACTGCTCTTGAAGAAACTTTCAAAATTCTTGAAAATGTCCATATTGACTGACCTTTATGTCTTGAAGTAATGATGGACTGTCATTTCTCTTTGCTTATTTAAGCTGTTCTTGCCATAATATGGACTTGGTCTTTGACCAAATAGGGCTATCTTCTGTATACCACCCCTACCTTGTCACCAAACAACTGATTGGCTCAACTGCATTCATGAAGTTGGTTTAGAGAATGCCAAGAGTGTGCAAAGCTGTCATCAAGGCAAAGGGTGGCTACTTTGAAGAATGATTCCATGTGTTTTTTCATAATTTTCATGTCTTCACAATGTAGAAAATAGTAAAAAAATAAAATAAAGACAAACCCTGGAATGAGAAGGTGTATCCAAACCTTTTGACTGGTACTGTATATTTGTAACTGTTTTGATATTAATAGGCAAAGCTGCTCTTTGTAAAGTTAACTGCTATTTTAGTCATCTGATACATACTGTTGATAGAGCACCTTGCATTCACAGTGAGTTACTTCTGTTTTTTACAGGCAGGATAGTGCAAAGGTACATGTGGTTTTGATTTGCTGCTATAAGTAAAGATGTACATGACTGAGTTTTATGGACATATCAATCCTAACACTGTTTCTTCTGCTGTCAGTTTGGTGCTAAGCTTGCCAGGGTGCAGAGTACCATACAGAGGATCCAGCAGCAGCCCCAGGGCTCGGGTCTTCTACCTCAGAACATCTTCAAACGGGTGAGGAGCCTCCGACCACGTTCTAAGCCAACACTTCACACAGAGATGAGAGCTTGAAGCAACCTGTGCCCACTATGGAGCAGGGCACTCTTGTTTGATGATGTTTGATCATGTGTTTCTCCTGTGTTTCTGTATGTACTGTATGGCCTATCTGTGTTTGTTGGTGTGCTCCCAGAAGTTCCAGTTCCTTCAGGAGGAGAAGAACAGAGAGGTCGAGGCCCTGCGCCAGAGAATCAAGGAATTGGAGAAGCAGCACGCCAGCGGATTCAGTGACTCCCGTCTAAAGAGAAAGAAGATTTAGCATATTTAGAATATGCAGGAGTGAAATTCATCTACAGTAGTGCCTTTGTATGCTTTTTGGTATAGTGTTCCTGGTGTTTGCTTGACTGCAGTCATATTAGTTTGTGAAAATGTATTTAAGATATTTTCATGACAACAGTTTTGTGAGCAATACATTTTTACTCACTTTGTCTTCTACCTATATTTGCATTTGGTATTTGAGTTTCATTTCACATACAATGAGGGTTAAAGTGAATCACAACCATTTTCATTACAACAAGCAACCATTTAATAAAATAATGGTGCTTTGCTGCAGAAGAGTGTTGTCACTGCTGAATTGCCAACCCTGTGCTCGTTCTGGTGACGTATGGAGAACCGGCATTGGGTGTTTTAACATCTGTCCTCTACCCATGTAGACCTTCAAGACCTTAATCCAATCAGTGTAGGTAGACGTCTGGCCGCCCCATGCACCAGTGAGAGAGTGAGTGAGAGTGAGTGAGAGTGTGAGAGAGAGAGAGAGCAAACTGTTCCTATACTTAAGATACTGGCCCATTTAAGGAGTTAAGACGCTGTGTTCCCCCCAAGGCAATGTCAATGTGTCTATTGACCTAATTCATTTGGATCTCAAACAGTAGTTGAGTTCTATGAAATAAGTGCCTTTTGATAGTTTAAATAGAAATTGTGCATCAATATTGAATGTTAAAAGCCTGTTATATTAATTGAAGTGCCCTTTAATATCGACCACATGGAGAATTCAATACATCTGATATTTTTAATATGAATAAAACCTTGCTCCCTCTGTTACTTCTAGGAAGATTTTAATCCACTTAATCCCAACATTTTGCCAAGTTTTCAACATTGTAAAGCCCTGGTTATTTTGTTGCTTTGACAAAGTCATTTCTGAAGACTTAATGATTTAATGTGATTAGTGATTAACTTACATCTGTCTCATTTTATGGTCAACCCTGTTACATGAACTGAACTCTTGTTTTAATTTGGTTAAAAATGTTTTCAAAAGAAACATTCAACGTCTAATAGTGTAAAAGCAGGTGAGCTGGCGCTGCAGACGGATATATCTGTCCGCTAATACAGGACTATTAAAGGCCTAGTGCACTGTCTTTGTGAAACAATATTTATATTTTTAGGGGGTGCTGCAGCACCTTCATCACCCCTATGTCCAGGGGCAGTACACCAGAAAACCAGGGGCTGCAGCTGAGCAACTTGTTTTCGTTAGATTTACTGTAATCTCTTTATCAGTGGTGTGCTGTGTGTCTGAAGGGAGCAGGCTGAGTTAATCTCCCTATGGGAACATCCCTCTGATCCTCACGTCTCTCGCTACAATCAAGTGGTAAGCCTTGTGTGGCACGGACGGAAGCCCTTTGGTTGCATAGGACAGGTGTTCTCTAAGCTACAGCCAAAGGGTCCAAAAACGCACATTCCTTCACCTTTCTAAAACCCTAGTGCAGTGCACATATGTGTTATGATCCCATCTACCCTTATTCTGCATGCTCTGTAGCCCTCGAGGGGATTGGGATACATCTAAATAAAGTTTGGGGATTAGACTGCATGACACCACCTTGATCCCTAATCTTCAAGGGGAGGGAAGACTAGACAGTGTCAGAGATGGGTGAGGAGAACACTTTGTGCTATGAGTTAATTTAACTTTTGACTGCAGCTTGAATAGGATGATGCTTCCCATGACCATAACCAGGGTTACAGCTCAGAGCTGTGGAGACCAAAGAGAATAGCTGTAGACATTCTGAGGCAGTTTGTGGAAATCTAAGGCTACAAGCTAAATTGAGTTGGATATTAGCATTTCAGGGTTGACCAGACATTGAGAAGGATTGGGGATATTTTTTTCCATCTCCCGTTGGTTCCATAGAAAGAATTTGATCGATTGTACCATGACTCCTGAAACTGCTGTGTGGGGATCTATAAGTGCTGAGAGACTTGAAAATGGGATTAAATCAGAGCGACGGCTTTCAAATTTGAAGGTGAGATGTCCAAAAACGTGTTCTCTCTTTTCAAGCTGGTATTACCATATAAAGCATTGTTGAAACACTGACTTTCTTTGTAGTACATCAAATGTTGATGCATTCTAACTATTATAATATAATAGTATAATTCAGTTCTGTCATCATACTATTGACTATTGGATTCTCAAGATGACTACATATTATATTTCCTGTCATGCCCTGAGCCCTGAGTAGCGGTAAGGATGCCAGGGGGCCAGTACCAGATGTCCTCCTGGAGGCCTCGCCCCAGCCTCTATAGCCTGTCAATCAGCTCAGAAGGTGGGCAGGATGAGGATGAGTCTGACCCTCCCCAACGCCTCCCTCCCCTGGAGAGGCTCACCACCGAAATGTGTCACGATGAGCAGACCATCAAGGAGCTGATTGTGGGCCGTAGGATTGGCTTCTACAAGGTCCGTGGTGAGATCGGCTCTGGAACCTTCTCCCGCGTCAAAATGGCCTTCCATGTCCTCACCAAAGGTAAAGGTCACACTGCTGACCATACAGAACTTCATCAACAACTTGTCATTGCAACTGGAATGGATTATCCATGTAATGGATAGTTTGACTGAAACAACCACAGTAAAGCGTGTTGAAACTGAAATGAGGAAAACACCAAGTTATCCAACATCTGACTCTCTCCTTCTCACCCCTAGACAAGGTGGCCATCAAGGTGTTGGATAAGATGTGGCTGGACGTTCAGGCCCAGAGGCTACTCACCAGGGAGATCTCCTGCATGGAGGCCCTGCAGCATGCCAATGTTGTGCGTCTTTACGAGGTGGTGGAGTCACACAACCACCTCTACCTGGTGATGGAGTACGCTGGGGGAGGGGACCTCCACACACACATCTGCTCCGAGGGCAGGCTTTCAGAAACAGAGGCCAAGATCACCTTCGCACAAATCCTGTCCGCCATCAAACACATGGTCAGTAGTATTGAATTTAATCCAGAATTTATATAAAATATATTATTTTAGTCAATTTGAATAGCCAAATTATTTCATACTGTATGTCAATTGTTTGTGTTTGCAGCATGACAAAAATATAATCCACCGGGACCTGAAGGCAGAGAATGTACTGTACACCTGTAATGGCTGTGTGAAGGTGGCTGACTTTGGCTTCAGCACCAGGGTCATCCACTGCAGCGACACCCTGGACACCTTCTGTGGTTCTCCCCCCTATGCCGCTCCTGAACTCTTCAGGGACGAGTGCTACGCGGGGTCACCAGTGGACGTGTGGGCCATGGCCGTCCTGCTCTTCTTCATGGTGACCGGCACCATGCCTTTCCAGGCTGACACCATGGGAAAGCTGAGGCTCGCCGTTATAGAAGGGGTTTACACCCTCCCGCCCTGGGTGCCAGGCCCGTGCCAGCGGCTGATTCGGGGCATCCTGAAGCCTGTGCCAGCGGATCGCTATTCGGTGGACCAGATGTTGGGCTGTGACTGGCTGCTCCCTGTGGAGTACCCGTGGACAGTGGTGGCACCGGTCCCCCTCAACCCTCTGCACCTGGCGGATGCAGAGCCCGGGGAGCTGGATGATGAGGAGGAGGAGATCAGGGCCTCCCTGGAGGAGCTGGGTGTCAACATGAAACACATACGCAACAACCAGGGCCAGGGCAGCCGCAGCCCCATCACCGGACTTTACCGCATCTTCTTACACCGCGCCCAGAAGAGGCGTGGCGCCGAGACTGTGCCTGTGATCAGAGGGTTGGTCCAAGACCCTAAGAGAGAGAGCCTTGGAGCCTACAGAGGTCTGATACACTCCTCCAGGTTATGTGTTCTTCAATAAGTGACCAGCCTGGGCATGGGTCCTTATGAAAGTCTGCTTTAATCCATTGAAGATTCACTCAGCATCATACAGCTACAAATGTTTAATTGAACTTGAAAATTAAAGGAAATGTGTTTTGTGTGTATGTAAGACAGGAACATCTGGATACGAACATTTGTGGTAACACACAGATACTGAAACATTGGCCTGAAGGACTGATGTCTCTAACAAAGTATTTGTGTTCTTTTGTTATCTATTATTTTTTTTATCGACTCAGCATTGCTTGTTCTCTTTTTCTGTTATCTACTATTGTCTACTCTACACTGCTGTGTTATATGTCTTATATTGATATTGCACTGTTGCTAAAGAACTCGCAAGAAAAGCATTTCACTGTATCGTTTAAATCTGCTGTATACGGTGCACTTGTAAATACACTTTGATTTGAAGTAAGATTGTTATAATAAAATAATTTATGCGTGCATATATTTTTCACGCAGGCCTATGGGTGGTCCCTGGAATCGAAACCCACTATCCTGGCGTTGAAAGCCACATGCTCTATATGAGATAAGGGTGTAAAAGTGCCTGATGAAATCATACTTTAATTCATAGTACAATCGACTGCATGAAATACGAAGAATGTGATAAAACAGTATTGCTTAAAGACACTCCTTGGTTGTTTGCTGTTAATCTGAAACAGGTGGATTTCTAACATAGGATAATGCCTATGCAACCCAATTTAGGGCTACTATCCAGGCCCTTTGTATGAAGTGCTTCCAAAAGCCAATGTCCTGCTAGACCCCATAAACAATAGCCCGCACCACCTGGCAGAGCAGCAGATGATAGCCAGGCCCCTACCCAAGCCCCCAAACAAGTCTTCTCCGGCCCACTTGCACCCAAACTACCCTCGACTCCTCCTCCGTCCGATCCCCAACTGCAGAGAGCGGCAGATGGCGCGGCGTGGCTATGGAGACATCTGCCGGTACAGCGATGGACATACAATAGCCCCTCTGTGTGGACCGCTGGACGTGACAACAGAGCGCGCGCTGCTATTGTGCGCCCCCTATACACATGCAGATCAGCCGAGAGGGGACGGAGGGAATAAAGAATTGTCCTGAAGGGGTAACAGTGAGCAGATGACAGCCTTTAGCGCATGCTATGCAAATTTGCCCGAAACCTTTGTCAACCCAACAACCTCCCTACCTTCTGCCCACATAAGTAGGCCTAACCTCCAAACTTAAAAACGAAATTGAAAACGCATGACAAAAAATATAATATGCATTCAGTTTTATTAGGTTATTCGTTTTTTCATACACATTTCTTAAGTTAAACATTGTAAGAATTATACATCTATTTCTTATTTTTCATATTAAATATAATGAAATGTTCTTAAGTATAAATATTGTGAACATTCTAAGTTAATTTCTTGTTATCTTTTTTTTGACAAAGTTAATCAACACAAACCTTTAGAGCATTATAAGTTGCCCAATTTCTTAAATGTTTATTAGTTTTGACAACGTTAAACGTTCTAAAGTTAAACCTTTAGAGCGTTAGGCCTATAGGTTAATATTTTTTCTTATCTTTTTAAAAGGCTATTCTTTTTTGCCATTATTACATTTCTAAAGTGAAACCTTTAGAGAATTAAGACAATTCTGGAAAGTGGGAAACATTTCGCTGAATGCAACGGTGGTTATTGCTGCTCAGCAAGAAGACATTTTTTAAAAAGTCCCTTTTTAAGAACGCTTCTTCTTGGCACCGCTTCTTCTCCTACTGCGCGTGCTTCAACGTGCGACGTTTGCTCTGTGGACCACAAGATGCAGAACTCGCTTCTCCTTTCTCTCCAAACCTCATCCGCACAAAGAATGAGGGCCGTTTTTGTCGCTCTCGTGGCATACCTGACCTCATTCACATAAAGAATGGAAGTCATCTTGGCATGGACAGGACAAGAGACAACGAATCGCGGGGGCCACTCGGGCCGGCCACGCGCTGCCTGGATCGGAATCCTCCTCAGGAGTATCCAGGGATGAGAAACAGTGTCATCCTGTAAAAGGATGAGTATTTCCTTATAGGTTGAAGGTTTACAGCATCTCAAGGGAGAAGAGACAAGTCCCAGATCAGCGCTCAAGAAGGGTGATTTCTGGTACCCAGTCGTTCAGACTGCGGCTCTCCTCACAGAACAGATGCAGCTTCTCCAGAGCAGCGTCCTCCCAAGAACCATCAGTTGGGTTCTGTTGACAAACAAGAGGGGAAAGGAACATTAGTCACATGGACACAATGAGCAGCTCATAACATTCTCTATTATTCAATGTTTGAATTAAGTCAGTTTGAGTTTTAATGTAACATACCGTGATAAGACAGCAGTGGGCATCTTCAAGCTGGCCAGTCTTGTCACCAACAATCTCGGCCAGGCGCTGCATGTCGTTCACTCTGACGATGCTGATGTCGTTGTCAAAGCAGAAAGACTGGATGAGGGTGAAGTGGATCTGAAGAGCAATGTCACACTCCCACTCCTCATCGGTGGCCAGAACGCAGAAAGACACGCTGTCTGGGTCACTGCAAATAGAAAATAGAAGCACCATAAGTATATGCAAAACGACTTTAAAATGATGAAAACATATATATATATTATTAGTTTACATTAGCATTTTAAGAAACTCATCCTTACACATTCATAACTTTAGCAGACTCGTAGACACCAACGGTCAGGCAGTCATTTTCTTTAGCAGACAGCAGAACTTCCTCTAGTGCTTTGCCGGTGCAATGGGCACGCTCAGCGGACTTCTGGATCAGAACTTCCTCAAGAGTCATGGTGATGCAATATTCCAAAAGGAACTTCGTAAGTGAGAGAGAGGTAGTGTAGTCGGAGAGTAAATCCGAAAAGATTGGTGAGTCTGAAGGTATTGTGCTGCGTTTTTATACCCTTGGGCTCGTGGCCCCTGTGAATACACAGCGCTGTGATTGGTTGACCCGGATGGTGCATTGGTATGCTAATGTCATTGTCCCACTCTAGCTCATGGCAGATTTATAAGGGTCATCATGGCACGTCTTTTTCTGTGCCAGGCATGCTTTCCAACCGAAAATAAATAATGTTGCATTACGTTCAGATGTACTTATAACATGTCACATTTTCTCCATGTTTAAACTAGAAAAATAGAGATTTTGGTTGTCATATTTTGCATTGCAAGTTTACTTGAGTTTTTATAGTTTCACATGCTGCACTGATGCCAATGG
Source organism: Thymallus thymallus (assembly GCA_023634145.1). Taxonomy (NCBI): domain Eukaryota; kingdom Metazoa; phylum Chordata; class Actinopteri; order Salmoniformes; family Salmonidae; genus Thymallus; species Thymallus thymallus. The sequence continues at coordinate 33,736,088 of CM042403.1, read as the reverse complement.
CCTCGAGATGCTTTAGGGGATGCAACTGATCATTTATCAAATCAGTCTATACGCCTATTGAAACTAAACATCCAAAGAAGAGCAATTTAATAATCAAACTGCGTAAGTACCCGAATTGTCTGTGATTAAGATTGTGTAGGCTAAGTTTCAGTTTTAGGTGAAAGTGTGTCCAAACACCACCAATAGCATAAAATGGGGAAAGTAAAGTGTGCATAAGGCGCACTACCCCCTCCCCTCCCCCCTTGGAGAAGGCAGGTGGCCATCTGTAGAACCTGAACAAAAACGGCCCCTATTGTGTCCACAGAAACTCCTATTATCACGCTCTCCATTCAAATGCAAATTAACCGCGCGTGCCAGGATGCTGTACGTGCCGCACAATCTGCACTGCTGGCCTATACTGACCACGTGACCCCAATCAGCGGTCTGAACTCTCTGCATGGTTTTATTTATTTACTTTTGACACATGGACCAATGAAAATCCATGCTTTTCCATAAAAGTAATTCTAAAAGTTGAACAGCTGGCACGATAACTATTCAGGCCAAGTTATATTTGCAGGGTAAAGCCTATGCCCAAATCCAGATATTGCACACCATATTAATGATCCTTTACAGAGGGTTTGGGTTAAATGTGGAAGACACATTTCAGTTGAATGCATTCAGTTGTACAACTGACTTGTATCCCCATTTCCCCTTTTAATACAATATAAACTATCAACAGGTAGTCTAAAGTTTAAAGAAACACATATAGCTTACAGACATATTTCAAGCCACTGCATTTGGACATGGGCACAGTTTGGCCCACTTTTATCCACTTTGGTGACATTGAAGGTGCATGAAATAATCTAGAATTGGCCTGAGTAATTCTATAATTCTAGAGGGTTGGTGAATGATTCAGCTCCATTGTTTGGTGGATAGCAACGTGGCAGATGGAGGACTGTCGCTTTGAGGACACCCCCTGTCGCCCTGGCTGACCCCGACCCCGAGGCGCGCCGCTACTGTTGTCCGCGAGTCATTATATTCACTGGACGAAAAAGTCTGTTGTCTGTGTTTTGATCCAATTTAAATGTGAATAAAGTGAGCGTATGGTCAAACTCACGACTATGAATCTCTGATAGACCTAGTCTTATATTTACAAGAGGCCACGCGCCTGAGTTGCAGCACAGGAATGAATACCTTCCGAAATTTCTAGATTAAAAACACATTCAAAGAATAACAAAAATATGCTGTTTTGATCGAACAATGTTATTTTGCTACAAAACAAACGAATTGATTAGAGTTTATGATCATTGGTTTGTTATGTGGCAAATCATTAGTTGAGAAGTTTAAATGGCTGATGCACAACAACCCATAGCTTGCATAGGTTAATGCATAACAGTTTACAAACATAACAGATAGGGTTCCTTGAATCAGAGGTTGATTAATCTGATAGCAGCTCAACGCTCTTTTTTGGAAGGATCAACTCAGCATGGCAACAGGGCAGGCGCGTGCAAGCCGATATACGACGCATTGTTCTTGAAATAGCACATCTGTTGGACGGGCCCCTGTCCCCAGTAGCGCTTGACAGGTGTTCCTGGATCAAGCCATGGCTTGCTCGGGCGAATTACATTTTGCACATTGAGCCATGACTTAAAACTTATTTGTGCAGATGCAAATTAGCCAAAGCACACAACCAGACAAATCATACTTTCCATTAGCAAACTGCAACGTTCTATTGATTTAGTAGTGGTTGACTGCTGGTGGCAATCATGTTGGTTCTTAGTAGACTATAATAATACAATGGGCCATGCAAGATTAAGTTGGGTTTGTAACTTGCAAGTTGAAACACTGTGGTCACAACGTAGGATACTTTGGCTATACTATGCAACACAATAATATAGGGAAAGCTGTGAGACTATATTGCATTGTCCAAATTATTGCGTTTTGCCTCTGTGCTTTTTAAAATCAAATGATAATCAAATCAAATGTTACTGGTTCATACACATATTTATCAGCTATTATTGTGGGTGTAGCAAAATGCATGTGTTCCTAGCCCCAAAAGTGCAGTAATATCTAACAATACACAACGTTACACACTCATCTAAAAGTACAAGAATGGAATTAAGAAATATAGACATTTTAGGAATGGAGTCCAGAGTATAAATATATATAGCCTATATGTGATGGGATGTATAGACATTGTGGACAGTATGTGGATAGAATATGTAGTATAGCCTATCTTAAGAATAAGTAGGATAGAATAGTATATGTACATTAATAGTAAAATAGGAGGGCCTTGACTAGAATACAGTAGGCCTATATACATATTAAATGGGTAAAACACTATGTAAAAATTATTAAAGTGACCAGTGTTCCATTATTAAAGTGTCTATGTACTTAGGACAGCAAGGCTCTAAGGTGCAGGGTTGAGTAACCAGGTGGTAGCAGGTTAGTGACAGTGACTAAGTTCAGGGCAGGGTACTGGGTGGAGGCCGACTAGCGGTGGCTATTTATCAGTCTGATTATCCATTTAGTAACAATTTCTTATTTAGAGATAAACGTGTTATGTTGGCTATGCATAATATCAGCAAAGTCATTGGCCATTATGCATTTCGGGTGCAGAATTATCTATGCTTGTATTATGCAGCAGTAGTTTTCTTTGTTGACCCCTCACCTTCCCCCATAGACAGATGGGATCTTGTTGCTATGGAGAGAGATACAGGCATCTCCAGATGCCACGCGCCTGAAGTGAGCTCTGCAAAGCAGCGGAGCGTGCCATAATCGGATGGAAATAGAAACATTGGGCCAATTCTGTTCTCCTATAATTTCCTATTCAGTTCTGAGTTACCTGAATATTAAAGTAAGTAACACAATAATATTTTGCGTCTAATTAAATTAAGACTTTAAGAAATCTTTCTGACTACATAAAGTTGATATATGCTTACTGTATTTGATTCATGGGTGCACCAGAAAAGTTGAACAGATGTAGAAAGTATAGCGATATCTTTATGTAATTTGGAAGCCCTTACTGTTACACTTGGATATGGATGCCCTGCACGAGTCTGAATTAATTAATCCAGTACATCGGATAAAGGTCAGGGAGTTTCGCATTTGATCCATTCAATCGAAACTGCCCTTTCCTTTCTTCCATAGTTTTGTCTATAGACACGCGCCTGCTAGGGGGGTCGCTCGTGCATTGTCGCCCAGCAGCCAATCACAGTGCGTGTGTGTTGGAGTCCTGCCTATAAATACTAGCTGTTTCATACAAACAGCACAAGCACACTGTACTTCTTTTTAGTCCTTATCAAAATCTTCTCAACTGAGCTCTACAAAATAACTATCTATCTTCAAGATGGAAGCTATTGGCAAATCTCTAAAGGAAGCTCTCAAGTCTGCCCAGTGTGAGGATCTCCTCACTGTTGGTGTCTATGAGAGTGCCAAAATAATGAACGAGTAAGTAGTTTATCTACTAAATGTGTGCTTTATTTATACATTTCTTGACATTTACTCATTTACTGACTCCATTGTGTTATTATGATAACATTGACTAATGAAAGTAATCTCAACAGTGATCCAGACAGCGTGTCTTTCTGCGTTCTGGCCACCGATGAGGAGTGGGAGTGTGACATTGCTCTTCAGATCCACTTCACCCTCATCCAGTCTTTCTGCTTTGACAACGACATCAGCATCGTCAGAGTGAACGACATGCAGCGCCTGGCCGAGATTGTTGGTGACAAGACTGGCCAGCTTGAAGATGCCCACTGCTGTCTTATCACGGTATGTTACATTAACAACTCAAACTGACTTAATTCAAACATTGAATAATAGAGAATGTTATGAGCTGCTCATTGTGTCCATGTGACTAATGTTCCTTTCCCCCCTTGTTTGTCAACAGAACCCAACTGATGGTTCTTGGGAGGACGCTGCTCTGGAGAAGCTGCATCTGTTCTGTGAGGAGAGCCGCAGTCTGAACGACTGGGTACCAGAAATCACCCTTCTTGAGCGCTGATCTGGGACTTGTCTCTTCTCTCTTGAGATGTTGTAAACCTTCAACCTATAAGGAAATACTCATCCTTTTACAGGATGACACTGTTTCTCATCCCTGGATACTCCTGAGGAGGATTCCGATCCAGGCAGCGCGTGGCCGGCCCGAGTGGCCCCCGCGATTCGTTGTCTCTTGTCCTGTCCATGCCAAGATGACTTCCATTCTTTATGTGAATGAGGTCAGGTATGCCACGAGAGCGACAAAAACGGCCCTCATTCTTTGTGCGGATGAGGTTTGGAGAGAAAGGAGAAGCGAGTTCTGCATCTTGTGGTCCACAGAGCAAACGTCGCACGTTGAAGCACGCGCAGTAGGAGAAGAAGCGGTGCCAAGAAGAAGCGTTCTTAAAAAGGGACTTTTTAAAAAATGTCTTCTTGCTGAGCAGCAATAACAACCGTTGCATTCAGCGATATACTTCCCACTTTCCAGAATTGTCTTAATTCTCTAAAGGTTTCACTTTAGATGATTTAAAACATAAAAAAGAAAGAAAACTAAAAATATATTAAGGTTTCCCTTAACACCTTTACCATTTGATGTTTAAATTTTTTATGAAAGATTATTTCAGTTGTTATTATCTAAAATGTTACAATATTGAACTCCTGATTATGTCAACAACTAAAAATAAAGACATTACATTTGTTGTTCTCTAAAATGTTTTGCTGTTGAATTCTTGATTATGTTAAAATAAAAGAAAGAAGAAAGAAGATATATGAATTAATACATTTGTTATTTTCTAAAGGTTTCACTTTAGACACTTTAGACATAAATAGAAAGTTGAATGTAAATCGTGGTCTTGAATGTTCTATACATACTTAAGACACATTTAACTGGGGAAACAAATCAGTTGATTATGGTGCACAACATTCATACCTACTTCCAATTGCATGTTGCAGCAGGATTAGAATTATAGTTATTTTGGTGCTGTGAACTAGAGTTTTCACCTGATTCTAACTTCTATGATGAAGGTGTGTTTACAGGTGTTGCGTCTCTAATCAGTCCTGTGGGTACAGACTGCATGTGGCAGCTTTCAGTTTAGGGGAAGCTATTCTTAAAATATAGTTTACAAAGCTACCTATTTCTTAACACTGGAAGTAATTTAGCCTATTAAACACAAAAACAGTTTCAAGTGAGAATTAGGAAGGTCTGATGCTGAAAAAGAAAGGAAATCTTGCCTACTTTACCCATATATTCTATTCTTTTTGCAAAGAAAAGTAGAGTGTACAGTCGTGGCCAAAAGTTTTGAGAATGACACAAGTATTGGTCTCCACAAAGTTTGCTGCTTCAGTGTTCTTAGATCTTTATGTCAGTAGTTACTATGGTACACTGAAGTATAATTACAAGTATTCCATAAGTGTCAAAGGCTTTCATTGACAATGACATTCAGTTTATGCAAAGAGTCATTATTTGCAGTGTTGACCCTTCTTTTTCAAGACCTCTGCAATCCGCCCTGGCATGCTGTCAATTAACTTCTGGGCCACATCCTGACTGATGGCAGGCCATTATTGCATAATCAATGCTTGGAGTTTGTCAGAAGTTGTGGGTTTTTGTTTGTCCACCCGCCTCTTGAGGATCGACCACAAGTTCTCAATGGGATTAAGGTCTGGGGAGTTTCCTGGCCATGGACACAAAATGTCGATGTTTTGTTCCCCGAGACACTTAGTTATCACTTTTGCCTTAAGGCAAAGTGCTCCATCATGCTGGAAAAGGCATTGGTCGTCACCAAACTGTTCTCGGATGGTTGGGAGAAGTTGCTCTCTGAGGATGTGTTACCATGTGGTACCATTCTTTATTCATGGCTGTGTTCTAAGGCAAAATTGTGAGTGAGCACACTGCCTTGGCTGAGAAGCAACCCCACACATGAATGGTCTGAGGATGCTTTACTGTTGGCATGACACAGGACTGATGGTAGCACTCACCTTGTCTTCTCCAGACAAGGTGTTTTCTGGATGGCCCAAACAATCGAAAAGGGGATTCATCAGAGAAAATGACTCTACCCCAGTCCTCAGCAGTCCAATCCCTGTACCTTTTGCAGAATATCAGTCTGTCCCTGATGTTTTTCCTGGAGAGAAGTGGCTTCTTGCTGCCCTTCTTGACACCAGGCCATCCTCCAAAAGTCTTCGCCTCACTGTGCGTGCAGATGCACTCACACCTGCCTGCTGCCATTCCTGAGCAAGCTCTGCACTGGTGGTGCCCCGATCCCGCAGCTGAATCAACTTTAGGAGACGGTCCTGGCGCTTGCTGGACTTTCTTGGGCGCCCTGACCCTTCTTCACAACAATTGAACCTCTCACCTTGAAGTTCTTGATGATCCGATAAATGGTTGATTTAGGTGCAATCTTACCAGCAGCAATATGTGTATTGCTCCTGTGAAGACCTTTTTGTGTAAAGCAATGATGATGGCACGTGTTTCCTTGCAGGTAACCATGGTTGACAGAGGAAGAAAAATGATTTCAAGCACCCCCCTCCTTTTAAAGCTTCCAGTCTGTTATTCGGACTCAATCAGCATGACAGAGTGATCTCCAGCCTTGTCCTCGTCAACACTCTCACCTGTGTTATTGAGACAATCACTGACATGATGGCAGCTGGTCCTTTTGTGGCAGGGCTGAAATGCAGTTGAAATGTTTTTTGGGGATTAAGTTAATTTTCATGGCAAAGAGGGACTTTGCAATTAATTGCAATTCATCTGATCACTCTTCATGACATACTGGAGTATATGCAATTTGCCATCATCAACACTGAGGCAGCAAACTTGTGGAGACCAATACTTGTGTCATTCTCAAAACTTTTGGCCACGACTGTAGTTCCAGCAGTTAGCTACACCACTACATGGCAGAAAAGTTAGTTCACTATGGAATCATGTAGTAACCAAAAATGTGTTAAACAAATCAAAATATATTTTATATTTTAGATTCTTCAATGTAGCCACCCTTTGCCTTGATGACAGCTTTTCACACTCTTGGCATTTTCTCAACCAGCTTTATGAGGACCGCCACAGGAATAGAAGACCCAGAAATCATGTCCACCGGTCTAATGTCCATTGCTCAGGTTTCTTGGCCTAAGCAAGTCTTTTCTTCTTATTGGTGTGCTTTAGTAGTGGTTTCTTTGCAACAATTTGACCATGAAGGCCTGATTCACACAGTCTCCTCTGAACAGTTGATGTTGAAATGTGTCTATTACTTGATCTCTGTGAAGCGTTTATTTGGTCTGCAATTTCTGAGGCTGGTAAATCTAATTAACCTATCCTCTGCAGCAGAAGTAACTCTGTGTCTTCCTTTCTTGTGGCGGTCCTCATGAGAGCTAGTTTCATCATAGTGCTTGACGGTTTTTGCAACTGCACTTGAAGAAACTTTAAAAGTTATTGACATTTTACGGATTCACTGACCTTCATGTCTTAAAGGGAAAAAAAACTCTAGACCACCTTTACTCCACACACAGAGACGCGTACAAAGTTCTCCCTCGCACTGACCATAATTCTATACTCCTAATTCCTGTTTATAAGCTAAAATTAAAGCAGCAAGCACCAGTGACTCGATCAATAAAAAAGTGGTCAGATGAAGCAGATGCTAAGATGCAGGACTGTTTTGCTAGCACAGACTGGAATATGTTCCGGGATTCTTCCGATGGCATTGAGGAGTACACCACATCAGTCATTGGCTTCATCAATAAGTGCATCAATGATGTCGTCCCCACAGTGACTGTACGTACATACCCCAATCAGAAGCCATGGATTACAGGCAACATCTGCACTGAGCTAAAGGCTAGAGCTGCCGCTTTCAAGGAGCAGGACTCTAACCCAGAAGCTTATAAGAAATCCCGCTAGGCCCTCCGACGAACCATCAAACAGGCAAAGTGTCAATACAGGACTAAGATCGAATCGTACTACACCGGCTCTGATGCAGGGCTTGTAAACCATTACAGACTACAAAGGGAAGCACAGCCGAGAGCTGCCCAGTGACACAAGCCTACCAGATGAGCTAAACTACTTTTATGCTCGCTTCGAGGCAAGTAACACTGAGGCATGCATAAGAGCACCAGCTGTTCCGGATAACTGTGTGTTCACGCTCTCCGTAACCGATGTGAGTAAGAGCTTTAAACAGGTCAACATTCACAAGGCCGCTGGGCCAGATGGATTACCAGGATGTGTACTCCGAGCGTGCGCTGACCAACTGGCAAGTGTCTTCAAGCAGACCACCATAGTCCCTGTGCCCAAGAACGCTAAGGTAATCTGCCTAAAATACAACAGACCCGTAGCACTCACGTCTGTAGCCATTAAGTGCTTTGAAAGGCTGGTCTTGGCTCACATTAACACCATTATCCCAGAAACCATAGACCCACTCCAATTTGCATACCGCTCAAACAGATCCACAGATGATGCAATCTCTATTGCACTCTACACTGCCCTTTCCCACCTGGACAAAAGGAACACCTATGTGAGAATTATATTCATTGACTACAGCTCAGCATTCAACACCATAGTGCCCTCAAAGCTCATCACCAAGCTAAGGATCCTAGGACTGAACACCGCCCTCTGCAACTGGATCCTGGACTCAGGGCTCCCCTCAGGGTTGTGTGCTCTGTCACCCTCCTGTACTCCCTGTTCACCCACGACTGCACGGCCAGGCACGACTCCAACACCATCATTAAGTTTGCAGATGACACAAAAGTGGTAGGCCTGATCACCGACAACGACGAGACAGCCTATAGGGAGGAGATCAGAGACCTGTGTCCACATCACCAACAAACTAGAATGGTCCAAACACACCAAGACGTGAAGTCGTGAAGAGGGCACGACAAAGCCTATACTCCCTCAGGAGACTGAAAAGATTTGGAATGGGTCCTCAGATCCTCATAAGGTTCTACAGCTGCAACATCGAGAGCATCCTGACTGGCTGCATCACTGCCTGTTACGGCAACTGCAAGGCACTACAGAGGGTAGTGCATACAGCCCAGTACATCACTGGGGCCAAGCTTCCTGCCATCCAGGACCTCTATACCAGGCGGTGTCTATAACTGTTGTATTCGGCGCACGTGACAAATAAACTTTTATTTTATTTGATTTTACTGTCGTTTCTCTTTGCTTATTTGAGCTGTTCTTGCCATAATATGGACATGGTCTTTTACCAAATAGGGCTGTCTTCTGTATACCACCCCTACTGAAAATCATTCATTCAGTTGCCTCTCTCAAATAAGGAGCAACATATCCTAAGGGCGTATTGTGCAATAGTATAAGAGAGACTAAGTAGCTATTTGCTTACCAAACACCTGAAGATGACAGAGAATAACAAAACCACTCTTATAAAGTAATTATAAAGTAATTACTCCATGCACATGCTTATATGTCACAGCTGAACAAAACAAACAAGAAATATATCAAGCTTTTCACTGTGCTCTTTTGTTCCTGCCACACGCCATTCGTGAATAGCTGTCTTTCATTGGAAGTTCAGAACATTCTGTGGCTTTTTGTTTTTGGAAACAAACTCCAAAGTCATTCTAACCCAGCATGCTTCATGTCATTCTTAAGCATTGTGCCTGTATGTAGTAGTCAACAGCTGCCCCAGTCCTCATGCCCCAACTCTCTGAATACCCCTCCTCTCCATCTCCTCCCCTCTCAGTAGCACGCCTATCTGACCTCCAGATCTGCAGCCCTGCACTGAACTGCCAAATGCAGCCATCAAATCAGCCACCCGGAATGGTACGTTTAATTAGTGGCCAAGTGCGGTGTGTGTCAGTGTGCAGCCGGCGCTATTGTCAGACAGTGAGTGCCTGCAGACTACGAACCCAACTGAACCCCCCCCAAAACCTACTACCAACACCCCAAATCTGCCCAGCAATCAGACCACAAAACACTGATTCCATCTGCTGCCCTGCATAATGAGACAGAGGGGAGAGGAGAATAAAGAAGGGTAGAGCATTGTGCCTGGCACAAGCCAGCTCTCATTCATCCATTCATCCCCGTTGAAGAGTGTGTTCCTGCAGGAAAAAAAACAGAACATTGCTGCTGTAAGAGTAATAGGGCTGCTTTATCCACTTCTCTGCACTAAGAGAGAGATTGCAATGCAATACCCCCATGAGGTTCATGCACTGATTTGATGCTCTGCAGCTATGCATCACACCAGGGCTGACGCTCTCTCTATCTTTCGATCTCTGCACTCCACAGCTGCTCTGATATGTGCAGTGTATATGTGTGGAGGAGGGCAGCAGAGGGTACTTTAATTGCCCTGTGTCACAATATTTCATTATCTGTTCCCTCTTCCACCCAACCCCGGTTGCCCCCCGCCTCAACCCGTTTTACAAGGGCTCTGTTCCAACCACATGGCTCTTCTCAAGTGTCTTTTCAACAATAATGGCCCCCTCTCTCGCGTCACAGTGAGCTGAAGACGCCCCAGGAGCAGCAGATGGTGCTGAGGGAGGCGGATGTGGTGGGGGGGTGGGGAGGACCTCTTCCACTACCCCAAAAGTCTGCAGTACCAGTGAGTTTCTTTTTTGTTCTATTTTTAGGGACGGCCAATTGAATTATTTGATTGGAATGATTAAATGGTCAATGAACGACCACCTTTTTACTTGTTATTCTTAATCCCATAGACAGCTCTCTATTTGAGTGTTACTTGTGCTTGCCTCATGCATTTAGAGCGTCACAACAAGTTGCTCATCCTGATTTGAACAATGTGGGTAAAGCTTCCCATAGAATCCAAAGTGTGTTGGGAAGTATCAAAGGAATAATCCTGTTTTTGAAGTGTTACTTTAGGACTCAATGTGTTTTTACTGCTACTGCCATGGTGGTGGTTGTGTCTGGAGGGATGTAACGCTCAGATGGCTTTTTCTGTAGTGATATGTTGTCCTCTAGTCTACTGGCTATGCTAATATCACTCATTACGAACCTGCTGCTGGGTCAGAGGACCAGAAGTCAGGACTATAACCAATAAATGTGTGTGCACACACACGTGCACACACACTTGCACACACTCTTGTACATGCGTATGTACACTCACACATACACATACACACACACACACACACACACACACACACACACACACACACACACACACACACACACACACACACACACACACACACACACACACACACACACACACACACACACACACACACACACACACACACACACACACACACACAGAGACACACACTTTTCCCCACCTCCTCAGCTATTCATATGCAAATCACCAGTGATTGGCTTTTTATCTCGTATCCTCTTTGAATTCATAATTAATCTGATCATTAATTGTCATATGTTTCACAACATAAAGATATGGTAATTACTCTGATTATGTAAATAATACAGGTCAGCGCCATGACGGCATCACTATCATGTTTAGAAATCGTTACCATTTGCATTTCAGTTCCATTCTTATCTTGTTTGCCTGTACTTTATTAAATTCTTCCCAATTGACTTGGCTGTACTGTATATCCAAACAGCAGACACCACTATCTCCCAGACAGAGCAGAAGGGCAGCAGGTGGCAGGTGAAAGCATTGGTTAAGTGAGTATTTGTGTATGTTACAGTGTATTCCAATACAAGTGAAAGGGTGTGTTTGTGAGTGTGTGATGTCAGTGTGTGTGTTTATGCATCTACAATCAGGCGTGGTGGGGATTCTAGCTTTGTCATGCCATGTCTAGTGCTATAACCATGGAGCCCAGAGCTGACACATGATGCAAACTGTTGTCAAACATGCTCCCCAACCAGACAATCCTGAGGCAAATCTGAAGGACCCCCCTCCCCCCCACCCCCCCACACCCACAGACACAGACACAGACACACACACACACACGCACACACGCACACACGCACACACGCACACAAACACGTACACTCACTCCTGAACCCCCCTATCCCCGCTTGTAACTCTCCTCGGCTCTATATAATTGCTGTTTGTGTGTGTGAATGTATGTGTGTGTGTGTGTGTGTGCAGTGTGGGGAAGGGAGGGGTCTATAGTGGTGTTCTGAGGAGGCTGGCTCGCCAGCTGTGCTCTGAGTGCTGCCTGTTAGCAGGCCGAGCCAGGGCCCTGAGGGGCCCATGAGGGGCTCATGGAGGGGACGGGTTGGTCTTGCTTGGCCCACATTAGATGGCTAATGTGGTTGTAGCTCCCCCCCCCCCCCCCAAACAAAGCTCAGCCACCACTTTTACACCCTCGTCAAAGGGTGGGGTGCGGAAGAGGGGCATTGCACAAAGGTGCATTGATACCCCCCTTTTGTTTAGGCTCTGAAAGAATGGTGAGGTCCAGGAGCAGCTGCCGCGGCTGCAGAGGAGATTTGAGACGGTCCTTTTCACAAACACAAAGTCTAGACCAGAGAGTGTGCAGGGTGGAGGGGTACAGGGAAGAAGGAAGAGGGGGGAAGAGTAGAGGGCGGGTGGGGGATTTGTGCACAAAACGAAAGGCACACTTTGCCAGGACAACGTGGGCTCTCCATTGAAAGCAGACAGGGAGAGCAGAGGGAAGGGTGGAGCAGCCACTATGGGTTGGGTTGGAAGAGAAAGAGCCTTTAAAGATGATAGGCATTAAGGTGAGCCCGTCAGTCACAGCACAAAGGATTCCCAGAGGGCAGCCATATGGGAGCAGGCATCTCATCTGTTCAGGGATCACTATCACTAGTCTAGTAGAGGCAGGCCTTTACTAACCAACAGCAGCTCAAGACCCTGCACTTATTGCAGCCCCCAACCATAACAGTGTTTCTCTGCTCCTAGTAAAGCTTCTCTTCAATTAGTTGAGCTATCATGTACCTTTGGTTGGTCATTCATTGTTTTAATGGCCCTCCTTCATTTGAGGTCCTGTAGTATTCTTAGAAAGTAATGGAAGTCAATTGTAGTTTGTCCTCTTTTGTTATTACGCCCTGCAGATCTATACAATCCTTGAGCTTTGCGACCATGATTTGAATCTTTAGATAAAGGAATACAACATACATGTAAAATGTAGATTCCTGTATTATTTACACTATTAGGAATGTAAATGTGTCAACGTAAATGTAAAATGTAGATTCCTGTATTATTTATTATTAACACTATTAGGAATACATTGAGGAATGACTTCTGTTTTCTGAGTATATACATTTGAAGTCGGAAGTTTTTCACAATTCCTGACATTTAATCCTAGTAAAAATTCCATGTTAGGATCAGCACTTTATTTTAAGAATGTGAAATGTCAGAATAATAGTAGAGAGAATGATTTATTTCAGCTTATATTTCTTTCATCACATTCCCAGTGGGTCAGAAGTTTACACACACTCAATTAGTATTTGGTAGCATTGCCTTTAAATTGTTTAACTTGGGTCAAACATTTCGGGTAGCCTTCTACAAGCTTCCCCCAATAAGTTGTGTGAATTTTGGCCCATTCCTCCTGACAGAACTGGTGTAACTGAGTCAGGTTTGTTGGCCTCCTTGCTCGCACAGGCTTTTTCAGTTCTACCCACACGTTTTTTATAGGATTGAGGTCAGGGCTTGGTGATGGCCACTCCAATACCTTGACTTTGTTGTCCTTAAGCCATTTTGCCACAACTTTGGAAGTATGCTTGGGGACATTGTCAATTTGGAAGACCCATTTGCGACCAAGCTTTAACTTCCTAACTGATGTCTTGAGATGTTGCTTCAATATGTCCACATAATTTTCCTTCCTCATGATGCCATCTATTTTGTGAAGTGCACCAGTCCCTCCTGCAGCAAAGCACCCCCACAACATGATGCTGCCACCCCGTGCTTCACGGTTGGGATGGTGTTCTTCGGCTTGCAAGCCTCCCCCTTTTTCCTCCAAACATAACAAAGGTCATTATGGCCAAACAGTTCTATTTTTGGTTTCATCAGACCAGAGGACATTTATCCAAAAAGTAGGATCTTTGTCCCCATGTGCAGTTGTAAACCGTAGTCTGGCTTTTTTATGGCGGTTTTGGAGCAGTGGCTTCTTCCTTGCTGAGTGGCCTTTCAGCATCATCACAAGGTCCTTTAATGTTATTCTGGGATTGATTTTCACTTTCCTCATCAAAGTACGTTCATCTCTAGGAGACAGAACCCATCTCCTTCCTAAACGGTATGACGGCTGCGTGTTCCCATGGTGGTTACACTTGCGTACTATTGTTTGTACAGATGAATGTGGTACCTTGGAAATTGCTCCCAAGGATGAACCAGACTTGTGGAGTCATGGCATGACAAAGCTAGCACTGAATTTGAAGGTAGGTCTTGAAATACATCCACAGGTACACCTCCAATTGACTCAAATTATGTCAATTAGCCTAGCAGAATAATTTCTGGAATTTTCCAAGCTGTTTGAAGGCACAGTCAACTTATGTATGTAAACTTCTGACCCACTGGAATTGTGATATAGTGAATTGTAAGTGAAATAATCTTTCTGTAAACAATTGTTGGAAGAATTACTTGTGTCATGCACAAAGTAAATGTCCTAACTGACTTGCCAAAACTATAGTTTGTTAACATGAAATCTGTGGAGTGGTTGAAAAATGAGTTTTAATGACTTCAACCTAATTATATGTAAACTTCCGACTTCAACTGTACATGTGGTTTTCAGTATACTGCTCAAACAAACTCAATAATATGCAAGAGAATGTTGAAAACACTGTTCTATTTGCAAAATCAAATCAAATCACTTTAAACAAACTGGTCACGCGCTGTGAGTTCAGATTTATAAAACACACCACCATTCAGATGATTGTACACATGCCTTCCTGACGAGCTCTGAGATGTGTGTGATGTGCTCTCTGGTGGAAAAAATCAAGTACTGCAGATATTGCTATTGCCAGGTCAACTTTGCTGCTTCCCTCTCGTGTTGAATCAGAGAACTGTCATTGGCTACAACTGACTTTAGGGCAAAAGCGCCCCCTAGTGTACAAAATGAACACCTACACTGTAATTAAATTACTGTTCAGATCAACCACTAGCTTCAGTTTGTTTACAGAACATTCCCGTCAAAATAAAATCTAAGCATTTTTATGCCATTCTATTAACTATGATTTATTTAAGCACCAATTATCCATGCATATTGTGTATTTTATACTTGATACTTGGTCATTTCAATGTAACCCTGACACACTTGATGGGAAGGAGAAGAAGAGTCTAATGTCTTCAGCTCATCAGTAAGCTATAAAAAGAAGTAAAGAGAGTCGCACACTCTATATAAATAAACTGCCAATAGTGAGGGGTGTGTCATAACTATTAAGTTGATTAGAATGAATTAAGTGAAACTGTTAAAAGACAATAGTTTACAGCATATCAAATATATTAGGCTATTGCTATCATATGGAAACATAATTATATATTGTTCAATATTAATGTCAACATACATTGTTAAATTTAATTTCACATATATTTTTAATTGTTTCCAATTTCATTATATTTTTGTCACATGTAGTCTTTTGGTTCAACCAAAATGCACAATAAGCACCATCAAAATGGTGAACATATTGAGCTGATAAGTTGTAGAAAGAATAGGAGACTGGATTGTTCATAAGAAGGGCCTGATATCAGTAAATATTCAAACCACTAAGGGTTCATGTTTTTAGATAGGATATCCAGTAGACCTCCCTCTGTAGCAGTAGGGTCTCGAGGTTACTTCCACTCCTTGGTAGAGTAACGTGCTGTGTATTTAAGGGAGGAGATAGGATGGTTAGCTTCAACAAAGTGAGCTGCTACTGGATAGTCAGTGTTCTAACACCTGATTGGGCTACGGTGTTCAGCTATGCATTGTTTTAATTGTCTTTTCGTTTGTCCTACGTAGGCTTCCCCACCTGAACAGGTGATGAGATAGATTATTCCCTTTCTCTTGCATGAGATGATACCCCTAACAGGGATTTTTCGACCTGTTTGTGGGTGTCTGAAGAAGGATGTGTTTGTAGTGCTATTACACTGTGCACATGAACCACATTTGTAGTTCCCATTTGGAATGGGTGTCAAGAGTGTCTGATTGGGCTCAGGGGCAGGTCAGATCTCACTAAGCTATCCCCAAACAGCTCATCAGTAACATTAGACTGCCTGAAGGCATATTGGACAAGAAATGGCAGAACTGGACACTTCCTGTGTCAAATGGACGATCCACAGTGAGAAGGAGGAACAGATGGGTTTTCCACAGTGTTGTTTACAGAGATAATACTACAGGCTCTGAGAGACTAACTATGTTACAGTCTGCTGAAGACAATACTACAGGCCTGTGGTTCTAGCTCTGAGAGACTGACTATGTTACAGTCTGCTGAAGACAGAGGGTAAACCACGCAGCGTAGTTGCTTGCTAGGATGAAAACTGGCAAAAGATGGATGAATCTGAATATTGATGAGAGCTATATGTGGAAAAATATATTTATACAGATTAGTCCAAGGTAGAGGAGAAATACGATTGATGTGATTGATGCCTGAATCCCACAAAGTGCTAGAAGAAGTAAAGTTTGCCAAATACTAACTGCCATACTGCCTAACATGAGAGATGTAAATGTGCTTGACTAACTTTCCTATTATTTATCTGTCAACAATTCTTCTGAAGTCAGTCCAGGATCTTATCTCTTTGCAAATGTATATGTGCAGCTCAGACACAAATGAAAGCTTACATCACTGTGTGCGTGTCATCACGATTATAACTCAAGTCTGTTTTTTGGGCAGCTCCAGGCTTTCAAATGCTCTGACTATGATGCTACAGAAGAGAGAGAAACATCAGTAATTCATCACATTCCTCATCATTGCAGAGGGAGGTGAAGACAACCTGAGGTTGTTCCGTGTCTGAACTGCATCACTGTTAGATGGATTTCTTTCACTCTGGGCTTATGTTCACCCCAGTTCCCACGCCAACACACGGCTCAGTAGCGATCCTCTTCTCCCTCACAGTCCCTCCGCTCCGCAGATAGACCCAATGGAAGTCATTTCAGAGAGAATTAACACAGGAGGCTAATACTTCCAGAGAGCAAATTGGATTTCTGCGCACGGCTGCCTCCAAAGTATCACTGTATTACACCTGACCAAAGTCTCTCTCCTCCTGGTCAGAACACCATGTGAGTGGAGTGGACACATGGGACTAGATCATTACATTATACCACAATTTATCACCTACACGCTTAGACAAATGGGTTCCAAAGGGATCTTTGACTTTCTGTAATCTTTGACTTTGGAGAACACTTTTTTGTTCCATGTAGAACCCTTTTGAGATCCATGTAGAACCCTCTGTGGAAAGGGTTCTACACGGACCCCTAACTGTACTAACTGTACTAATGTACTAACTGTACTAATGTACTAACTGTACATACTGTACTAATGTACTAACTGTACATACTGTACTAATGTACTAACTGTACTAAGGTACTAACTGTACATACTGTACTAATGTACTAAGTGTACTAATGTACTAACTGTACATACTGTACTAATGTACTAACTGTACATACTTTACTAATGTACTAACTGTACTAATGTACTAACTGTACTAACTGTACTAATGTACTAACTGTACTAACTGTACTAACTGTACATACTTTACATACTGTACTAATGTACTAACTGTACTAACTGTACTAATGTACTAACTGTACATACTGTACTAATGTACTAACTGTACTAACTGTACTAATGTACTAACTGTACTAACTGTACTAACTGTACATACTGTACATACTGTACTAATGTACTTAGTGTACTAACTGTACTAATGTACTAACTGTACATACTGTACTAATGTACTAACTGTACTAACTGTACTAACTGTACTAACTGTACATACTGTACA